>JAQOOD010000008.1:19647191-20013572 GCA_029633175.1 Citrus glauca
AAAATCAAAATGAGTTAAATTGTAACAAATTACTACAAAATCTTTAATTAATTTTTATCATAATTATTATTTTGTATTTTAATTATTGTTATCATTATTATTCAAAAATTAATTATTAGTAATAATTATCACTAATTATTATTATTATTAATAATTTAATGAAAAAATTATTATTAATTATTGTTATAGATTAATTAATTAATTAATTAATTATAAGAGTTCGCCTAAGTTACAGCTTATTAATTATATTTTCGTTAAATTGTTAATAATAATAATTAACAGTAATAATTATTAATAATTAATTTTTGAATAATAATAATAATAATTAAAATACAAAATAGTAATTATGATAAAAATTAATTAAGGATTTTATAGTAATTTGTTACAATTTAACTCATTCTAATTTTGATTTTAACATAAAGTAAACGATAAATGGTAATGCATCTCATTCTAATTACGATTTCTGCAATTTAAATAAATAAATTATTCTAATTCCAATTCTTTATTTTGATAATAGCTATTTTGATTCTAACTCATTATATTTCTAGATAATTTTTATTCATGTTTAGTGAATACACTATAAAATTCGTCATACTTATGAATAAATTGTAATTAATATAGAGTAGTCTAATTGAATATAGAGTGATTTACAATTTTATAGTGTGTTTACTAAAAAGGAATCGAAATAATCTAAAAATATAATGAGTTAAAATCGGAATAACTATAATCGAAATGAGGAACTGGAATTAGAATAATTTATTCACTTGAACTACAGGAATCGTAATTAAAATGAGATGTATTATCAGTTATTGTTTACTTGTCTTAAAATCAAAATCAGAATGAGTTAAATTGTAACAAATTACTATAAATCCTTAATTAATTTTTAACATAATTATTATTTTTTATTTTAATTATTGTTATTATTATTATTCAAAAATTAATTGTTAATAATAATTATCATTAATTATTATTATTATTAACAATTTAAAAAATTATTGTTAATTATTGTTAATAGATTAATTATAATACTTTTTATTCTTGTTAATAATAATAAAAATAATAATAATCTATTTAAAAATCATATTTATAGTTATAATAAAATAATTATTATAATTATAATTCATTTAATAATTGTTATATTTTTGGGAATTAAAAATTATTGGGGGTGAATTGGTACTCTAAGTGTTTTAATGAAATAAAACGAAGTGCAAGGGGTTAAATAAAAATTTATAATGTAGAAAGGTTTTTAATACTCATGAATAAATTATAAATTATATAGAATTTAGGAGGCTAAATCAAATTTTACAGGACAGTTGTAACTTACGTGAGCTGCAAGTCGGGGATCCTTAATTATAATACTTTTTATTCTTGTTATTAATAATAATAATATATTTAAAAATTATAATTATATTTATACATATAATAAAATAATTATTATAATTACAATTATAATTCATTTAATAATTATTATATTTTAATTAAACGGATGATATTTTGGGAATTTAAACTTATATAGGGGGCGAATTGGTACTCTAAGGGTTTCAATGGTATAGAGTGTGAGAGGCTAAACAAAATTTTACAATGCAAAAAGTTCTATGATACTTATTAATAAATTATAAATAATATAGAGTATAGGGGGTTGAATGAGATTTTACAGGTCTTTTTTAAGAATTCTCAAACTAGTTGCTAACTAAAAAATTTATAGTTAGGATAAAATTGTATTAGACCAATAAAATATTTATTATTTTCTAAGTATAATGTTTTTCTTATTTTTTAATTTTTTTTAAATTAATGAATAAAGAAAATTTGAAGAGAGGAATACAAATAGTAGGGCTAAAAGAGTGAGAAAAATATTAAAAACTAAAAAATTCATAAATAAAAGAGCGTTCATTTAGAAAAAAGAAGAAGATATTTTTGACATTAAATGAAATATAATTAAAAAAAGGGTTTCAATAAAATTTTATAGAGGTACTAATAGTCCGACTCTTATTTTAATTTTTACTTAAAACATAAATGCTTTACATTCTTCCATTCTTGAGTTTAGAAACCCTAGCCATTTAACTCGACCATCATCGATCATAATCGTAGGTGCTAACCAAAAAGAAAACAAGCGGCTGATATAATTTTGTCTTTCTCGCCATGTGCCCATATGCCCTCTCTTAATTCCCTTACCTTAATGAATCTACCAAAATTAATCAAACAAAACGAATGGCGTCTTTCAAAATAGTTGCTCAAGCTTTGTAGTTTGTTTTAGTTCGAATACAGTTCCTCTCTTTGCTGAAACCTGCAAGTCACGATAAGATCAAACCTTCAAAGCCTCATTTCACAATTTTTAATTCTAACAATTTTTGTGATATTATTTAAAATTTCGTATTTTATAATATTATTCTCGACACTTTTTTCAAAATAACTTTGTTTATTGTTCAAAAACCTTAAAAGAAAATATAAATTTAACTTTTTTTAAAAAAATTCATCAGAAAACAGATCCTTTAGGCTTAGGGTTTCGTTTGTAGCTTCATACATTAAGATCTATATATTTTAATCATTATTTCATTTTTTTCACAATTAAAGTCCTTAATTTTCTTTTCTTCTCTTGTTAGAGTTTTGTAATTAACTTAAGTTGTATAACATTTTGAATTGTCACTTAATATTTTATTATTGGTCTTTTTTTAATGATTTATGCTTCTTATATAGAAGGATTTGGCAAGGGAAAATATTGGCGGAGCATCTAATGCAGCTATTGGCATCATCTCAAGTGGTTGAATCCAAGCAAGGTTGGTGAGTAGCCCAAGCTTTAGCTGGCTGTTTTCAGACCAAAGGGGGGAATAGAAATAATTGAAATAGTTTTCTATAATCTCTTGAGATTATTCTATCTTTTTTGCGCTAATGCCGCATAGTTATTAGTGAACAAGAATTGGTTGCAATTTTACTTGGTTGTAAATGAACTTAAATTCTTTTTTTTTTTAATTTGTTCTCCAAATGAAAGGTGTGTAGAGATAATTTTCCTAAAAATTATAGTGTTAAATTTTTCTATTAGAGAAATTTACTTTTAATATTTAATGTATTTTTTCTTGATTGCAATGATTTTTCTAATGTGTTTATAAAAATATTGTTTAATTTGAGTTGCATTTACTGTGTTTAATGTACTTGGTAAAGATAAATTAATGGTGGCTTAATAGACTTGGATTTAATAGCGCATTTGGGGCAGCTGAGCTGATGCCATATTCTAGGGTAACAGCTACCCTAAATGCATTTTAAGTCAATGTCACTTTGTCAATCTTAAGATAAAGATCAAGAGATGAGAAATAACTTTTAAAACTAAATCTATAATGATGAGAATTTTATGTTGCCCCAATTGTTTTTAAAAAGCTTCTATGCACAATTAATTAAAATAATAAAATGATCTTTCAAGAAATATCATGAAGTAACAAAGACCACCGGAGGAAGGGGGAAGTGGGCTTATACAGATCCATAGTGTTGAAAAAAATTAAGAGCTACAACATTGATTTTTCAAAATTTTTTTGAAAAAAATCTTAAAGTAAATGATAAATTCAATAAAAAGAATAAGTATGAATTTAAAAATAAACTTGACATGTCCACTTAAAATCTTGGAATTGAATAAAAAAATATAAATACAGAAATAAAAAATGGTGAAAACAAGAGTAGAAGAGTCAACCAAAAAAGTTGGAATTACTTATAATATTTTACTAAATTCTATCGAAAAATAGGAATCTAAAAAGTGAACATAAAATATTTACTCAAATTATTGGAATTCAGTGAAAAGGCTAAGAATATAGAACAAAAAAAAGGCAAAAGAGTCAATCCAAAAGTTGGAATAACTTAACAGTGATTTGATAAATTTCAATGAGAAGTAGGAACTGAAAAATAAAATTATAATTTCCAGCCAAAATGTTGAAATTCAATGAAAAGAGAATGAATATAATATATAAAAAAATGGTGGGAAAAAGAGTTGAATTCTCAAAATTACAATCTCTTACCAAGAATTTGATAAATTGTAATGAGAAGTGCGGATCTAAAAAATTAACTTGGAACATCTATGTAAAATGTTGGAACTTAATGAAAAGAGTAAGAATTTGTATAAAAGAAATGATGATAAAATTCATGATCATATTCCTTGAAGTAACGAATATCGATATCAACTAAATAAACATATTTCAGCAATAGTTTTTAATTTTTATAACTTATAAAAACCAGTTGTGATAGCTTAATAATATAAAAGCAGTTCGAAAGTAACAATAGACTTTGTTGTTGATTTTTCAAAATTATATTGTAAGTTTATATTTGTTAAAAAAAGAGGGTTAGGAATTTGATAAATTTCAATGAGAAGTAGAGATCTAAAATTGAACTTGAAATATCCATCTAAAATGCTGAAATTTAATAAAAAGAACAGGAATATAAAAGCAAAAACTAGTGGTAATGAGAGTTGATGACTTTAACCTAAAAGTCGGAATAACTAATCAAGAATTGGATAAATTTTAATAGAAAGTAGGAATTTACAGAGTGAATTTCAAACTCTCAGGCAAAATATTAGAATTCAATAAAATGAATAAGAATATAGAATCAAAAAGTAGTAGCAACAAAGTTGATAAACCTAACTCGAAAGTTGGAATAATTTACTAAGAATTTAATAAATTCCAATGCGAAGTAGGGCTCTAAAAAGTGACTAGAAATATCTACCGAAAATGTTGAAACTATATGAAAATAGATGGAATATAAGACTTAAAAGTGGTGGGAAAATAAGTTGGAATAACTTATCAAAATTAGATAGTCTAACAGAATGTAGGAATATATAAAGTAAATTTAAAATGTCCACCTAAAAAATTAGAATTTTAATGAAAAGAATGAAAATATAGAACCAAAAACTAGTAGAAAAATGAGTTGTAATAACTCACCAAAATTTAGATAAATCATAATGAAAAATAGGAATTTGAAAAGTAAACTTGAAACATGCACTATAAATATTGAAATGTGACAAAATAAGTGGGCATATAGGTATTTTGTGATATATTTATAGTACTTTTATATTTTCTTGTACTATTTATAAATTTAAAATTATTACAATCTTTTGCTTCATTTAATTAAAATTTTATCGTTTTTCCTATTTTTCATTTTTCACATAAAAAATAAATTAAATATAATATTTATTATATTAACCAGTTAAAAACCGATTGTACCTGTTGTGTGCATGCGTTATATGAGATACAGCACTGCACTATAGGTTAACTCGTCGTTTTGTTAGCATTTTGATGGACAAGCCCACTCTTAAGAGAAGTTTGGGTTAATTTCAAAAAAGAAAAAAATGGAGAAAAGTTTGTGTTTTATCTTGATATACTAGAAATTTAAATAAAAATCTAATATATTCAAGGCTTGTTAACATAAATATTTCTTTACTATTGATTTTGATGATAACAAACTTTATTAAGATTTATTAATATTTTAAAAGCTCAAAATAGTTTTCATATACTTTTAAATCATCATTCTTACTTTATAAAGGTTTTATATTCTAACTGTTTTTATAATATTGGTTATTCTCATGTTAATGATTTCAATTAAAAAAATCTTTGAGAATTTTGATAATAACAAGTATTGCTCAAAATCCTAAAAATGGACCTATTTGACAAGTTTTATAAAGTTTTGGGTCATAGTATAATTTTATAATATTTTGAGGCCAAACTATAATTTATAAAAATAAGTCACTGTAGCAGTTACTGTAGAAAACGGTGATTCGACATTTTGATAATGACTAGCCGATATCAAGCAAAATTGAAGATTAGTCTCTGGACACTAACGACGATTCGACTTCTAGAAAACACGATCCGACAATTTGAAAATTCAGCCCAACAGTCATATTGAGTAGTCAAACGGTAATCCAACATCTAGTTAACGATGATCCGACAATAAGTAGAAAGTTAATAACGGCTAGTTTTTAACTCCAACTATAAATAAGTTCAATCAAATTCAAACAACTATTCCAACAATTATTATTGAGTAAAATCTTGAGCAAACAACATTTATTGAGCCTTAAATTCTTGTATTCATCTTATTTACTCACATTTTGAATCTTCATTTGTAATCAAACACATTGTGTGAGAGAGATTTATTTTGTAACATTCTTTAAAATCAAATTGAGTGATTGTAAGTGTTGGGATACACTTGAGTTAAGAGATTAGGGATAATCTCTTGTTGTAAACGTTTATTGACACCTTAGAAGTCAAGTGTATGCATTTGAAGCCTTGGAGGCTTAGTGGAATCCTCAAGCCCAAAAAGCTTGGAGGCGTGGGCATAGGTGAGGTTGGTCGAACCACGTAAAAATCCTTCTGTTTGAATCTCTTTTTCCTTATCTTTTTATATTGTGATAAATTTATTTGTTAATTGCTTTAAATTTGTTTTAGATTTGCATTGAGTTTTTACATTAGAATTGAATATTTTTAGAATCCCAATTCACCCCGCCTCTTGGGTTGCATAACTAAAATTTCAATTGGTATCAGAGCCTTGTTCTCTTGTTAGGACTTAATCGTCTACAGTAAAATATCCATGGAAACCCTAAATGACTCAACCTTTAAGGAAAGACAATCCACAGCTAGACCACCGTTCTTTGACGGTAATGACTATGCATATTGGAAAACTAAGATGAAAATTTATTTGCAAGTTCTACATTATGAAATTTGAGAAGTTGTTTGTGATGGTCCATTAATGCCTATGTTTAAAAATGAAGTAGGAGATGGTATTCTTAAACCATCAAGTCAATGGAGTGAGAAAAGAGTAAGATATCTTTAAACTCCAAGACAATGAATACATTGTTTCGTGCTCTTGATAAGAAAGAATTCCGTAAAGTATCTAGCTGTGAACGTGCACAAGAAATATGGAATAAACTTGAAGTTGTCTATGAATGGACAAATCAAGTTAAAGAGTCTAAAATTAGTAGATACACTCGTCAATATGAATTGTTCCAAATGGAATAAAATGAAAATGTGTCTTCTATGTATATAGTGAACACCCTAGGACCTTTGGGAAAAACTTTCTCAAATAGTGAGAAAGTAAAGAAAATCATTAGGTCACTACCTAAGGAATAGAGACCTAAGAGGACTGCTATTGAAGAGGCCAAAAATTTAAATACTTTACCTCTTAATGATTTAATTGACTCTCTTAATTCATATGAAGAAGACTTAGCAGGCGAAAAAAGGGATGAGGAGAATAAGAAAAGTATTGTTCTCAAAGCTTCAAAATTTGAGAGTGATGACGAAAGTGAACCGGATGATGAGGAGTTGGCCATGCTAGAAAGGAGGTTTAGAAAATTTTCAAGAAAGCCGGTGAGCGAAGAAGATTTAAAAACTTCAAGAATCAAAAGGAGAAGAAAGAGGCAATCAAATGTTATGAATGCAAAAAGCTCGACCATATAAGATCAGAATGCCCACTTCTCAACAAACTCAAGAAGAAAGCCATTGTTGCTACTTGAGATGATAGCGATGAAGATTTAAGTAATGAAGATAAATTGCATGAAGTATAAAACCTAGCACTTATGGCAATAGGAGATGATGATGATCACAATGAGGTAAGTGATCCTACCTATGATGAATTGTATGATGCTTTCAAAGAATTACATGATGAGTTGATGAAAATTGGTAAAAATGATGCATGCCTTAAAAAGAAAATACTATAACTTACAAATGAAAAGGATGCCCTAGAAAAATGCAATAATAAGAAGATAAAAGAATTAGAATTAGAGAATAAAATGTTGCATGATAAAACTTTAGCTCTTAAAGGTAAACAAAGCACTTATGAACATGAAAAATCACATGTGGACAAGTTAATGAAAGAGAATGAAGTGCTTAAGAAGAAAAATAATAAACTAAATGAAATTGTGCTATAGTTTACAAATGGACAAAAGATGTTGGAAAACATGCTCAATTCACAAAAATGTGTGTTTAACAAAGAAGGTATTGGATATAAACCAAACTTGAAACAAAAATATTATAAGAACTACTTTGTGAAAAGTACCTCTATTAACAATCAAGTTCTATGTCATCATTATAATCAAGATAGACACATGAAAAATAGATGTCTAGTAAAAAAAAATGCATATTATGATGTGAAATGTTTTGGGTTCTAAAAGGAATCATTGCTAACATACAAAGACCCAAGAAGTTTTGGGTACCTAAAACTTAGAAACTTTTTCTGCAGAGATTAAAGAAAAAGAAAAATAAGTGGTTCTTGGATAGTGGTTGCTCAAGGCACATGACCAGAAACTATGCATAGTTTTCAAGTTTCACCAAAATCGAAAATGGTGGAGATGTTTCTTTTGGAGATAACTCAAAGGGAAAGATTCTCAGAGTTGGAAATGTCAGTAAAATTTTATCAACTTTAATTGAAAATGTATGTTTAGTTGAAAACTTAAAACACAATTTGATTATTATTAGTCAATTGTGTGACAAAGGTTATAAAATTGCTTTTAATAAATCTAGATGTATTATTGAGAATGCATGTGATAACAAAATTTTAGTTATTGGAAATAGATGTGGTAATGTTATACCATTGACATAGAATGTGCATCCACTAATGATAAATATTTTTCAGCATTGCATGATGATAGTTGGTTATGGCATAGAAGACTAGGCCATGCAAGCATAGATTTAATTTCAAAGATTTCCAAAAATGATTTAGTTAAAGGTCTTCCAAAAATTGGTTTTCAAAAAGATAAAATTTGTGAAGCATGCCAATTTGGTAAACAAATCAAAACCTCTTTTAAAAGCAAAAATCATATTTCTACTTTAAAGCGCTTCAATTACTTCATATAGATTTATTTGAACCTTCAAGGAATGCTAGCTTGAATGGAAAGTATTACGCTTTTGTAATTGTTGATGATTTTTCAAGATACACTTGGGTATTATTCTTAACTAATAAGGATGATGCTCTTGATGCTTTTAAAGTACTTTGTAAAAAAATTCAAAATGAAAAAGGGTATGGTATTGCATGCATTAGAAATGATCATGGAGGAGAGTTGGAAAACTATGCATTTGAAACAATTTGCAATAATCTAGGCATTGTGCATCAATTTTCATCACCTAGAACAATAAAATGGAGTTGTTGAGAGAAAAAATAGGTCAATTCAAGAAATGGCTAGGACTATGTTGAATGAAAATTTCTTGCCTAAGTATTTTTGGGACAAGGCTGTCAACACCACTTGTTATGTTTTAAATCGTGTGTTGATTAGACCCAATTTTAATAAAACTCCATATGAGCTTTGGAAAGATAGAAAATCCAATATTGGTTATTTTAAATTTTTTGGATGCAAATGTTTTATTTTGAACACAAAAGATAATCTTGGCAAATTTCATCCAAAATCCGATGCTGGTATTTTTCTTGGATATTCAAACTCAAGCAAAGCTTATAGAGTTTATAACAAAAAAAACTCTAGTTGTAGAAGAATTGATGCATGTTAAATTTGATTAATCTAACCACTCATCTATGGAGAAAGTTGTTGTTGATAATGATGTAGATGAAGACTTACAAAAAGAATCATTAAAAGATAACCAAAAGGATGCATCTCATGGGAATCAAGATGAGCAACATGAAGAAACAAATGTAGAGCAACATGAAAGTACTTCTCAAGCACTCCCTAAGGAGTGGAGGTATGTTTCTTTTCATCTTAAGGATGTAATTTTAGGAGATCCATCATGAGGTATTACAACTAGATCATCACTTAGAAATATTTGCGAGCATAATGCATTTATTTCTCAAATTGAACATAAATCATTTGCGGATGCGGAAAATGATGAATCTTGGATTATGGCAATGTAAGAGGTGTTAAATCAATTTGAGAGAAATAATGTGTGGGAATAGTTCCTAAACCGAAACGTCAATCTATCGTAGGCACTAAATGAGTATTTAGAAATAAGATGGATGAATCCGGTGTGGTTGTAAGGAAGAAAGTTAGATTAGTGGTTCAAGGTTGCAACCAAGAAGAATGAATTGATTTTGATGAAACATTTGCACCCGAAGCTAGACTATAATCAATTAGAATATTGTTGACATTTGCATGTCATAAAGATTTCATTTTATTTCAAATGGGTGTGAAAAATGCTTTCTTAAATGGTTATATTATGGAAGAAGTGTATATAAAACAACCTCTTAGTTTTGAAAATGAAAAATTTTCAAATCATATTTATAAGTTATTTAAAGCTTTGTATGGATTAAAACAAGTACCTAGAGTATGGTATACTAGGCTTAAGAATTTCTTATTGGATAACGATTTTTCGATGGGGAAAGTGGATACTACTCTCTTTGTTAAGCATAAGAACCATAATATTCTTGTTGTTCAAATTTATGTTGATGATATTATTTTTGTTTCTACTAATGAATTGTTGTGTAAAGAATTTTCATCTTGTATGAGTAAAGAATTTGAAATGAGTATGATGGAAAAGTTGAAGTACTTTCTTAGGCTACAAATAAAACAAAATGAGGAGAGAATTTTCATAAATCAAGCCAAGTATATGAAAGACCTAATCAAGCAATTTAACATTGATGATTCAACCAAAAGCACTCCAATGGGTACAACAATTAAGCTTGATAAAGATGAAAAAGGCAAAGATGTATCGAAGTATGATTGAATCTTGACTTTACTTAACCGCAAGTAGACCCGATATCATGTTTAGTGTATGTTTGTATCCAAGATTTCAATCATGTCCCAAGGAATCTCATTTGCTTGTTGTTAAAAGAATTTTTTGTTATTTAAGTGGAACCATAGATCTTGGCTTTTGGTATCCTAGAGGCACTCATATAGATTTAACATGTTATTCGGATACAGACTTTGTCGGTTACAAAGTTGATAGGAAAAGTACTAGTGGAACTTGCCATTTACTAGGTCATTCACTTGTTTCATGGTTTCATAATAAACAAACTTTGGTTGCACTTTCAACCACCAAGGCCCAATATATCGCCGCTAGGAGTTGTTGTGCACAAGCACTTTGGATGAAACAAACACTTAGAGATTATGGCATTAATCTTGAACAAATTCCTATTAAGTGTGATAATACTAGTGCTATAAATCTTTCAAAGAATCTCATTCAACACTCTAGAACCAAGCATATAGAAATTAAACATCATTTCTTGAGAGATCATGTTCAAAAGGGAAATATTGCATTAGAGTTTATTTCTACAGAAAAACAGCTTGCTGATTTTTTTACAAAACCACTTTGCGAAGAATAATTTTCAAAAATTCGGCACGAACTTGGGATGATAAAATTTTCGCATTAACATCTTTATTCATGTTTTTGAGTCTATTAAAATTGATTGATTTATGATTTGATGATTTAATATCTATGGAATGCTCAAATCATGATATATATGTGGAGTGTGTGTATTTTTAAAAAATGTATGAATTAATTGTTGAAATACATATATGTTCATGAATTATGCATTAAACTGGCACTTAAACCATTTTGGATCAATAAAATGATCTTGAAATGTCTTAATTGTTGGCCAAATATTAAAATAAATGTGCGAAATCATAAGTTGTAGAAAATGAATTGCCGTTATTTCAATAAACAGCTAATCGTTTTCGGGCATAAACCATGGAAAGCATTCTGGACACTGTTGGTTTTCTGATAATACCTTAACGGCTCACCCTTTTTTTATGAAAATTTTTGGGAGCTCACTGGACGCTATCGGTTAGTCGATAATTCATTAACGGCTTGCTGGTTTCATGAAAATTATTTTGCGAACTCTCTGGACGCTGTCGGCTCGCCGTTATCGCGCGTTAAGTGAACAATCTTTGGTCTTCTTCTTCATTTCTATCTTGCTCTCTCTCTCTCTCTTCCTCTTCAAAACCACAACAGCAACTTCATTTCTCTCTCAAATCCATCATTTTTCTTGTTTTTCACCAAATTGAAGCCTTAAAAACAATCTTTCTCATCTTTAGACCCTTTTTAACCGATTGAAATCTGTTTTCACTTCAAAAATTGAAAAATCCCTACTTAAAACCCTAGAACCAGCCGCTCTATCTTTGCCAAATTGACCCACACTTTTCTTCCATTTTCAATCACATTTCAACTTTTAATCACTCCCTCATCTCTCAAACTTCATTTCTACCGATCTAAATTTCTCCAAAATCATCCATGGCTTTACGACCAAGGCATACTCGAACTAAGCAAGCAGCTCCAAGCAATCCCAGCTCCTCCAGGCCTCTTTCTCAAGATTTTGATAGCCTGTATTTTCCAAATGGTCAACTAGCTAAACGGTTTCACGAGAAATTAATGGGAAAAGCGGTAACTCCTTCATTCTATATTGATATCCATGATTTCTCTGATATTACTATATGTGGTAGAACTTTGCCTCAAATGCTAAGACAATGGGATGAAGCTTTAGGCATTGAAGAATGAGTCCATGGAAATTTAGTTACATTTATTTCAAGGATGAGTTACCAAACTTTCATCTTGGCGCTAGACCACGTGCCCCCCGCCGAGTAGCAACAGCATCCTCTCAGGATGACGATCCAGCCAACCCAGCTATGCCTCCTGCAGCATTGACTGTTCCTGAGGATCGCATTCTGCGGCTTTTCGACAGAGTGGATGTCGTGTCCCAGTAGCAACAACATCTTCAATCTGAATTTTTGACCTTTCGGCAGCAAATGTTAGATGAGCAGATGGAGTTACTTGCTGGACATCGCCGTATTCTTGGTCACCTTGGCTATGATCCCAACAGTTCCTCTTCACCGCCCCCATCTTAGTTTTCTGCACCTATGATTTTCGCACAAACATTACTCATTTCATTTAGTTTGTTGTGATACTTTTTGTTTTTTGATTGTGCTTGTGATGCTCTTATGATGATTTTGCTGGATATGTGGACTTTGTTTATGATTACGTTGATTTTGATAACATGTTTGGTTATTGTTCATGATTATGTTGATTTTGTTGGAATGGAGGTTGGTTCCTAAGTTGAAATATATAGAAGGGAGTGTTTTAACTATTTTTTTGTTGAGGATATGTTCATTTTTAAGGGAAGATTCTGCCTAAATTTTTCCAAAATGGGTAATATCTGAACTTCTCTTTTTAATCTTTTCGCGCTCATTTCTTTTTTATGATGAAGGGGAAGATAATTTATCAATTCAATTTGTTCTGTTTTAAAAAAATTTTATGAGGTTAAAAATTGATGGGCACATATTTAGGGGCAGCTAAATTCTACAAATATTTTACTTAGGGGAGCACATATTTAGGGGGAGCAAAAATTGCACAAGTATTTTTCTTGAATAGTTTGTCATCATCAAAAATGGGGAGATTGTTAACATAAATATTTCTTTATTATTGATTTTGACGATAACAAACTTGATTAAGATTTATTAATCTTTTAAAACCTCAAAATAGTTTTCATATACTTTTAAATCATCATTCTCACTTTATAAAGGTTTTATATTCTAATGTTTTTATAATATTGATTATTCTCATGTTAATGATTTCAATTAAAAAAATCTTTGAGAATTTTGATAATAACAAGTATTGCTCAAAATCTTAAAAATAGAACTATTTGACAAGTTTTATAAGGTTTTAGGTCATAGTATATTTTATAAAATTTTAGGGCCAAACTATAATTTTACAAAAATAGCTCACTGTAGTAGTTACTGTAGAACACGACAATCCGATATTTTGATAACGGCTCACCGACATCGAGCAGAATTGAAGATTAGTCTCTAGACACTAACAGCGATCCAACCTCTAAAAAACAGTGATCTGACAATTTGAAAATTCAGCCCAACGGTCATATTGACCAGTCAAACAGCGATCCAACATCTAGTTAACGGTGATCCGACAGTGAGCAGAAAGTTAATAACGGCTAGTTTTTCAGCTTCAACTATAAATAAACTCAATCAAATTCAAACAACAACTATTCCAACAATTATTATTGAGCAAAGTCTTGAGCAAACAACATTCATTGAGCCTTAAATTCTTGTATTCATCGAGCCTTAAATTCTTGTATTCATCCTATTTACTCACACTTTGAATCTTCATTTGTAATCAAACACATTGTGTGAGAGAGATTTATTTTGTAACATTCTTTAAAATCAAATTGAGTGATTGTAAGTGTTGGGATACACTTGGATTAAGAGATTGGAGATAATCTTTTATTGTAAACGTTTATTGACACCTTTGAAGTCAAGTGTAAGCATTTGAAGCCTTGAAGGCTTGTTTAGTGGAATTCTAAAGCTTGGAAAACTTGGAGTCATAGACGTAGGCGAGATTGACCGAACTACATAAAATCTCTATATTTGAATCTCTCTTTCCTTATATTTTTATATTGTGATAAATTTATTTGTTAATTACTTTAAATTCGATTTAGATTTGCATTGAGTTTTTACATTAGAATTGAATATTTTTAAAATCCTAATTCACCCCCTTCTTGGGTTGCATAACTAAAATTTCAAGGTTACAGGGTCAAATTTAAACTTGTAATTTTTAAATTCTTAAAAAATAATAAATAATATGAAACCAAATCATCAAAAAAAATTAAAAAAATATATTAAGACTATTATTTAATGTCAATACTATATGAAAAAAAAGAAATTACATAAGAAAAATGATTTCAAAGCAAAAGAGCTTATCCCATAAAAATTTCTAAGCTTTAAAGAACAAAGGCTATCAATCATTAGTGTACATTAGTGGAAACTCTTAAATTACTTTATTATGCAATGTATAAAGTTGATAGAGTAATTATGTAAGAGCCAATATTGACTTTTTACACTAACTTTACATATTTGATTTAATAACTCCAATTTTTTTTTTTAACTCTAGCTATGTATACGTGCTGCCTTGATTAGAAAGTTGGAATATAAATTTTACAATTTAAATGGTGTGTAATAGTTAACATCTTATTTTACAATTGAGTAATGATACAGCCACAAACTCTTGTACAAACTTATTTCGTACAAACTGATGTGGCATGAATTCATTGGTTGAATTAAATATCACTTAGCCCACATGATTTATTTTTATTAATTTATATTTTCATTCAACCAATAAACTAATGTCACGTCAATTTGTACAAAATAAATTTGTACAAGAGTTTGTGGCTGTATTATTACTCTTTACAATTTAATGACAGTCATGTAATAAGAAATAGGTTACTGATTATGTTATTATTTTTTAAAAGGCGATTAACCACCGACCACCTTTTTTTTGAGTTTTATAAAAAATACACAAATATTATTTTTTCAGCACTTCACTTAAAGTTAATATTCTCTTCTCTCGTCCACTTTCGCCATAACGCAGTTAATAGATTTAATATAATATTAATTAAATGACCTTTTTACCCCTAATTATAAAATTACTTTTTTTTCTTAAATAAATGCCATAAATATAAGAATATCATTTAACATTTCCCAAGTTCAATACGGCACCATAGAAACCTTGCGAAACATGTTTCTCATCCATGAGCCTTGAACAGTACAAGCAAAATCATTTTTTCTGAAGAAACCAGGGATGTCAGTTAAGAAAAGGATTTAAATTTAACCAAAAATTTCTAATATCCTTAAAAATTTAAGATGTCCAAAAGCAAAAAAAAAAAAAAAAGAACATAATCCCATCAAGAAAAACGAGATAGATAGACCCTGCAATTAATCTTTGGCTTTTTCTCAATTAACTCCTTCCTTAGCCTCTACACTTTCTCAGAATCATCAACCCTGTAAAACTACGGCACAACCAACTTCACCACCTTCTTTTTCAGCTTGATCTTCTCCGGTTTGGTGTGTCTTTCTCTTCTTGGCCCACCACGAAGCCGAAGCACCAGGTGCAGTGTATTACTTTAGAAAGTTGCATTCTTTTTTTTTTTCTAATTTTTCTAATTTTTTATTACATTAAACGATGTCGTTTTTTCTATTAATGTGAAATGATAAATTTACTTTTATGATGTAAGTTCCGACTGTGCTATGACGGAAGTGGAAGAATGAAGAGAATGTTAACTTTAGTGGAGTGTTGTCAAAAAAAAAATTAAAATTTATGTATTTTTGAAAAAAATTAGAAAAAGGGCAGTCGGTGGATAATTGTCATTTTTTAAATAAATTTACTGAATGATAAATAAATTGCACGTCATGCCACATTTGAACTATAAAGTCCATATAGGTGTCTTAGTTTGATCATGTCTTTGGTGCTTTGGTGTATAGACTAACACTTAAATGGACTTCAAGGTCTTGGGTTTAAGTAAGGGCAGACCTAGGACTTTTTATTAACCCAAACAAATTTGTAACTTTATGGTAAATATGTGAATGTTGGCTCATGTAAAGTAAGGGTTCAATCTCGGTCAGAATTCGTTTATTCGGTTCAATTCGATAAAATTAAATAGGTTTGATTTGGAAAAAAAAATTGATTTGTTTAATAAATAAGTGAATTCAATTCAATTCGCTAACTAAATGAATCGAATCCGGGTTTGAGGACATTGATTCATTTATTTGTTTAGGATTCATTCAATAATGAGTCATAAACCAATCGAATACAATTCATTTGTTCAAGATTCGTTTAATTAAATTATTTATTTATACTTAAATATGTATGCAAAAATTTTAAAACTTGAGAGCTAATATAATAATTATAAATGAAAATAAGTTTGTGTCTTGTAGGATGTTAAATTTGTGGTCCTTTTATATTTTATTTTGCTTAATTTTTATTTATTAATTATATTTTTTGTAAAGGATCTCATATTCAATTCGATTACTTGTAGGATGAATGAATTATAAACGAATATAGATTCGATTCAATTTATTTATTAATTCTACTAAATTAATTAAACAAATTGAATCGAATATACATTTAATAAACAAATTGAATAAGAATCTAGAGATTTCAATTCGTTAAATAAACGAATTGAATCCAGATCAGCTGAACTTTGACCAATTCACTTATGATTCAATTCGAATACGATTCCTTAATTCGTTTTGCTATCCTTAATGTAAAGGAGCACACAAACACACCCACACGAATAGCTATATACATACATACATAGATATATATATATATATATATATATCAAATAACACTACATCAAAACTCTTAGTAAAATATATATTTTTAATAAAAGGACGACAATAATACAATATACAAGCTTAAAATATAAATTATTAAAATTGTACATTACAAAGTTATTTATGAAATTCTTTTTTTCCATTTTAATAATAGAAAATTTGATATTTTTGAATCATTTAATTTATTGAAAAGAAAAAGAATAAGTATCATTGTGAAGGAAATAAACTATAAAATTATGAAAATGTTGTTAATTGTTAATACATAATTGAGTAATGTTAAGAATCCCAACATTTGAGTCACAACTGAGTAACATTCATCAATTGGATGATGGAATAGAATAATAAATAAATGAATTTTAAACAAAATGTTTAAAATGAATTTTTAGACATAATAAATTTATTTGACAACAAATTTTTCTTAGGAAATTATTTTTCTTAAACAAAATGTTTTCTTAAAAAATTTCTAAAAGAATTAAATGATCAAAGAAAGGTTTTTAAATGTTTTATAACACTTTTAATGCCATTTATGAAAGGATGTAAGGTGGATTCGAAAATGTTTTGGCTTATAGTTCGTAGCAATGTATAAGATGTAAATGTTATGATGTTATGTAATGTTGTGGCCAGCTTGCTGGTATGATGATGATCTTGTGCACAAGGATGTTATAAACAAAGGGGGGTATAGTACCCTGAACGAGAAACATTAATGTGAGGTATAGTACCCTAAATGAGGAACAATGCGGGGTATAATACCTTGAATGATGATGCTATGAGGCATGAGTTACCAAATGTTTATGTTTTAATGTTTTTAATGCTTTTACACGAATCTACCCCTTATGTTAAATGAATATGTTATTATAAGATGTTATAAAATGTTTAAAGGTAAAATAACAAAGGTTTTCAAATATTGTGAATGAATTTGCTTATCGAATTAACAGTTCACCCCTTGTCTCCAATATTTTGCAGATTGATTAGAGATGTGGCTTGGGTTTTTAGATGAAAAATTTTTCTTAGTGGATCTTTGGAGTTGCTTTAAAGATTAAATTTAGTTAGACTTTTTTTATTTTGAATTAGATACTTTTCTTTGAAGACTTTGTTTTAGATGTTTTATGAAATGATTCAGTTGGAGTATGAATAATGATTATCTATCTTGAGGTTTATTAATAAGAATAAATGATGTGCGGTTTCATTCCAATTTTACCCTTGTGTTTTCATGGGTAAATTTTTGGGATGTTACAATAGATGAGTGATATATAATATTAAGAGTCAAGTTGAAACTCAAATATAAGGATTTCTAACATTATTGCTTTAGTTAAAGTAAGTGATTCTCTTATTGTAAAATTAATATTAGTGACAATGTTGTAGTATATTGACATAATTTTTTTTTAAATTCAATTAAACCAAACATAACATTCTTTATAATAAATTAAAACAGTACTAACATCTTAGCCTCCTAATAATTTAAATTTATTCAATAAATATATAATTGAACCATTTTATAAAATTAGCCTCTCACTCTAACTGGGGGAGCGGAGTTGAATTGGAGACATGTTTGAAAATAAAATCAAAATCCTGTTATTTTATGGAAATTTATAAAACCTCGCGATCCACCTCTCGGTTTAAATATCAACAAAGGAGAGAACTCCAACATTTTTTTGGTTCAAATCTCAACAAAGGGTAAAATTCCAACTTTTTTCAGCGGATAAACATTCTAGCAGTGAGCAACTGAGCATAGGCCCACCGTAGGGTATAAAGGTCAGCACAATGTAGGACACAGGGACCTAAAAAAAATTATTGTATACCTTAGACAAAATTAAATAGACTCCCAGGTCCGGATTCGAGTCCTACTAAGGAAAAAGATCACACTACAAGTAAGATGAAGTCTCCCCCATTGGACTTAGATTGCCAGGAGACATAAAGACGACAAGGGTGCAAACACGATGCAGGTCCTACAAAAAGTCCCACACCCTATAATTTTCCACATATTTTTGTTGGCAAAGCTAGTTCAAAGGAGGAATTACAATGAAATAAAGTGTACTTTCAAGTGAATAAATTGTCACCATATTTATATACCACTACTCATCTATCATCTATCGTCTCTTTCCTATGATTTATACCAATAATTAGGGGTGGGTAGAGCCAAATGAGAAAAAAAATGGTAGCCTTTTTTAAAGGAAAAAAAAACTAAAAACTGGTTTAATCCAAAACTTCCGTTCGGTTTTCAAATTAAAATTTTGAATCCAAAGTCAAATTGAGAAATCAAATTTTCTAATTAAAATTTTTATACATTTGGACACATGTCATGTTACTATTAGTGGATAAAAATTAAATTACTAAAAATAACAAAAATAAATTATTATTGAAAAAAAATCAATTCAATTTTTTTTGTGAATCTAATTGTGAATTATCTAAAGTGCTCTCTATTTCAGTTGACAATATTTAAATTGAATGTGATTACAAATGGTGATGCCTTTTATAGTGAATGTAGCGTATCAATTGGTCATGGATTCAGCTACTCACCTTTTGAATAACATATTGTGAATTGATTAGTATGATATAGAAATCATAATATGTTTCAAGAAGTGTGATACCCAAATCCTGTAGACGTTTTTGTAATTCATTTCCTAAAGTTATTAGTGTAAAACAATTATTATTTTATTAAAGGGTGAATAGACATATCCCATTACACTCTTTAAATATTCACTACTTGATGATAATTGTACTTAACAGTTACTGGAAAAGACCCAGATAAAAACTTAAGAATTAAAAATAATATTTAACGAATCATAAAATGGCATTAGACGTGCTTCAAAAGCTCCTGATAAAAATCTTTGCCAATAAAACCTAGTGAAATAAAAATATGGTGAAAAAAAAAGAGTATAATGCACGTATATTCAGTTTAACTGTAGAAATCCTTTTCACAAAAAAATTATGTCCCTCTAAACATTACTTCCCCTTATGGTAGCATAAATATCAAATTAATAGTCTGTTTTGACTATGATGTGAATACCATGTCCTATCAGCTCATATATCGATGTAGCGAAGATTTTGTTAATAGTCCTGCAAAACAATAAATAAAATATAACCTGTCTACAAGTATAAGAATTACCATGAAAGCTTATAGCTAATATAAACTCTATAAGAATTGCAGTAAACAAATTACCTGTCAAGGCTTTCTCATCCTTAATGGAGGAAATAATAGTCGCGCACGAATTACAGCATACAAATCACTTGTTAAGGATTTCTCACTCCCAATGGAGGAAAATCAATCTTCGCAACATGTGCTGTAAACAAATCACTCATCAAGGGTTTCTCACTCCCGAAGGAGGAAAATCAATCCGGCAATAAATGCAGTAAATAAAGCACCTATAATGGATTTCTCATTCTCAATGGAGGAAAATCATTCCCATAATGATTACAATAAACAAATAACTCATGGTGAGTTCAAAACATATTATGAGTTAAAATCCAGATAAATCATCATTATTCATGTTTAGAACAAATATAATTTATGCTTCTACAAAAAAAATAAACGTATGGTATGTTTTAGGATAAAATGTATATAAACAAAAAATATACAAAAAATATTAGGTTACCCTTAATTAATATAGAAACTCCCATTGTCAATTAGGTATTTGACCCTCTAATCCTTCATCTTCAATTATTTCATGTGATCTTTAATCTTTTGTCCTTAGATTTTGCTAGTAATGTTAGCAAAAATAACACAAAAAAAAATTATAGCCATTCTTATTTTCTAATGTGGAAGGTCTAATGGATGCAACTACAGAGCATACATGTAAGACTAATTTTATTAATAAACTCATAAAGTAAGATTCTAATTTCTAAGAGAATATGATACTTCTTGTACTATAGCGTAGTTGTGTTCACATGTGTGAATCTAATTGTGAAGTATCCAATGTGCTCTATATTTCATTTGCAATTTTTGATTAAATGTGATTATAAATGGCAATGGTTATTTATAACCAATGAATCATATCACATGGTCTTGCATTTAGCGATACACTCTTTGAATAAGGTTTTGTGTGGATAACATCTTCTGAATTGATTAGTGACGAGGTATGATACTTTCAAGAGGTATGATACATATACACTTCACAAATTATACAGTTGTTTTTCCAATTTACTTCCGAAAGTCATTAGTGCGAAACATACACATACTAATTTGATAAAGGGGTCGATAGAGATATCTCATAGCAGATTCTATTTTATTTTATTTTTTCCTTTTGGATCTCCTAAAATCAATATCAAAGCAACTCCAAAAATTTAGTTCATCCTAAAAACCGAATTGATTTTGATGCCCACTCCCTCCTATGATATGGAAGATGTCAAGATGAAATGAGACAATGAAGTAACAAATGATTGAAAGCACGATGGAGTAATTTTACAAGAGATGATATCTTAGAGCAGGACTCGTTAAATTTTATCCTTCAAATGCCTATTTATTTACTTATATATATGGCAAATAAAAGAGGAAAAAAAAATACTCCTCCAAAAGATTTTTCAAATATGACTAATTTAATACTATATTAATCAAATCTTTCCCTCCACTAAATTTAACCACCATCCATTTTTTTGTCAACGAATTTAATTACCCTCTATTTTATCACTCCAACTATTGTAATAAATTTTCATTTCTAAATAATTATGTGTTGATTTTAAATGTCGTCGCCGTCGTCGTTGATATTATTATTATTATTATTATTATTATTATTATTATTATTATTATTATTATTATTATGTTTTAAATATGTTTATCTTTAATAATACTGTTGACATGCTCTTGATATGTTTATTCGGTTATGCTTGTCCGTTTTTATTCTAATGCATGCTAATTAAAATACAACCAGTAATTAATAAATCAATAGATAATGTTAATTATATAATTACTTGAAAACATACAACAATTTCAAGAAAAAAAATGTATAAATTTAACCAAATAATAGGATGAAGAAAATGCCGCTAACTTTTTTTTTTTAAACGAAAAAGTACTTATAACTATTTATTCTTTTCAATAAAAAATAATAAAATATTAATAAAAAAAAGAAAAACCACATTGTCAATATTAAAGTGTGAAAATTTATTTTATTTGAAGAATTCTAATTGACTTTTTTTTGAAGTATTTAATATTGATATTACTCTTCAAATAAAATTAAAATTTATTTAAAGAACCTTTTAATTATATTATTATATTTTTTTTCATTTTTCTTATATTTAAGAGAGGATCATTGAATTTTACCCCACACTTCCCTAATGAAACTCAAATCCAGGATCTTAACCTTAGGGAGACTGCAATCATCATACCACCTGAGCTAAGTCTTCACTCAAACTCTTATATTCCTTATATGAATTATTCAATAAAAATGATAAATGACAATACGCATACTTTCTTAGACTGAAATTAATTTTCCTTAAAATCATTTTGAGAATTATTGAAAAGATTGCAATGGCTACATATTTCCCAACTGCCAATAATTCTTCGTTGTAGAAAATAACAGCACTTTTATAAAAAAACGAGTTGATTTTCTGTTTTCAAGACAGACATGATCACTGTCAAAGAATAGGGGAAGAAAATAAAATTAAAAAACGAGGATCCCCCACCCCCCAACGTTTAAAAAAAAAAAAACACAAAAACGCGCTATAGCCTAGTAGACGACTTTTGTAAAAGTATTTTGAAGCCAAAATATGATCAAACATGCACACTACTAAGTTTTAATATCAGTATTGCACAGAAGCTACAATATCTCTGAATTGCAGT
Organism: Citrus glauca; assembly: GCA_029633175.1. Taxonomy (NCBI): domain Eukaryota; kingdom Viridiplantae; phylum Streptophyta; class Magnoliopsida; order Sapindales; family Rutaceae; genus Citrus; species Citrus glauca. Next base: position 19,669,988 of record JAQOOD010000008.1, read on the forward strand.
TTGAAAATTAAACTAATACTGACAAACTGCCAGAAAAAAAATGCAATCTCCGTTCTTTAACTATGGTAATGCATGCAATAACATTAAGAACTATGATACCTGAAAATAAAAACAATTTATCAGTACCATTGATGATACCAGGGATCTTAAATCTATCTTAAATCATTTCCTATGTTGATTAGATACTATACATACAGACAAAATAAAGTTAGGACCTTTTGAAAGCTGCAATGGTGATGGCCTTCTATGTACAGGAAGGTAAAAATTGGTGAATTACAGGCTCATTCAAATGCCACAGACATGAAGGTGTCATCATCCAAAAGTGAGTCAATATCAATCAGATCGAGGTCTCCATCAGCTATATCTTCCAAGCCATTTGGAACCATATTGGACTCCTGCTAAAAGTTGAAACAAAGGATATTACATTAAAATTTATTGTAAGATAATATAAACAATTTTAAGCATTAGGCTCATACAGGGTTTGACTAGAATAAAAAAGCCATATCATTTCAGAATAAAATTCTAGTAGTTACATCAAGCTATGCAAAACATCAAAAGGCAAGGAACATATAATACGCCCACTAGAGTCCTGGCAGAAATTTGAGCTTAGGAAAGACAAGATCCCAAAATGTCACTATTTTGAAGCAAAGATTTATCAGCATTTGGAATAGTTTTAAAAGACATTGATTTGGCTCCAATGACTGTTGATGTTCAAGCCAGTAAATTACAAAGGTTACACAAAACATTCAGTAAAACCCTAAAAGATCTCTAACACAAAGCACATTGGTTAAGATCTATACAGGGCGCAACACCAAGGAACACCGGCAGCATGACAAAAATAAATGACTTACTGGGGCAAGGCTGCTAATAACCAACAGAATTATTGTTATTATTATTATTATTATTATTTTCATTAGCAGCTGCTTTCCAATTGTGGTCCAAGCTGTTTAGGACATTCAATTTAATTTGCGCAGCACAATAAACTAGTATACTCCGTTCTCTAGGAAAACAAATTTGAGGTAGGGGTAAAAAGGCATATGTTTTACTGAAGCTACAGCTATCTTTCAAATTCTGTAGTTCAAAAATGTCTTTATTCTATATTTTTATTAATTGGGAAGCAGCAATGGTCTAGTTGGAGTCACAAAAATTATTATCTCGGAGATATTGTAGCTTTTGGGCTTAGGGATCTATTGTCCTGTTTTGTGGACTTCTTGCCCCTTTCAATGTGCATTTCCAACATTAAATAAACTTCTTTTGCTTCTGAGCACAAAGACAAACAAAGAACACGAACAAAATTTGTCTAGGAAGACCAATAAATATTTAACTAATTTCTTTTATCAAGTGTCTAATCTGTTTTCTCTGAAAGTTTAATTAAAGAAAACTTGGAAAAAGTTTAAAACATATACCTTGGTTTCACGGGAACCTTCGACAACGGTCAGCAACCTACGGTACTGAGCTCGTGCCTCAGGATACTGAACCATGGACTTCACTCTGCCAAGTGCCTTTTGCAACCTTTCTTCAGTTTGTTTCCTTCCATCCTTTAAAAAATCATAATCGTCTTCCTTCAATGGCATATGTTGTGGACTAGGATTCATACCGAGAGCATCACGTCGGAATCCACGCAAACCGCTGCCTCTACGTCTCCAGCGCAAAATGACCTTTTCCAGGATTCCAACTGACCAGATGATTGGCCTATATTTTTTTCTTGCCTGGTGTCCTCTCACATGTGCCTTCACACCAAAAGTTAAAGTCAGCATTCATATTAGTTATTAATAAACTAGAAAGACCAAAAAAGAAGAGGGCAAGAGGTCAATTTCAAATCTCTCCGTCCACAATTTTTTATCTTTCTTTTCTCTTGGTAGGTAAACATAGTGATAATGCAAAAGGTTATTCAAAGAAGAATGATGACATTATTACTTGTGCACCAGAAAGAACAACCGAGTCAACCAACTTAAAAAATGAGACAGTTCATACCCTAGATTATTATCTTAAGCCAAAAGCTGATAAATGCTATTATACAATGATCTAAATCCGAAAGGAAGTAGACAATCCCCTTAATCACTCTCTCTGTCTGGATGATAAATTGTCAGGCAAGGTGAACTGGATCTAAGTCAGGTGATATTCTAATTCAATGAGAACAGATACTTGAATGGAAGAAGGAAAATGGGCAATAAACCTGAATTTTAACAATCCTTTGCCTAATTAATAGGAATTCTTTCCTCTTCTTCCAACCACGAAACTTCTTCTGGATCTGTATAGCAGCAGAATGGGCTAGACCATCACCTTGTACAGGCCTGAGTGACTTAGCAGCCACAAGTGAAAGAGCATGCTCATATGATATACCTAATTCATTATTAAACTCAGTTAACTGCTTCCGCTGGAATGATTGCATCCTGAAAATTTGATGTATACGGTCAGCAGCTTGAGTAGCATTACAGATGGCAGTTAATGAATCCTTCAGTGATAGTACATCTGACTCATCATTATCATTAGCAGGAGTAGCTGTCTTCTCTGAGACTGTTTGTACAGCTTTAGCTATAGAATCTTCTAAGGCACCATCGTCTGCTGAATCGTTCATTTTAAGGGATAACAGAAGGCTGGTTAACGAAGACTCCGCAAGAAAACCCGAGATTCCTTTGTGTCCATTGCTAGAAGCTAGGTCTGAAGGAGTTCTAGACAATGGAAATTCTGGAGATGGATCTGTTAATAAACCAGGAGCTGCACCCAGGGACAGAAGGACAGCAACAGTCTTCTCTCTGAAAGTAGCAAGGATTAAAGCAAAACCAAGAAATTAATAAAAATAAAAAATCATAGGCTTTTCTGATTGTGATGTTGCATTTTAATAAATGATTCATGCTGCAATTATACAGACACTGAAGCTGTTAATATGGTTATATATTGAGACGTTTTAGACTGGTTCATAATAATATGAAAACAATATCTAATACGCATGATAAACAACACTATCTAATATGCATGACAATCAACCACAGAATTTGATTAAAATTCAAGTCAGGGACTATGCTATAATCACGAGAAACAATTTTAGTATGAATGATTGTTTCTATGTGCATGAATGTGTTAATGTATATAAGGAAAGAGAGACAAGGGACAGTTAGGGGCATGTGCAGAGGGATATGCATTGATTGACCTCCAGAATACCTGAGATTTCATTTTTAAATGACCCGTTGCATTATACAAAAATAAGCAAGACATAGCATTACCAAAAATTTAGATATTTTCAGTGGTTGGCTAGGAATTAGGAAGGCCTATGGGTCTACGCCAATGTTATCATAACTAGGTACATCATGCAAACTTCAACCTGGAATTTAACAGAAATTAGAAAAAAAATCAAACTTAGAACTCCTTGCCTGCCACAATATGCAGCCCAATGAAGGGCAGTCCACCCACTCAGGTCACGGAAATTAATACTAACTCCAGCTGTTACAGTGGGTTTTATGGCCCAATCATAACCAAGAGAAGCAGCTAAGTGCAGTACACCTTGCCCCTCATCATCTAAAATGCAAGGCCCTTTACCATCTTCACATACTTTACGAAGAAGCCATGAGTACAGCTTCTCTTTCATAATCTTCTGAAGGATCTGATAATTTTCCACATGCTGTGACAAATTCTTCTCAGGGTTTGCCTCTACCATCTGGTAGCTTTCCTCTTCCTCTTTTAATTGAATAATTTTGCTGATTAGTTTTTGCTTCTCACATAGACCTTCAGATAGATGATTTTGAGGAGAAGATCTCATAGATAGGATCCTCTCAAGTCGCAAATGAAGAAATGATTCACTTGTGCTGCTACCATAGATGTCTGAAATATCCGCATCTTTAACAGAGCCCACTATATAGTCAAATTCACGCACTTCACTACATGCTAACCTGTTAGAACACGTTATGTAAAATGGGACTCGTCCAACTGCGTGAGGAGGGATACGGCAACAGAGAACCCCATCTGCTAATACCTCTGCTGGAACCTCCACTTCTGCAAACATACATGACCACTTACATTTCGCTACCTCCTGGTGACTCTTCAAAAACATTCCAGTGACCACAACCTGTTGTATGATAAATGAAAAAGAATTAAGGTACAAACAAATTCTGTCCTCTCCTCCAATAAAAATAGTAACAATTTCAGAATTCAAGAATCATCCCAAACTAGAATTCAAGAAGCGACCTTCACAATTTAATAAGTCAAAAAGGCAAAACTCTCTAAAAAAAAAGGAAATAAAAAAAGAACTAACGAATTCAACAATGTTTGTGAAGCAGGAGAATTACACAACATTATAATTTAGTGGAAAAGAGACGATTCATAATAGATGTAAGTTGAAAATGAAATATCCCCCATTAACATAGCCAGAGCATTATTTTTTTAGTCCTTTTAATAATAAAAAATGAAGAAACAATGAATTTACTGCTTAATAGCAACAGAACTACCGAAACAATTCTATTTTGGAAAGAACAAATTATTAAATACCTCAATTTCTAGATCTGCGTAGGTCCATTTTGGCGAGAAATCAATTATGCTAAATAGTTGATCCTGGGAGAGAGAGGGGCTCAATGAGGAATCATCCACTACATTTCCGCATTCCTCAGTGCTCCATTGAATACCAGAGGATTGCACATGCAAATTATCAACCTCTTCAAGTTCTTTGCTCATCCAACGTGAGAAGCTGTCAACTTTTTCTAAATTACCTTCTCCATTCAATAACTTCTGTTTGACAGAGAAAGAAAAATTGATAGTTCCTTCCCCATGTATTTCACTCTCAGAATCTGATTTTGTTTGAGAATGAGATTCCACATCTCTCTGCTGCATCTGGAGGTTGTTCTGAATGGGCAGTTCATTTTGCTGATCCAGAAAAGCACAAAGTGGTTCGGGAGCACCAAGTAAACATGCATCATGAGTTCTTTGCTCAAATAACCCATCACCTAGATCATAAGCTGGCTCCAAATCTCTAGACAGGTCCATGATACTTTTTGAAAAGTGTGAGGAATTATCTGCCAATGGAATCTAGGTAAAAGATATAAAGTTAGAATTTAGAAGCAACTGAGAGAATATATATGTTGATATTTGAAATAACAAATTAGATCTCAATGTCATTTAATAAAGGAATATAAGCCTAAAGTTTTAACATAAGTAGCCGTAGTGATGCAGACATTGAAGAAAAAGTTACTACCCTAGTCTTTTCAAAGCTCCTCAACAATCTGGAAACAAATTTTAGCGCAAAATTCTGACACTAGCAAGGCAATAGACATGAATTTTGGCAGTGAAAATAATCCTCGAGTAACTCCTAGCGGTTTGCTAGAGTTCTTTTGTTTTGCATTATTAGGAAAATAAAGTTAAGAGAACAGATTTCTTGTTGTTTTAAAGTAGCTATACATTTAGATAGAAGGGGCAAAAGCCAGAGTTCAATGTTTCACAGTTTAAAAGTAATTCTGATAACAACAAATACTTGTTCCTGAAAACAGGTTCAAGATTAGTTGTCTTACAAACTATTTCTAGAAACAGTTAATCCAAGGCTTTTAGTCAAAAAACATTTCCTGTTTTTTTAAACTTAACAGTTGTGAAAATAAATACCAAAAGTGACCTCCAGCTTTAACAAATGACAAGAACTTGCTATCAGTAGGTCTGAAATCTCAAAAGTCAGCAATTCCATTTAATTTCAGACATTTAGTAGTTTAAAAAGATAAAGTGTAAGTACCTGCCAATTGAATTGGACTGGCAGAGAACTTCCAGAATTCTCTTCAGAAGTCTCCCTCAATAAAAGTTCACCATCAAAGATATTTTCTTTCTGAACGTTGCTTTCCAATTTAGCATGAGAAGGTACATTATCATTTTCCCCAGAGCAATGTTCCAAGACCTCTTCCCAGGATGCTAGACAAAGTGCTTTTTGACACTCAATCATAAGATCCTGATTATCATCAGGTATATGTCCAGCATGTGAAACATAATTGCCAGGAATTGATGACCGAACTTCAGGACAACCTCGCAAAAGTCCCCAAGTGTATTTTAGATTTGAGTGCTACATCATCTAAAAGCTAGTTTCCAGCATTTCATAATTCAAATATAAGCCAAAAAGGAACTCAAAATGAAATAATATGTAATCATAGAAATTGAAGGTACCAGAACTGGGACTCAGAAAATAAGAATATGAAAGGCCAGAATCCATCTTTTCCATTCTAGGACCATCCCCCATCTGTGGTAACTCATAATATAAGTGGGCTCTGGAACTTGCTTGATGACTATCCTCTGCATCATATCCTGTATATTGCAAGAGAAAAGACACAGAAGCTGAATGAATAGCCAAGTTCATCAAAATCCCATTTGACATTCATCAGTTCACAAGATAAAGTTCTGTCAAGTGCAGCATAGAGAATTTCATTGGTTGAGATGAAAAACATAAAATAAATCAGAAGCAGGAAATACCAGAATCAGCATCTTCACATGATAATGTCAGAGTGCTGGTTGGGCTTGTGGAATCCGTAATGCCTGAGGGTGCTTTGGTATGATTAACAGGGAAGCTAAAAGTCAAAGAGCTATGCTTTCCAGGATTTGATGTAACTTCATTACTCTCCCTAACTCCAACATTTGACTTATTACCCTGATGGGACAGATAAGATAGGTAAATTAAACTATTTCATATTATAAATGGTAATGCCACTATAGAAGACTTTAATTTCATTTACAGAAATACAATCGAAAGGATGCTACCCCCAGAAATTACAAATAGAAAAGAGAGAGAAAGACAAAGGAAAAACTTCTGCTTGGATGGGTCATATAATATCTGAAGTTTTTTTCCAAAAAGAATATTTGCTTGCTGTTGTTGGCAATTTCAATGGGAGAACATCTCTAAGGTCATATTTTATGAATACTAATCTTTAATAAATGCAGGAAGTAATCAATCCCATAAATGATTGTAAAAACTTATTACAATATTGACTTCTCCATAATTTTGGGGATGCCACTTCAATGGCTTGCTCTGAGAAGAAGTATATTCTTGGGAACAAACACCTAGACCTAGATGCCAACAATGAAATAACAACTTTCTAATTTAGGAAAGGGTATTCTTCAACTTTAGATCATTCATTGGTATTAACTAAGAGTTCTGTTTCACAATAGTCTTTTGAGGCATTTTGGTGCTCTGACAGGGTGACCACTGGTGCAGATTAGAAAAATTCAAATAAAAACTTTGAAGATTTTATCACAGTTGAGATCCCTGAGCCATTAAATTAAACATGTTCCAACTGGAGCAAAAGTTATTCACCTCCACCTTGATATGACATTAACAAATTCAACCTAACCGACCTCAACCTAACTTTACATGTTTTCCACTTGCCAGAATCAGGCCAATGAGAGTTTGAGAATTAGAAAAGATTTCAATTCTGTGCCAGTCAACACTAAATAAATCAAGAGGAGTTGCTTCTCCACATTTGTTCTTAACCTAAATTACTAAACAATGTTAGCAGAAAGAATGATAGGACAGACCGATGGGTTTCCCTTTTACCTTTTCATTTAGGATGCCATGCAAAGGTTATGCTGAATGATTCGGAAAAATAAAAATAATAATACATAAGCATTAAGAAGATCAGTGAGAATACCTGAACTTCTAAGTAGTGGACAAAAACTATGTGCATCAAATCCCTGCAAGATTTGACAAGCTTGTAAGGACCAGACACAAATAGAGAAAAATATTTCAATCAAATAGATGTCTAATTGAACATATAAACCTGGCTTAAACACACTGATTGAAAGGTTAAACCAAACCCCACCAACCACTACGTTTAGTTGAACTAAGTTTCTATGATGATTGGTTCAATCACAGATTTCATGAAACAAAAGAACCCAATAAGTTTGAAATCCGCACAAGAACTCATTAACTGATTAGGTTTCTATATTACACATTGTCCCACAAGCCAAAATCCTAAACAATAACTTTTCAGTTCAGTTTTCTACACTGTATGAATATTTACTTCGGTTTCAGATTTAAGGCTTTCTCCACAAACATTCTTGTAAACAGCAAAGATGGTACAACAGAAACCTTTTAACATGAAGAAATACTAAGGTATAATCATGTCAGCCCTAGCTTCATTTGACTATAGGCTTTGATAGTCTCAACAACTTCCTGGACATCAAAAGTAGTTCAGAAACTCAAAAGAAATTGACGATAGCAATGATAAGTTTACTTACTGTTCAAGCATCCAATAGCAGCGCCTTTGGAAATTTTCATTATCTTCTCCGTGGGCATAATAGCAGTGTAACACATCAACACTTCCAACCTATAATTGCTTAAACAATTTGTCTCTCAAACTCTCAGTTTATTATATTTGAATAAATTTTTAAACGGAACAAAAATAAAAAAATAATAAGAAGAAAAATGCAATCAGGTAAGAAGAGTTAATAAGACATAACATAGATGCAGAATATGTGCAATTGCTACAGAGCCTTAGGTCCGTTTGGTGTTGTCTTCCAACTGTGGCTTTTACACTATAGCTGTAAAGTGTCTGATAAAACACTTGCAATTATGGTTTGGAAGCTAAAATAATTTTACCCAACAGTTTTTTGATGAATAACGTATATTGATCTTAATATTTTGTCAAAATTATTGTTTCTCAAGCTTTAGAAATCATATTTTCCAAACAATATGATTGGATTGGCCAGGGTCTTCTTCGGCTAATGAGACCTCGATCCCGAAGCCTTCGGAGTATCTTTTTGATAGATGCTTCTATCTGTATGGAGCCTTTATTACACAACTAGAGTGTGCATCTCATAGCAACTGTAGTTTTTATGCCACAGCATCAAAGTACCAAACAAAGTCTTAATCCAACACCTGCACAACCCAGATACAAGCTAAGTGCAATCTTACCTTTAATTTTTCATGAGCTTCCCTTACAGTCTTTCCATCTTTTTTCTTCCTCCAATTATGCCCATCCTTCCGAAAATATCTCAACACCTTTCGATCAAAAAGAAAAAGCGAACCACCTAGCGAGGTAGAATGCATGTCTTACTAAACGTTTGAATAGATCATGTTTCAAAGCAGGAAAGTAACTTATAGGTGTTCACCAACAAGTAATGCAACAATACACGAAATCAAATTTTAAAAGTTTCAAATTTGGGATTTCACAATGAAATAGCACAAGCTATCTGAAAATTTGATATAAAGTGTATAAGCGGGAAAAAAATATCAAAATATCACAAGAATTAACAACATTAAATCCAGAGTCCAAAGGTAAACCCAATAATTCCCCCAAAAAAAAATGATAAAATGGATTTTATATCCATATATTTTCAATTATCAGGTGATAACAATTACTACAGAGAATAAAAGATGATGCATAAGAGGCAGTGTAAGAGGAGAAAAGGGATGCAAAATATCATCAACAAACAAGAACATTTAAATCCATAGTCCAAATATATGACCTGGCTTTTGACTTGTGTCCAGGCAGAAAGAAAAATTTGATCTACTCGTGCTCCTATCTTAAGTAAGAAGACATATTTAACAAATTGATCTCAAACCTTTTGCACTACAAAAAATCAGAAAGGTAGAGAGAGAATAAAAAACAAAGTGTAGGAGCAACCACAATGAAAATTTCCATCAGTTTAAAGTTCTCCAATGCTAAAAATATGTTTGAAATTTAAGTTCAAGAGGTCACCATGAAGATCAATGAAATTGAATGTTATTTGCAGAAACAGTAATCTTCATTCCATCCAGAGCTGATGTCTTGATGTTCTATGAATCAATAAACAAGAAGCCAAGAAAACTGTTCTTTTTCCCATCAAAAAGTTATATTCAATTTGTTCTACTTTCAGGTGTGAAGATGATGTTGGTTAGGCCAGTTTTGAATATTTCACACAAGCAAGAACTTAGGAGCCAAAATATTAGTCTCTCGTCCTATGAATCTAACAATATCATAAAATTCAATCCAGAAATTAAAATCTCGCAAGCACACCTTTCCCTCCAATGAATTTTAAAAACACAGTATTTCTGAAATCATGGCTAAGGTTCACAAAATAATATTTGAAAAGGGCCCAATTCACTCTATCGAGTAGAATTCTGTAGTTTTTGAAATTATAGTCAAACAATAAATGTATACAAAAAAAAAAAAGCCCTAGTTTATATTTTCAAATAGTAACTCACAATTTGTGAAGCAAATATCCGTTGTAAATTTTGTTTGAGAAAACTGACATAGGGATATCATATGCACATGTTAGGAATATATTGTAATATTATACAAGCCTCTGTATCTATATATATAGAAATCCACTAAGGTAAGAACATTTGAGCATTATAAAGTATCACAGGAAATAAAATAAAAAGTATCCAGCCTATGTAGAGGAAAAATATTCTTCAAGCACCATTGAACAAAGCAGTATATAAAAGTTGGTACTTATGCCCTCTTTCAAATTTATTGTCTTCAAAGTATAGAACAATAGAACATTATATGGAATTTCAACATATCAATTCATGAATACCAACTTTGAAGTACATCAATGTTTAATAGATGAAGGAATAAAATATTATACTATATAAAATAGCACCAAATATCATTTTTCAACCAAGCTTACAAATTACAGGGCCTGCTACATAATCAAATTGTCTTGGAAAAAGGCTTTGCATAGTCCCCAGAAGGAGAATGATGGAAGAAGCAAAATAAGGAGATCATGAGTAAGGCATTCAATAAACTAAAGCAACACCGCCAACCAACCAAAAATAAAAAAAAAAATAATAATAATAGGATATAAGATGAATCAAAATCACAATATCAGTTTTGAAGTTTACAGCTTGCAGCTCTGAAATGAAGAATAAGAAGAAACCACATTTCCAAGACTATTGATAATGGCAGATGACATGATTCTTTTTTTTTTTTCCCTGGCAAGGTGGAAAGGTTGGAAAAAGTGCACTGTTAATTAACATGTCAGAAAAAAATCCAAAGAAACAGGCTATAACAAACAAGTTATTAAAAAACTAAGAAGGATCAGCATTATAGTTCTGAATCACTAAATGCTGGCTGTTTTCACTAAGTTTAGGCCTTCGTATTGAAAGTCATATGAATCATATGGACGGAAACAATGCTGTATATGTAATTGGAGATGCTGCAAACTACTGACAGCAAAAGTCTTGCAAAGGTTATCATCTCCAAAACATGAGCAACTAGAGATATTTGTTCTTAAATCCAAGTTTTAAATAGGATAAGGGACAACATGCATATACATAACAAGCACAATCTTAGACAGCCTAGACAATGTTTCAAAGACACAGCTATGTACAAATTTACGTTAATGCTTCATAGAATATAAGTATAAGTTTGCTTCTTGGCAGCAGTGACTACAGTGGATTGAGTATGAGGAAATTAAATGTTTAATATGGTGTAATACCAAAATCAATTAAAAAAAAACCAAATAAGCATTCAAAAGCATCCAAAGGAAATTAACTAGGACATATGTGAAAGTTCATGTTTTACTATGCACCGTAAGATTGCAAAATTAATGTAAAATAAATCTATTGCTTTGTTATTATTTGCAAAAAGCATACTTGGTGGCCTGCTTGGAGGCTCTGAAGCAATATGGAATTTCTGATAATTACAAAGGATTTCACAAATTTCAGCAGGCCGCAACCATCTATGTTGAGCTTCCATTAGCAATTGTTGCATATCTACACACCAAACATAAATATGTCAGTCCACATAAAAGATATGGCCGTAGCCCACAATCAAGATTAATAATTACGCATGAAGAAACTGGATACCATTCTCACAAGATCAACTATGTCCGAATTAGAGGAATCATGTACATAATTCTGTACCAACACGCGTGATGTGACATAGAGAGATTTCATGAGTCATTGTCTTTCTCCTCATAATATCTTAATAAAATCAATTGAATGCACATGGGAACATTTCAACTGCTAGTTTACCAATTGAAAAAAGATAAAAAACTTACATTCCATTTTTGAAAAATCATCAGATAACTAAGGTCTATTAGGTTCCATTCATGTTTATTCTTCTGATTGACAATTGAATCAATGCTAACTGCTGAATCCGCTAATAGGGACAGATTTGGGAACTGATAAACCTAAATTCTAAGTCAATAACTCAAAGATACATACAGTAATTTCCTGCTCCATCTTAACTATAGCAATAATTCTCTGATCTATTTACGCCTATAATTAATTATTCAGTAATTTCCTAAAAAAATAATAAAATATTTTAACATATAAATGATTTCATTTTTATAGAGAACCAAAAATAACCGATTGATTCTACTCTCAATCAAATCGAAATTATGTAAAGAGAAAGCTGACCTAGTCGAGGAGCCAGAGCGTACGACCCTCGATCCGCCATCAGAATCAGACCAATTGACTGCAGAGATTTCCTTTTTCTTGTTTTATTTCTTTTTTCTTGTGAGTTGAAGTCAGCGTTTCTGATTTTGAACGTCGGGCTTTGGTGCCGAGGAAGGTCGAAACTGCAAGGAAGTTCATTTCATTCGTTTTGGACTAATCATTACTCGACATCTGGCGGGAACTCAAGGTGAATTAAAAGTGGCTGCTTTTGGACACAAAGTGCTTCGGCAAGCAGGGAATTCGGGAAGGAAAAAGGTCTCATTAAAATTTTTACTTCTATTTTCTATTTCATCCTTAAATACATTTAATAAGATGAAAATGAAAAATTTCTATATAGAGAATGATTAAGTATGGATAAATAATTTTAATAAATTAAAAATTAAAAATTTAAATAAAATTATTACTACATTATAAAATATTTAAATTATTTAAAAAATTTAAAAGTATGAAATAATATTAAAATTAAAAATTATTTGAAAAGATCAGTAGCTTGAGAGGAAAAAGAAAGTATAAAAATATTTTAGAATTGAATAAGAATTATAATGTTTGATTTTCTTTTAATTATAACCTACCGATATTAGGTAAAAAAAATTTATTAACCAACATCGTAATTGACAAAATAAAAATTGTTGAATAAAAATTAAAAAATATTTATATATAATGGAGATTGAGGTGGGGATGGGTGGAGTACAAAATCAAATCTCACCCAATTAAGAATTTAGAAATTATTTTTTTCTCATTCCCCATCCCATTCTCCAAAAATTATTTAACATTTACCTCATTTGTGGTAGGGACTTATGGGGCTCTAAACTCGTGGAGGATTTTGTTATTCCTATATAGAACTATTGTCATTATGATTGATGTTATTATTATTATTATTAAAATTTAATTAGTTTTATTGTTTAATTATTATTATTATCATTAATATCACTATTATTATTAATAAAATTATTAATTTTATTATTATTATTATTAACAACAATTATTTTAAATAAATAATGATAATCACAATCACAATTATTATAATAAATAATGAGAATAATCAATTAAGGTTATTTTAGTAACTTGCCCTAATTCATTCCGATTTCAAGACAAAGTAAACACATCAATAATACGATTTATTTTGAATCTGATTACTACCAATAAAGTAACTAATGCATTTTGATTCTCAATATATGTTTTGATTCCAGCCTATTCTGATTCCATTCTACTCTGATTTCAGTCTATCCCAATTATTGATTAGTAACCACACCATTAATTTATATTTATTAATTTTTTATTTGGGTGCTAACAACAACATATCTAGCCAGTATGCCGTAGCAATAACAATTTTGGCCTAACGACAACATTTTCTAAATAATTTTTAAGATATTTATTGATTACATAATGGAGTGATTAAATAAGTAAGTTAAATAAAAATAAAAATAATTTACCATTAATAGGTGAATGATATAAAAGATGAAAAATTTTAACTCTACGATGATCTGCTTTAAAAATCTAAAGCCATAATAAGTTAGAGTTACTTTCAAATATTTGGACAAAAAACACAAGGGAAATTTATAAAAATAACCCTAAAATTTTTCATTTTTTGAATTTAGCCTCCAAACGTTTTCCTATTATAACTAGCCAATTACTAGTTTTTTGGACAAATAGTTCTCATCACTTTAAACAAATTTACAAACAAATGACATTCGTGCAATCCACTCACACTCTCAACAAATCACCAAATCCCATCAAATAAGTGTTGTATAACTAAAGATATAATCATCAATTGAGAATTGTGAAGCTTCTTGAGTTAGTGTCTATTCTTGCACAATATGAACTTTTTATGTAAAGATTAGTGTTACAAGATTCAAAATTGATATGTTTTTGTTGTAAATGTTGTTATTTTTCATTTATTTTTTATATATGTTATTTTTCATTTATAAAATAATGTAATTTGTCATAGTTCTTAGTTTGAGTAAAGAAATAAAAAAAATCATTGAAAACGCTGAAAATTCGACGTAAAAACAAAACCCAAATTTAGCGAGATAGGCTAATTTAGTGAGACAGTTAGTGTGACAGGTACCTATCTCACATAATTAGCTCTAAGTTTATGTGAGACAAGCACCTGTCCCACTGCCTGTTTCTCTAAACTAGTTTGTCTCACTAAATTCTAGATATTTTCCAAAAGTCAAAACTTGGGCTACATGGGTCCGTTTAAGTGTATTATATATTGTTTCAAATCTTGTGACGATACGAATCAAATCCAAAACCATATAATCTATTCTATGACATGGTCGAACAAAATATTTGCCTGAATATAAGTAACACAGGCACTTATTGCACTATCGCGTATAATCATAGTACATGGAACATCCATATAAATTTGCTACATATTCATTTTATCATATTTTGTAGAGTAATCTTATTTCTTTTTTTTTTAATGATTTTCAGGCTTAATGGATTCAATTATGCTTTAATTGTGTTACGACGGTTGATGGGAGTCATTAGGAAATGGCCATATGGAGTACATGAATGCCAAGACTACAACTTTTTTGGTTCAGAAAGATTGTATGTTTGATAATTTTCTGGCAAGAGTGTATGAAGTTTTACTAATAAATACTAATGAATATAGTATGATGATGAAGCAAGCTTTAAGGTCTAGTAACACAATCTATTGTGCATGTTAACTGCCTATGGACATATTTAATGATGAAATGATCAAGGTTGTGTTACATATAGCCTCTGATGTGGTCAACTATAGATGCATCTCTATATTTGTTACCATAACTCCTCAAGTTCCGACCCAAGATCTTGAGCCACTTGCAAAAACTAAAACTTCTTTTAGAGGTGTTACCACACCCGATGTTATTGCATCAACATTACTCTCAACCTCAAAAAAATAATGACATCATTCATGATAACAACATTACATTAATTGATGTTGAAAAAGAGGTGTTACCACTAACGACATCGTTAGAGCAACAATACTCTTCATTCCATAAAAATTATTTTTGCAACAATGATGATCATGTTGATGACACCAACAACACATAAGCTGATAATGCTTGTGTCGAACTATATAATAATATAAGGGGCACTCACTTCAATAGTCTAGTTGATGATCAGGGCATTAATCATTTCGATATTCCTATCAATGATGAGAAGGAGCATCAGTATGATATTATTATTATTAATAGAGACAACTGACCTATTCCTTCAATAGCTCATTCGAGAAGGAGGATAGCAGTTAATCCCTATATGAATTTTGCTCTAATTTTGCCTTCAAACTTGGTCACTCTAGACTTAGTTAGAAGTTGTAATTCTATTGATATTGGTGTTGGTAAGTTGTTTACTAAGAAAAATGAGTTAATACTTGAACTGCGTAAAGTCGTCTTGAATGATAAGTTTGATTTCAAGATTACACGGTCCACAACGACACGATTTGAAGCCTATTTAGAATCATGTAAATAGCGTATTCGAGCAACGAGAGGTTCAAATAAGCAAAATGTTCCTTGGGTTATAAGAAGAGTTGATAATGTACCCATTGTTGTGCAAATTTTATTAAACTCACAAGTGCACGAATCTATTGTAATATAGATCAATGGTGATGAGTGTTGATCCCACGAGGAGGTGGATTTTAATTGTGTGTAGAATTAATTTTATAAATGGGTGGTTGGATTTGTGGTGGAAGTGATTCAAATTATCCTAAGAATTGGAATTGAAATGGCGAGAAGAAATTAAAGTGTAAATTTGTTTAAGCATGGTTCATGAGGGGGAAATCCACACCTTATGAACCACACTCTAATCAATATGGTGTTAATGACTTATCGTGCCAAATAATAATAACCTTGTACTAAGAGACCGGTGAAATCAAGGGGATACTAAACAAGATTAGTATTATTTGTCGACGAGAAGTCAAAACATCCACAAAAATAAGAGGAGAAGAGAAAGTAAATTTACCAAATAAAGCCCATGACACATGTTGAGACTTCACCTTCAACCGAAGTTTGAAAAAAATTAGCCACTCATAATTGAACTATGGGTAAAATGAAAATTTATTAAAATACATAGAAAATATAAGATGGAAAAGGAATTACAGAAAATGAATTCCAAAAATGGATTCAGAGATATCAAATTGTGGGGGAGGCCCCCTTTTTATAGATACATGGAGTAAATCATGACCATCGGATTAAAAACAGTTTGGACGCTCAGGATTGTGTCACGTCCTCAGTCAACAATACGCGGTTTGACCACGTAGATAAATAGTAACACGGTTTGACCCGGGGTTAATAGTAATGCGGTTTGGTTGAAAATAATCTTGTGTCATGCATGTACCGTACGCGCAATTTTTGGTCCGCTAATATGCTGCCACGTCACCAATCAACAGTGCGTAAGAATTTTAGCCCAACAGGTTCATGACACCTCATCAGTCAATGCCACGTCATCAGCCAATGCCACGTTATCTATCCGTCTATAGAACAGTGTCGTGAACAGTAACATAGACAGTCCCGTACATGTGAACAGTGCCATTTTTCTTGTTATGCTCCTCCGAAGGTTTTCAACCGTCCTGAGTTCAAAAGTGATGTCCGTTTTACCGTTTGATCTCTCGTTTATTGTGAAATGACTATGATGCCCGTAAAATACACAAAATACTTAATTAAAATAAAACACACATAATTAAATTATAAGAACCTTAAATACATAAAAGTAAGGGTTGTTAGTAAGACTTGAAATATAAAATGACGATTTTCTCCTTTATAAAAATACATTTTCTAACACTCAACACACCCCCCAACCAGCTTATTGCTAGTCCCTAGCAAATAAAGTGAAAACAAAATTCAAGCACAATTTTTTTTTGTTTTTTAAACAATCTTGTTTATGCAATCAAACTAATGATAGTGATCAAATTAAAGTATAAATATTATCTCCAATATAAAGTAATATCACAGTCATATCAACCATCCACATGAATCAGCCTAGTAGATTTTCATAGATACTTTCAAGAATGACATGTCAAACTCAAAAATCTCATTGGAAGTAGTGATACTCTCACAAAGAAATTAAACCAAATAAAAATAGGCACTCCAATGAATGGTACTTGAGAGAGAAAATAATAAAGAAGTGATATCACATGCTCTCACCAAGATGAAAGAAATGTGCCCTTAGCTTAGAAATAATACGATCTCAAGTCAAATAAAAATGTTAGTCAACCCAATTTATTTATTTATTATTTTTTATGCATCACTACATCTTTTTAGCCCATATAACTAGCTTCTACTTCAGACTATAGTTTCCTAAAATCAAGAAGGACTTTTATTAGGACGTAATGTAGGCTAGGGATATGGCTAACAAAGAAGGGAAATAAGGAAAATAAAGTGTATGTTTGAGAAAAATACAGAGAATTTTTTTTTGTTTTTTGTTTTTTTCTTTAGGAAAGTTGCAAGGTGGATTTCACATATTATTGTTACTTTTATTTTTGAAACAACAATTTTTTTCTTTTTTTTTAAACAACAATATCTCTTTTTTTTTTGTTGGGCATAACTTCACTGTACAAAATGTTTATTTACATTTTTCTCAAACAGAATAGGTGATAGAACTTGTAAGATATTGGGTAATACTCCAAATCGGAGTGAGTTAAGATGATAAGTTTGATAAAGAAAAGATTTTTTTTTAAAGGCTCAAAATGGTTAACTATGGATATTTGATAAAAGGGATGGCTAGAAAGGCTCAAACGGATAAAAAATGACCTTTCCATTGTCTTTTAGGACTCTAAATAACCTTCCATATTTACTAGTTAGATGGGCTTCTAAATGTAGCAACACACATTTTTTTTAATTTTACAATTTTTTTAAGGGTTAACTGTAAAGAAATCTAGAGATCATGTATACCATAATAAACTGCTAAGCTGTATAAAGAATGGGCAAAAAGGTTACTCTCCAAGAAAAATGATAGGCTCAAAAACTCGCTTGTCACTTATTTATGACATGTTCATTTCTTGAAGCAACTCGTTTTTGTCTTCGACATCAACATGTAAAGTAGCAAATATAGCGTAACATCACTTCAGACTAAAGATAATACAAATACTAAAATTTAAAATTAATCATGTCATCCAATGTTAAAACAAACCACACAATTTTTTTTAAACAACATTCTACCCCCCAACCTATCCTAACACATGAAAAGAAAATATGCATGCAGAAATGTGAAAAGGATGCATAAAAACTAATTAGAAAAGTTACACATAAAATGATAGAAAAAGAAATATTTTTTTAACTTAAGAAGATGTGTTTCTAGAGGTACTACACTTCATATTCAGCCATCTTCGACTCAAAAAATTTGAAAGTGTATATTTATAAAGGAGAAATTACAAAGAAGAAGAAAAATGAATATCAAAACATAATAAAGAAAAAAGAAAATGTCTGAATTTTTTTTCAAACAATGAAGATACATTTCTAGAGTCATTACACTCCATATTCAGTTATCTTTAACATAAAAAGTTAGCAACAATTAGTTTCTACAACAAAAAATTAGTAAAAACTTAACCAAGATTCCACAATTATTGACTATTCCCTCCCCCAACTAGAACGAAACATTGTTCTTAATATTTTAAAGGAAAGAAGTAGAGTTTAGAAGACATCACCTGGGTGGTGCAACACAAAAAAAAAATTTACAGGCGGAGAGTTAAATCTAATTTGTACTTCTTACTACGGCTATTATTACCATCATTATTTGAACGTTCCAACACAAAGGTCCAGGGGTCTGACTCTGATTTATAAGCTTGTAATAGATCAAGTAGCTCATTAGTAGTGTTAGCATAAATAAAAAGCTTTTTCACATTGGAAGGAATGAAATAGTTTTTTATTGCATGGATAAGAAATGCAATAAAGCCATCATAAAAATTATTGACATTTAACAAACTGATGGGTTTCTGGTGAATATGCAGATGGGCCCAAGATGCTAGTGTGATAAGTGCCTTTAGTGTTGTAAGATCTCTTGAAAGGAAAATAAAAGCATCAGCATGATTAAGCATTTCAGTTATTCATTCTTACATACCTGAGAAGACTAACTCTTCTCCAGTTGATGAGTCAGACAAACTGCCCAAAGGTTTTAGGACTTTTGGATGATGCCTAACACTTGGCTTCCTCTGACAAAAGCAGCTTTTAAGACCAATTTTGATAACCCTCGGTTGCCTCCTCCATACACCAAGTGTAATTTTCTCTCTACTATGCTTCGACCAAGATCTATGGCTGCATCAACGAACTCTTATGTTTGCCATAGGTAAATCCAGAAAGTACACAAATGTTCTTGAATTGTCTATTGGGAGTAGTTGCCATTGGAATATTTCTTAAAAACAATTTGTGAGTGCTTAATAAAAAGTTATATTTAAAAATCTTGGTGACAATGGATCCCAACGATGTACAAGGTCGCATGTCAGTGTCAAATAATGCGTAAAACACATGACTAGCGAGTAAAAAAGAAAACAATAAAAAGAAAAAGAAATAATGGTCAAATAAAATTATTAATGACAATAATGGAAAAGATAAAACAGCAGTGAAATAAAATAACATTGAAGTAAAAAGATATTCACAGATAGTTGCGACTATGGCTCACATCTTCCTCTGGTTTTATGTCCAGAAACGGCTTGAACGCCCTCTATGGGTCGAGGATAGGCTTCCCATCGAGTTTTCTTATAAACTGGCAAACATGTTGTTTATAGTCAGACTCCCGAGATTATATCGTACATGTTCTTTCTGGAATAATGACCATAACTGGAGAATCGCTCCTTGCACATATCCACTAGGATGAGTTTCAAGAGACAAAAGGATATCATCCAATGACTCCTTATTCAAGTCATCTCCAATGAATTGAATCTTATCTTCCCTGTTATCCGACACCATTCCTAAAGAACATGGGTTTTTATCGCAACTCATTCTGGCACACTTATGACAAGCAACAAAAGTTCTTCGAGCTCGTCGTTTTCTTGCATAATTTCCTTTACCACAACCAGACATGTATGCAATAAATTTTGGAGGTTAACTCACTTGTCAATTGTACTTTCACCTTGATTAACCAACGAATGTCAGCAGGTATGTTATTTCTCATGAGCAATCGCATGCGTTCGGAACGAGCTTTATAGATTGTAAGGAGGGCATTCTGAGGGAGTAAAGGGAATCGTTTGTGAAGCTTAGCTAGAATCTCGTTTCTGTCCATACCTTGATTCAGAATATCAGTTATTATGAGAAAATTGAAGTAACCGAATTAATTGTCATGGAGTACCGTTATCCGCCACTTCACTGGGGTAGCAAACTGAAGCACACAAACAGAAAAACAAATTAAAGCACACAAAGAAAATTAAAATTTTCCTCTTATTGAATTTACCTCAAGCTCCAACTAGATGTCGTAAACACTTCTCTTAATGTCTCTGAGTTGACTTTCTAAAACCTCAACATAGGATACTAACTCTAGTGGTTGCAGAACTCAAATACGATGTGTTTTACAAAATTGAATTTGCCTTTTGAGATGAGTTTTGACACGTTGAAGTGGTTTAAGAATGTTCAGGAGGAATGGTCTAAGTATGGTACTCATAATTAACAATGATAAGAGAAAACTTAATGGTAAAACAAACACATTTATTCAAAAATAATTTCAATTAGCAAAAGAATAATAAAAAGAAAGAAAGAAAGATCAAACCACCGAAAAGAAAAAACAATCAATTCAAATTTAGTGGGTCACTCAAATGTATTTCGGTGTCTTCTCCATGTGGTTGGTACTCTAAATATGACTTTAATCTTTGACCATTAACTTTAAATGCGACAGCATTCTTTGGGTCCTTAATTTCAATTACCCCATGTAAAAAAACAGTATGAACAATAAATGAGCCAGACCAACGAGAGCTTAACTTACCTAAGAATAGGTGCAAACGAGAATTGAATAAAAGCACTTTCTGACCTGGATTGAAAGATTTTCTCATAATTTGCTTGTCATAGAAGACTTTCATTCGTTGCCCTATAAATCTTGGCATTTTCGTATCCGTCATTGCGAATTTCTTCAAGTTCTACCAGTTGTAATCTTCTTTCTGAGTTGTCTTGCTGTATGTCAAAGTTGAATTTCTTGATGGCCCAATATGTACGATGTTTAAGTTCCACAGGTAGGTGGCAAGCTTTTCCATGTACTAGCCTGTAGGGTGACATCCCAATCGGGGTTTTGAAAGCCGTTCTATATGCCCATAATGCATCATTAAGTTTTAATGACTAATCTTTTTTGTCCAACCTCACCGTCTTTTCTAATATGTGCTTTATTTCTTGATTGGAGATCTCAACTTGGCCACTGGTTTGCAGATGATATGGGGTCACCACTTTGTGGGTGATTGAATACTTTGTCAAAAGAGCTTTGAATGCTTTGTTACAAAAGTGGGCACCACCATCACTGATTATTGCTCGAGGGAATCCAAAGTGTGAAACAATGTTGCCTTGTAAAAATGCTATCACCACCTTGTGATCTTTGGTTCTACATGAAATTTCTTCTACCTATTTTGATACGTAGTCAACAGTAACTAATATGTATTGATGGCCAAAAGAAGGGGGAAAGGGTCCCATGAAGTCGATACCCCATACGTCAAAAATCTCAACCACTAAAATTGGATTTAGTGGCATCATGTTCCTTCGTGTAATGCTCCCTATTCGTTGAATCCTATCACATGAAGAACAGAAACTGTAAGCATCTTGAAATATAGTTGGCCAATAGAAATCACATTGTAAAACTTTAGTCGTTGTTTTCTAAGCATTGGATGACCTCCACAAGCTTGTTCATGATAGAATGAAAGGATACTTTTGTTGAGTGTTAGAAAATGCATATTTATAAAGGAGAAAATCGTTATTTTACATATCAAGTATTACTAACAACCCTTACTTTTATGTGTTTAAGTTTCTTGTACTTTAATTATGTGTGTTTTATTTTAATTAAGTATTTTATGTATTTTAGGGGCATCATAGTCATTTCACAATAAACGAGGGATCAAATGGCAAAACGGACATCATTTTTGAACTCAGGATGGTCGAAAACCTTAGGAGGAGCATAAAAGGAAAAATGACACTGTTCACATATACGGTACTATTTACATGTACGGGTACGGTCTACGTTACTGTTCACGGCACTGTTCACGGCACTGTTCACATAGACGGACTGATGACGTGGCATTGATCGATGAGGTGTCATGATCCTATTGGACTAAAATTGTTATGTACTGTTGATGGTGACGTGGCAGCATATTAATGGACCAAAAACTACGCGTACGGTACATGTAATTCTCTCTCTATCTTGTATTTTCTACGTATTTTAATAAATTTCCATTTTGCCCCTAGTTCAACTATGAGTGGCTAATTTTCTTTCAAGCTTAGGTTGAAGGTGAAGTCTCAACATGTGTCATGAGCTTGATTTGGTAAATTTATTTTCTCTTCCCCTCTAGTTTTTGTGGATGTTTTGACTTTTCATTGACAAATAATACAAATCTTATCTAGTACTGCCCTGGTTTCACCGGCTCCATAGTATAAGATTATTATTATTTGGCACGATAAGCCCTTAGCACCATATTTATTAGAGCGTGGTTCATGAGGTGTGGATTCCCCCCTCATGATTTAATTGACATTAATAAGGAATATTTAGCCCATGATGCATGTTGATACGGATCTAGATACCCAAGTACGTCAATTTAATAGAATTCTCTTCATTTTATTCTTGCCATTTCAATTCCAATTTCAGAATTTATTCTCGCCATTTTAATTTAAGTTTTAGCATATTTTAAATCATTTCCACCATAAATCCAACCACCCATTAACAAAATTAATTCTATATATAATTAAAATCCACCTCCTCGTGGGATCGACACTCATCATCATTAATCTATCCTATAACAGATTCGTGCGCTTGCGAGTTCAATAAAATTTGCACAACAACTTTGAATTTCATTTTCTGGGACATATCGTCTAAAAATTTGATCTACACAATACTTGAACAAATATGGGTCATCCCAAAAGAAATTTTTTATTTCTGCAAAGAATTTAGTCTTGTCTTGCTTGGTCCAATGCTCTGAAAATTTACCTGCAATAAGATAATTAACTATATCAGTATACCAAGGTAATACTTCCACACTCATTAATTGTTCATCTGGAAATGACTCATTCAATGTTAAAGATTCAGAAATTGTGTCAAAATAGAGACGAGAGAGATGATCTACTACAACATTCTCTGTGCCTTTCTTATCTTTAAATTCCAAGTCGAATCCCTACAAAAGTAACACCCAATGAATTAGTTTAGCTTTTGCATATTTCTTCGTGAGAAGATATTTAAGAGCAGCATGATCTGTGAACACAATTATTTTACAACCAATGAGATAAGATTGAAATTTTTCCAATACAAACACTACTGCTAGCATTTCTTTTTCAGTAGTTGAATAGTTCAACTATGTATCATTCAATGTTATACTAGTATAATAAATAACATAGGGAATTCGATCAACTCTTTGTCCTAATACTGCTCCTACTGCATAATCAGATGGATCACACATGAGCTCAAATGGTAAGCTCCAGTTTGGGGCCTGAATGATGGGTGATGATGTCAACAATTGTTTTAATTTTTCAAAAGCCATATGATATGAATCATTAAAGATAAAAGGTACATCTTTAGTAAGTAAATTGCATAAGGGTCTAGAAACATTGATAAAATCTTTAATGAAACGTCTATAAAAACCAGTATACACAAGGAAAGATCTTACTTGTCTGACTATTTTGGGTGGAGAAAGATTAGAAATGAGATCCACCTTGGCTTTGTCAACCTTAATACCTTTTCTCGAAATAATGTGACCGAGAACAATAAATTGTTTTACCATAAAATGACACTTCTTCCAATTTAATATCAAGTTCTTTTCGATACATCCCTACAGATTTAGTGTTAGATGATGTAAACATTGATCAAATGAATCACCAAAGACAGAAAATTATTCTATAAAGACTCTAGTGGGTATCAATTCATTATCAGCATTCATAAATACAGTGACTCCTGACTTCAATTCTAACCACTTCTTTTATATTAGGATTTAACTGACATTGCATTTCCCTAGTAAGTTTAGCATTTTCATCAAGGTGAATGTAATGCATGCAGTCTACTGGATTTATACCTTTTATATCTGCTATGGTCCATCCTAATGCTCCTTTATGCTCTTTTAAAACATCCAACAACTTACCTTTTGGTTCATTACTGAGGGATGATGAGATGATTACCGGTAGAGTGCTTTATTATCCTAAAAATACATATTCCAATATGTTGGGCAATGGTTTGAGCTCGAGTTTTGGTCGTGATTCTGATGATGGGATGAGTTCTTCTCTGATGGTGCTAGTTGTTCAACTTTTGACTTCCATTTATTAGTGTCCATAGATAGTTTTGAGTCTAGCAAGGCGTTAACCTCATCAACTGATCTGTCAATATCAAAATCCAAACCAAAGTGAGTTAAATATATTTGTAAAGGATCATCATTAAGGTTTGAAAGAAAAGTATTATCAACTACTATTTCTATTAAATCTACATCAACAATTCCATCATCTGCATTGTGAGGCTGATTGGCAATATTGAAGATGATCAGCTCCATAGTCATGTTGCTAAAGGACAATTGCACATTTCCAGTTCTGCATTAACCTCAGGGCGTTAACCTCATCAACTGATCTGTCAATACCAAAATCCAAACCAAAGTGAGTTAAATATGTTTGTAAAGGATCATCATTAAGGTTTGAAAGAAAAGTATTATCAACTATTATTTCTATTAAATCCACATTAACAATTCCATCATCTGCATTGTGAGGCTGTTTGGCAATATTGAAGATGTTCAGCTCCATAGTCATGTTGCTAAAGGACAATTGCATATTTCCAGTTCTGTATTAACCTCAGGGCGTTAACCTCATCAACTGATCTGTCAATATCAAAATCCAAACCAAAGTGAGTTAAATATGTTTGTAAAGGATCATCACTAAGGTTTGAAAGAAAAGTATTATCAACTATTATTTCTATTAAATCCACATCAACAATTCCATCATCTGCATTGTGAGGCTGTTTGGCAATATTGAAGATGTTCAGCTCCATAGTCATGTTGCTAAAGGACAATTGCATATTTCCAGTTCTGCATTGAATGTGAGCATCCGTAGTTGCCGAGAAAGGTCAGCCTAGAATAATGGGGATGTGCTTCTTTGAATCCTGTATTGGTTGAGTGTCAATTACAATGAAATCAATAGGAAAATAAAACTTGTCTACCTGGATAAGCACATCCTCCACAATACCACGAGGTATTTTCGTGGACCGATCTGCAAGTTGTAACACTACTAGAGTTGGGTGTAATTCTCCCAGTCCAAGTTTCAAAAATACTGAGTAAGGCAACAGATTTACACTATCTCCTAAATCCAACAAAGCATTCTTAATTGTGTGGCTCCCTATGCTACATGAGATACTAAGTAAGGCAACAGATTTAACGTTTTCTGTTAAAAATGCATTCTGTTGAACATGAATGTTTCTCTTTTTAGTACAATGGTCTTTAAGAAACTTGGCATAAAATGGAATTTACTTTATAGTATCAAGTAAAAGGATGTTAACAGTTACTTGTTTAAAGATTTTAAGAATCTCACCTGTGGATTTTCTCTTTTTTTCCTTTTACTAATCTTTGAGGAAATGGAGCTTTGGGAACATGTTCTCGTGGGTTGGTTTCTTTTTTCTCCTATAATGGTGAGTCCTCAACATTCACAGGAACAATTTGATTTTCTTTTGTCACCTGCATCTCCACTTTGTTGTCGACTTCTTTTTCTTTTCGCAAGGTCCTGACTGCTTTGACCTCTCCATGCTATTGTGGTGAACTGGTGCTTACTCCATGTGCTCCTTTAGGATTAAGCACTGGTTGACTTGGAAACTTACCTTTCTCAACAGTCATTGCCAAGGTTTGAACTGAAGAAGCAATTGGTTGGGCATGTGAGTTGAAGCCTGCTCTCAACTCATTTCATAGTCCATCAATGGTGCGGTTCTGTTGCTCAATTGTGGAGTGAGTAGCATTCCTGAAATTCTGGAATGCATCCTCCCATGGTCTAGATTGAGAGTGGTTCTGGTTCTGATTGTATGGTCTGAATGGTGGGTAAGAGGCTTGAGAATTTTGAGGAATTGGTTGCATTGGTGGAGCTGGAGCTACTAGTCCATTCTGTTAGAATCCTTGAGACCATGAAAAATTAGGGTGGTCTCGCCATCCAGGGTTATATGTGTTGGAGTATGGGTTGTAATTTAATGGTTTCCTCATTATACCTATGACATTGGCTTGATCTGAGTATGAGTCATGGTCATGTGATTCTGATGATTTAGCAGCCGATAACGATGCTATTTGTCGAGAGAGACCTTCAATTATTGCTTTGACTTCTTTAATTTCTGAACTGGATTCGCCAATGTAAACCTCATTTACTCCCTTAATTCTTTTAGTATTCCTGAGTGATTGACTCTATTGTTTGGAATTATCCGCTTGTTGCTGGAAAAATTCCCAAATCTCTGATGCACTTTTTGACATTAGCTCTCCCCACTTGTTACCATTAGTCATTCTTGCACATTCGACAATAATCCCTCCAAAAGGTATTGGCATTGGTGCGATTTCTCGTACCCATGATGTGGATACTTCAAGAGTAGCCCATTGAATCGCTCCTATGTTTAAAAAAATTGCTCGTCTTCTCTCTGTGTAAACTCTGAAATTTCTCTACGAATAGCATTGGTTTTATGCACCGGAAAATATTTATTCAAAAATTTAGTTACCATTTATTCCCATGATGTAATGCTATTAGCAGGCAATGTATTAAGCCATGAATGAACTCTATCCTTTAAAGAAAATAGGAATAATCTAAGTTTAACATCATCGTATGAAAAATTCTCATATTTAAATGTTTGACAAATATCATGAAAATCATTCAGATGATTATATGGGTCCTCATTTTCTAAGCCATAAAATGTGGGGAGATAATTTAGTACACTAGGTTTTATTTCAAAATTCCTAGCAGCTACATTTGGATATCTTATGCATGATATGCTCAAATTGGCTAAAGGACTGAAGTAGTCCTTAAATAGTCTCTCATGTGGCTGTAAATCCATTTTATTTTTAATTTGTTTGTGTGTGCGAAGTGTTTTCTCAAGTTCAAGATTATGTAATAATGACCTACGACCATACATGCAAAACAAATAAAATAAAAATAAAGAAGAGGGAGAAATTTTGATACTAACCTTATTGTGCTATTACAACCTTACTATAAAAACACATTAAAACAAATGCGTGAAATAAATTAATTAAAAATAAATTAATAAGATAAATAAAAATTACAAAGAAGAAAAAAATAACTTGAAATTAAATTACAGAATTTTAAAAAAGAGAAAAAAATACTAACCTTTAAATGCCGATTCACTTTTTTTTAAAAAAAATACAAGAAAACAATTTAAAAGAAATATTCACAAAAATTAATTCTATGAATTAATTTACTTACCTCCCCAGCAATGGCGCCAAAAACTTGTTGTGCAAATTTTATTGAACTCGCAAGCGCACGAATCTATTGTAGTATAGATCAATGGTGACGAGTGTCGATCTCGCGAGGAGGTGCATTTTAATTGTGTGTAGAATTAATTTTGTAAATTGGTGGTTGGATTTGTGGTGGAAGTGATTCAAATTATCCTAAAAATTAGAATTGAAATGGCGAGAAGAAATTAAATTGTACATCTATTAAATTGACGTACTTGGGTATCTAGATCCGTATCAACATGTATCATGAGCTAAATAATCCTTATTAATGCCAATAAAATCATGAGGGAGAAATCCACACCTCATTGACCACACTCTAATCAATATGGTGCTAAGGCTTATCGTGTCAAATAATAATAATCTTGTATTAAGAGACCGGTGAAATTAAGGCAGTACTAGACAAGATAGTATTATTTTGTCGACAAGAAGTCAAAACATCCACAAAAATTAGAGGGGAAGAGAAAGTAAATTTACCAAATAAAGCCCATGACACATGTTGAGCAAAATGAAAATTTATTAAAATACGTAGAAAATACAAAATGGAGAAGGAATTACAGAAAATGGATCAAGAATTACAGAAAATGGATCCAAAAAATGGATTCAGAGATATCAAATTAAAAGGGACGACCCCTTTTTTTATAAATACATGAAGTAAATCATGGCCATCAGATTAAAAACGGTTTGGACGCTCAGGATTGCGCCACATCATCAGTTAATAATATGTGGTTTGACCATATGGATGAATAGTAACACGGTTTGACCCGGGTTGAACAGTAATGTGGTTTGGTTGAAAATAATCCTGTGTAATGCATGTACCGTACACGCGATTTTTGGTCCGCTAATATGCTGCCACGTCACCAATCAACAGTGCATAAGAATTTTAGCCCAACAGGATTGTGACACCTCATCAGTCAATGCCACATTATCGGTCAATGCCACATCATCGATCCCTCTATGTGGATAGTAACGTAGATAGTACCGTACATGTGAACAATGTCATTTTTCATTTTATGCTCCTCCTAAGGTTTTGAACCGTCCTGAGTTCAAAAGTGATGTCCGTTTTACAGTTTGATCTCTCGTTTATTGTAAAATGACTATGATGTCCCTAAAATACACAAAATACTTAATTAAAATAAAACACACAATTAAATTACAGAACCTTAAATACATAAAAGTAAGGGTTGTTAGTAAGACTTGAAATGTAAAATGATGATTTTCTCCTTTATAAAAATATATTTTCTAACACTCAACGCCCATTTATTTTAATGAGCTGTTGCCTAGTGGTCTTCGTCAAGTAAGGAGTCAGGTTGTTAGTCATATTATTGCGGATAAAGTTTTCTAGTGTAAATGGATATATACTTCGAATCACATCAAAGCAAACCTGTAGCAGGAATAATGTATCCAGTTAACATATCAGTAGGCATATCGGGCCAAAGAAGTTGGTCTTGACATAGTACGAGGGAATTTTGTAAAATCATACAACTTACTTCTCAAATACTCTTACGTTTTAACTAAAACAAATGAGGGTAAAGTTACTTACCTCGAGCGAGAGGGAAATGATAGTTTTTTATGGTACTTTGTAGCTCTTGGATCTTCCATCAAGTGTTTCATGTAGTACATTAGGCTAGTGATTGTTGTAGATGGTACTCATCTAAAGGGGTTATATTATGTAATCATGTTTATGGCAACATGTTTAAATAGAAATAATTAACTGCATCCGTTAGCCATTAGGGTCATGGACTCAGAAAACAATGATGCTCGGTAATGATTTATCATGAAGTTACATGGAGTGAGTGGCAATAAGCCAAAGTTAGTAATTATCTCTATTGATGCATTGCCATTAAGAGAGCCGTTCTGAAAGTATTTCGCATTGCTACCCCTGGCGTTTATTTTTACCATGTCAAAAGTAACACAAAGTCAAAATTCAAGATGTCCAAAACTATTTAGGATGAATTTGAGTTTACCTTATTAATACCGCAAAAGCATATAGACTCGAAGAATTTAAAAAAAAATTAGAGGGTTTGTGGATGCTCCACTCTGGTGCGGCTGATTACTTAAAGAATAATGTGGGTGTGTATAATTGGGTAAGGTCTGAGTTTGAAGCTAGGAACTACAATATAATTACCACTATTATAGGAGAAAGCGTGAATTCTTTTATGAGGAAACAACAAAAATTTCCTATTACTCATCTTCTTAATCACTTCTGAAAAAACATTGTAGCAATGATTTTATGATAGAAAAATTGTGGTCAAATTGATGAGTAATTGTCTAACAACATGGGAAGATGAGATAGTCACTAAGAGGAGAATTCTGGTTGAGAGAATGATCATTCGTCCTATGTCTTAGCATTAATTCCATGTTCTGGGTGGTGTTATTAAGGAAGGAATAATTGACATACATAACAAGACTTGCTCCTGTAGAGTATTCCAACTTGATCAACTTGTCTGTGCACATGGAATTGTTACCTATCTGACCGTTCAAGTGGATTATATAAGCCTTTGTTCTAATTTTTACTCTAAAGAATTATTGGTCATGGTATATACACAACAAGTAGAGCCAGTTTGTGACATGGCAGACTGGAAAATTCCAGCAGAAATTTGGGATGTTAAGGTTTAACCTACTGGTCGAAGCACCACTACTTGGTCATTGTCTAAATCTCAAAATACCTTTTATGAGGATGTAAACCAGAGGACTGTGAAATGTGGGCGATGCAATAAATCAAGCCATAACAACAAGGGATATAAGAATCCTATTGCGTCGAATCCAAACTAGTTGCATCCTTCCGACTAATTATGTATTTTAAACTCTTATCTTTGGTATATTGTACAATTATATATAATGAAGTATTTTAGTTTATGTATACTTGCATATTAGCTAGTAAAATAGATCAAGAATTACTTATGACTAAACATATTACTATAACAAAAAATTATATCTATTAGAATATATTATATCCATACATCAACATTCGAATGACTATAATGACTTACAATCCAACATCGCCATTAAATATATCCATAATAATTTTCTTCCTAAAGTACTGCCAATGGTTATTATCAAAACCAAATATGAGCCCAAACATTAAATACCTTAGAAACATCAACATAAAAATGCCACAATCGTCATTTCTAGGCTCTTGTTGTGGTACATCCTTAACTATTCTGACTTTTTCCAAGAGTTGGCACTCTGCAGCTCATGTTATATGTTGCAGAATCCAACATCTTGAAGATATCGAAAGAATTAAAGTCATCGAAGGAGATGACTTTAATGGCTTGAATTGACATAAATATATTTTGTCATCGCAAAATGTTACTAACGAGTCATAAATTGACACCCTCTTCACGTGAGGGTCCGCTCGAGGTCTATTGATCACCGCCCAGATTCACAAGAATAAATATCTACATATAAATAATATTATAAAGTTATCGTATTTGTTATGTCTAAAATTATTTAAAAAATAAAGTCCATTGGATTGAGTATTAATACGTACCACATCGACGTCAATGAACTATTTTGACATGATATCTTCTGCCCATCAATATAACTATTTAAGTTATTGCCATATTGTAATGAATGGACATCACAATTACCGTTGTTCCCTAATTTCTTCAAGAACATTAGTAGATATATTACACGAGGATTAAAACAAGACTTCAAGATACTAAGAGATAAGAAATTAAATCAATGATTATTAAGTTTCATAAACTTATTGCCCAAAAAAAGTGTCACTGATCAAACGAAAATATGTGTGAATATGCGTTGGAGGAAAAGAAACATGTCAATTTAGAACAGAGTAGAGTATAGAAGAAAGATGAATAATACTTTAAGAAATAATCATTAACAATACTTTCCTCATCACTAAGCCACCCCTAGTGAAGCATTGCTAAAGTGTATTTCGAAGAATTTTTGCAATTGTTGGACGGGGGGATCCACGGTGATTCAGCCAGCAGATCACTAATCAAACTCTTGAAATAGCCTTAGATCTTATAATCCCCTACGAGAATTTATATCCACACTCGTTCTTTCATCAATCTCATGGTCTGTTATTTCGAGTGTCGGTGGAGGCCTAATGTTTCTTAGGCTCTTGAAAGGATAAGTAAAGAGTACTAAAGATATATGATGATCTGTATAGACATTCAAACTTACTTACGCCAGGAGGTACCTTTATGAGAATTTGCACGCAGCCACCATTTACGTCCCTATAGAAACTATGCATTGATATGAGGGTGTGATCATTATGATTGCCAACACCAGTGTATAGTTCATAGTCATCCAGGGTTTGTTGACTCGCTAAGATGAATATGTTAAACTAATATCAAATTTAAAATAAAAAGAGCACAACTATTGCATGTTAAACTTGCTCACCGTATACGAGCCTCTAATTGGAGAATCACCATATGAGTGTTGGAAGAACCATCACTAAATAAAGCCGTAAATCTCATGATTGCTTCTTTATACTGTTATTGTTCTCAGTGCTTTGCCTGAAAATTCGACCTAAGTTCATAAATGGAACACTCAGTCTTGTCCATCTGTTGAATAAGATAATCATAACGGAACTTTATCCTCAACTATTACTATAAAATAAAAAATAATGAGAGAGCACTAAAATCAATTATTTATGATGAAAGAAAATGATCTTTTAAATAAGAAAGTAACCTTTGAATCTTGTATGTCATCAGAATTGTGTTTGAATTCGTGATGTTCATCAGCAGCAAGCTCATTTTCAACGAGATTCTGTTGTATTTGTGTTGGGCTTATGATGTCATTATCTTCTTCTTTTGTCCTTGTAATGGGTGGCACATTGATTGAAGGTCGATGCTACACAAAGTAACATTGAGAATGAATAAATACCAGGGAAAAAATTTCGAGTTTTGATTATATTTTAAATTGGGATATGATGCAATAAAGGATACCCACATTACAGACCCAAATTCGAAAATATGGAAAATAATCATCTATACTCTTCTTATTTTTTAAGGCTTTCTTTTTTGCATCCGTTTTAATGGCTTGTAAAATATTTCCCTACTGCAAAGAATACCAAATTTTAAGTTAGTGCAATAATCTAGTATTTAGTAATATGAAAAGTAGTTATATACATATATACATATATATTACTTTTATCATTGAAATATCAATACACTTCAGCAAAGTCTATCTTAGAAGAAGCCATGGGCTTCCACTACACGATCTGAGGAATCTTTTTTCTAGTTTTCACGGCTCACTCTGATGGCAATCCTCCAATCACTTCAAAAATCTATGCTTGCAATAAGGAAATATATAGAGTCATAAAACATGTCGTTAAATATTCATTATTGCAAAATTAAGTAATCATTAAGAAATTTTCTCCACACACCTGAACTGCAAATGTAAAGTATAAACATTGTATTTTTTAATTGTATGCTTGGGTTTTTTGCAAAAGCCTTCGTAATTTCTTAGCTTTGTTGTTCACTGCATTGTTAAGACTTTGTTAGCCTCAAGGGCTACACATATTGTAATTTTGATGATAACAAATATGTGTCTTAAGTTATATGATAAATATTGTATTTCACATTTTTACTAGTTCTTGAAGTAAAATATTTAAGCAAGTGAATCAAGTGAAATCAAGATCAAGACATTCAATGGACAACAGCTTGATCAAGAGCAAAGTTTATCCCAACGGAGTCATTATTGCAATAAATTCTTGTAAAGTCGGTATGATTTAATATATGCATGATCTAGAATTTGTGAAGCTCAAGATTTATTTAATAAATTAGTACTTTTTATAAACCAAGAGGTTTTATATTTATAAGACAAGTTTTTTATGGATTTGAGTGTTTTTAAAATCTTGGATTAAACTGAAAAAGTTTCAAGAACTTTGAAATTAGTGAGAATTATGAAAAGAACCTCTTTTGTAAAGTATGATAAGTTTTGGGGCCACAACATAATTTTAGAAAATTTTGGGTAATAACAAGTATTATTTAAAGATTCTGAAATTGGATTTATTTGTAATTTTTATAACAGGCCATAGTCCAATAACCAAAATGTTTGGGTAAAAGCATTATTTGGGAAAATAAACTTACTGTAGCAAAATTCAAATTGCAATGGTAACTTGCACTGTACTTAACGGTGAGCCAACTAATCAATAGGCTACCCGCTTGCTTGCTGATTTTTTCCGTAACGACTAATTTTTATGTCAAAACTATATAATTTTAAATCTAATTCATTTTTAAAGATTTTTGCAAGCATAAACAAGTGTAAACAACATATTTTGAACTTCCAATTCGCAAATCATGATAGATTAAATCTTCATTGAGCTATTATCTATATATCTATTCTAAAAGAGAGTACTTGTTGTAATTCTTGAATTCATTGTAAAATTTGTGAGTTTATAAGTGTGGGAAATACTTGAGTGAAGAGATTGCGGATAATCTCTTGTTGTTAAGATCCATTAACAACTTGAAAGTCAATTGCAAACATTTAAAGCCCTGGGAAGTTTGGATAATAAAATCCTCAAGCTTAATTGACTTGGAGGCGTGGACATAGGTGGAGATTGTAGAACCACATAAAAATATTTATGTTTGCTCTCTCTTTCGTTATTCTTTTATTTTTTAGTATTATTAAATTTATTATTTTTGATTTCATTAAGGCATTAGATTAAATTGTTGTATAGTTTAATTAACTTAATTTTTAGAAACCCAATTCATGTCCCTTGGGTTGTTTAACTAGTATTTCATTTAGTATCACAACTTCGTTCTCTTATTAGGATTTAACCATCCAGAGTAAAAGATTCATTGCAACCCAAAATGACTTAATCTTTAGGGAAGGATAATCCACAATTAGACCACTATTTTTTTTATGGTAATGACTACCCATATTGAAAAACTAGGATGAGAATTTATTTACAAGTTGTTTATGACGGTCCATTCATGTCTATGACTAAAAATAAAGTAGAAGATGATATTCTTAAACCTTCAAGTCAATGGAGTGCGTTAGAAAAGAAAAATATATCTTTAAACTCTAAAGCAATGAATGATTTGTTTTGTCCTCTTGATCATAAAGAATTTTAATAAAGTGTCTAGTTGTAAGAGTTCTAAGGAAATATGGAACAAACTTGAAGTTGTCTATGAAGGGACAAATTGTTAACATATATGTTCACATAATGTTGATTTTGATGATAACAAATAAGATTAAGAATGATTAATCTTTTAAGCTCAAATTATTTTCTTGTTAAATAAATCATTATTTTCATATTATAAAGGTTTTATATTTAATGGAAAAATGATTTTATGAAATTGGTTGTTTTTCAAGTTATGATTCAATTGAAAGAATTTTGAAAACTTTGAAATCAACAAGTATTGCTTGAAATCTTGGAGAATGACTTATTTGAAAAGTGTCATAGCATTTTAAACTATATCATAATTTCAAAAAGTTTTGAGTTTAACAAAGCATTATTCGAAATTTCTGAAATTAGACCTATTTGTAAACTTTCATAACGTTTTGGGCCATAATATAGTTTTATAAAGTTTTGAGGTCAAACTATAAATTTAGAAAATAATTTCATTGTAGCAGTCACTGTAGCAAACGGCTAACCGTTTATTTAAAACGGGTAACCGATAACGTCTAGAAAGCATGTTTCGCCCAATTTTGTTAAAATGATGATTCTGGAACAAAACGGTGAACTGTTTACTGAAAACGGTTAACCGTTTATTTTAACCTTGAACCGTTTAGTGAGAACGGTTAAGCCAAATTTGTTTTGCAGGTCTCTGGAAGTGAACGACGAAAGGGTAACTCAAAACGGTGAATCGTTTATTTGAAATTTAGCTCAATGTTCATCTTGCAAGTCTTTGGAAGTTAACGGTGAAAGGGTAAGCCTAAATGACGAAAGAGTAAGCCAAAACAGTGAAAGGGTAACTTGAAATTTGGCCCAACGGTAACTTTTGACCAGCGACGGTTAACCGTTTATAAGTTAACCTTTAACCGTTTTCGAGTTGGCAAGTGCATAACGGCTAGTTTTTGAGCTCAATCTATAAGAACTCAAATCCAATTCATTTTCAAGCTCTCCAACAAGCAAAAACAAAAAGCACACTTGATATCTTGAGCCTTCAACTTGCAAAACACAAAACTTTGAATCATTTATTGTTCTTCGTTTTTGTATATCTACTCATTGAGTGAGTTTCATTGTAGCCTTCACTTATTCATCTCAATTGTAAGAGTTTGAGTGTGTGAGACACTTGAGTGAAGAGATTGGGAGATAATATCTTTTTTGTAAAGGTTCATTGACACCTTGAAGTCAATTGTAATCGTTTGAAGCCTTGGAAAGGCTTGGATAGTGAAATCCTCAAGCTCGGTGTGCTTGGAAGCGTGGACGTAGGCGGGGATTGCCGAACCACGTAAAAATCCTTGAGTTTGCTTTCTCTTCCCTTGCTTATTTATTACTGTGCTTTTATTGAATTTATTGTTTTCGAATTTATTAAGGCATTAGATTGAATTGTTGTGTGGTTTGCCTAAGATAATTTTTAAAATCCCAATTCACCCCCCTCTTGGGTTGCCTAATTAGAATTTCACAAATCAAATTAAAGAGTCTAAGATTAATAGATACACTCAACAATATGAATTGTTCCAAATAGAACAAAATGAGAGTGTATATTCTATGTATACTATGTTTACAGATATTGTGAGCACATTAAGAGTGCTAAGAAAAACGTTTTCGAACAGCGAAAAAGTTAAGAAAATTATTAGGTCTTTACCAATGGAATGGAGACCTAAGAGAACCATCATAGAGGAAGCTAAAGATTTAAATACTTTGCCTATTGATGATTTAATTGGTTCTCTTATTTCATATGAGGAAGATTTGGCAGTAGAAAAAGGTAATGAGGAAAAGAAGAAGAAAAATATTGCATTTAAAGCACTAAAATATGAGAGTGATGAAGACATGGTTATGATGGCTAGGAGTTTCAGAAAATTCTTTAAAAAAGCCGGTGAGGGGAAAAGATTCATAAACTACAAAAACCAAAAGGACAAAAAAGAATCAATTACTTATTATGAGTGCAAGAAGCCTGGACATATATGATCGGAATGTCCTCTTCTCAACAAGCTCAAGAAGAAGGCTATAGTGGCCACATGGGATGATAGCGATGGGGAAATAAGTGATGATGAAGAGGGACAAGAGATGTCAAATCTAGCTCTCATGGCAATTGGAGATGAATTGTTTAACGAACTTGATGAAGTGAGTGATCCTACCTATGATGAATAATATGATACTTTTAAGGAATTGCAAGATGATTGGATAAAAATTGGTAAAAAGAATGCATGCCTTAAAAATAAATTACTAGAACTTTCAAATGAAAAGGATTCCCTAAAAAATGCAATGATTTATTAAATGAAAAGATCAAGGGATTGGAATTAGATAATGAAATGTTACATGATATGATTGCATATGAGCATGAAAAATAAGATGTTGATGAATTGATAAAAGAAAATAAAGTGCTTAAGAAAAAGAGTAATGTGCTCAACGAAATTGTGTCAAAATTCAAAAGTTGTCAAAAGAACTTAAAAAAATTCATGAACTCTAAAAAATGTGTATTTGATAAAGGAGGACTTGAATATAAGCTTAGTTTGAAGCAAAAATATTATAAGAATTACTTTGTTAAACCTACTTTCATTAATGATCATAAAATTATTTTTCATTATTGCAAGCAAATTAGTCATATGAAATATAAATATCCAGTAAAAAGAAATGCATATCATAGAGTCAAATGTGTTTAGGTTCCAAAAGGAACCATTATCAACACTGAAAGACCCAAAAAGATTTGGGTACCCAAGACTTAAAATTTCTTTGCAGGGTTTGAAGAAGAAAAAGAAGAATAAATGGTACCTGGACAATGGTTGCTCAAGGCATATGATTGGAAATTATTCTTGGTTTTCAAGCTTTACCAAAATAAAATATGCTGGAGATGTATCCTTTGGAGATAATTAAAAAAAAAAGGTCATTGGTATTGGTAATGTTAGTAATGTATCATGTACTCTTATTGAAATGTGTGTTTAGTTAAAAACTTGAAACACAACTTGTTTAGCATAAATCAATTGTGTAATAAAGGTTATAGAGTTATCTTTGATAAATCAAAATGTGTTATTGAGAATGCATGTGATGGCAAGATTTTGTTTATAGGAAATATATGTGTCAATGTTTAGACTGTTGATATAGATTGTGCATCTACTAATGATAAATATTTTTTCGCATTACATGATGATGGTTGGTTATGGCATAGAAGACTAGGCCATGCAAGCATGGATTTGATTTCAAAAATTTTGAAAAATGATTTAGTCAAAGGCCTTTCAAAAATCAATTTTCAAAAAGATAGAATTTCTGAAGCTTGCTAATTTGGAAAACAAATCAAAAGCTCTTTAAAAAACAAGAACCATGTCTCTACTATAAAACCACTTCAATTACTTCACATGAATTTGTTTGGACTTTCTAGATATGCTAGTTTAAGTGGTAAATATTATGCATTTGTGATTGTGGATGATTATTTTAAATACACATAAATATTATTCTTAGCTAAAAAAGATGATGCCTTTGATGTATTTATGGTTTTCTATAAAAAAAAATGAAAAACAAGTTATTATATTACATGTATTAGAAGTGATCATAGTGGAGAATTTAAAAATTATGCATTTGAAACTTTTTGTAATGATTTTGGTATTGAACATTAATTTTCATCACCTAGAACTCCACAATAGAATAGAGTTGTTGAAAGAAAGAATAAGTCTATTTAAAAAATGTCTAGGACTATGTTGAATGAAAATACTTTACCTAAGTATTTTTGGGCCAAAGCCGTCAACATCGCTTGTTATGTTTTAGATCGTATGTTGATTAGACTTTATCTCAATAAGATTCCCTATGAGTTTTGGAAAGATAGAAACTCCAACATTGATTATTCCAAAGTTTTTGGATGAAAATATTTTATTTTGAACACAAAAGATAATCTTCACAAATTTGATCCAAAATTTGATGTTGATATTTTTCTTGATTATTCAAACACAAGTAAAGCTTATAAAGTGCATAATAAAAGAACTTTGGTTGTGAAAGAATCTATTCATATTATATTTGATGAGTCCATTCCTCTATGGAGAAATTTGTTATTAATGATGATGCAGATGAAGAGTCATAAGAAGAATTATCAAAAGATAAACAAGAGGATAAACCACATAAAAATCAAGAGAACGGACAAAAAGGACAAACAAATGTGGAGCAACAATAAGGTACTTTTCAAACACTCCCTAAGGAGTGGAGGTACGTTTCCTCTCAACCTAAGGATTTAATTTTAGGTGATCCTTCAAGAGGTGTTACCACTAGATCATCATTTAGAAATACTTGTGAGCATGCTGCATTCATATCTCAAATTGAACTAAAATCCTTTATGGATGCAGAAAATGATGAATCTTGGATTATGACAATATAAGAGGAGTTGAATCAATTTGAGAGAAATAATTTGTGGAAATTAGTTCCTAAACCGGAACATCAATCCATTATAGGCACTAAATGGGTAGTTAGAAATAAAATGGATGAATTCGATGTGGTTGTAAGGAATAAAGATAGATTAGTGGTTCTAAGGTACAACCAAGAAAAAAGAATTGATTTTGATGAAACATTTGCACCTATTGCAAGATTAGAATGCATTATGATGCTCTTAGTATTTGCATGTCATAAACATTTCATTTTATATTAAATGAATGTCAAAAGTGCATTGTTAAATGGTTATATTATGGAAGAAGTGTATGTGAAACAACCCGTTGGATTTAAAAATGAAAAATTTTGAAATCATGTTTATAAGTTGTCAAAAGTATTGTATGGATTGAAACAAGAATCTAGAGCATGGTATGACATGCTTAAAAATTTTTTGTTGGATAACGGTTTTTCAATGGGAAAATGGATACTATTCTCTTTGTTAAGCATAAGAACCAAAATATACTTGTTGTTCAAATTTATGTTAATAATATTATCTTTGGTTCTACTAATAAGTCTTTGTGTAATGAGTTTTCATCTTGTATGAGTAAGGAATTTGAGATAAGCATGATAGGAGAATTGAAGTATTTTCTTGGACTTCAAATCAAACAAAACAACAAGGGAATCTTCACCAACTAAGCTAAATATGTCAAAGATCTACTCTAGAGATTTGGCATTGATAACTCAAAAACCAAGAGAGCTCTAATGAGCACAACAATCAAACTTGACAAAAATGAAAAAGGTAAAGAGGTTGATATCAAAATGTATCAAGATACGATCGGCTCTTTACTTTACTTAACCGCAAATAGACCCGATATCATATTTAATGTATGTTTGTGTGCAAGATTTCAATTATGTCCTAAGGAATCCCATTCAGCACTCTATAAACAAGTATATAGAGATTAGACATCATTTCTTGAGAGATCATGTTTAAAAGGGAGATAATGAATTAGAATTTATCTCTATGGAAAAACAACTTGCCGATATTTTTACAAGACCTCTTTGCAAAGAACAATTTTCAAAAATTTGGCATGAATTTGGGATGTTGAAATTTTCGCATTAACATCTCTAACCATGTTATTGAGACTGTTAAAATTGATCGATTGACGATTCTTGATGATTATGTCATGCCTATGCATGATAAATGAGTAATATGTTTAAATTTTTAATCCTCAAGTGCTTACAATGTCTCATGATTGCTCAATGTATATACATGATAGATGAATTATGTGTGAATTTATGACCTTATGAATGTTAATTATCATGCATCATAATTAAAAATGGCTTTTGAAATGTTTTGGAATGACGAAATGGTCTCAGGATTGCTCAAAACTAAGCCGAACAGTAAACTAGTGCAGAAAAGTAGAGAATAGCAGGCTAGCCGCCTGCAAACCCAAGAGCAAGCAGCTAGCCCCTGGGCTCGGGTTTAATGGATTTTGGCTCAATTTTTGCTTTTTTCTTCATTGTTTCTTCAACCTCTCATCACCCTCTCTCTACCTAAGACCTCTTCTCCATTTCCACTAAAAAATTCTTCATTTCTTATTCATTTTCTTGCCAAAATTAATCATCAAACCATTACCCATCCATTTAACCTTAATTAAACACTTCCCAATCATCATTTCATCACTTGTTTCTCCAAATCTCAAAATCAAAGTCTAAGCTTGCTCATTTTTCTCTCCTCCATCTTAATCCATTTCTATCTCATCGTTGATCAAATTAATACCATATATTGCATTAAATAATCTCTAGGATTAAGTTTATTGGTTCAAACACTTCCATTTCATGGAAAATCTTGAAAATCCAAATTTGGGTATTTAAACTTGTTCTTGTTTTCAATAATGGTTAGTGGTGAAAAATCCATTGGAAAACATGTGGCCAAGACGCGCAAAGAAGATCATAGAGATAATCTAGAGTTCATATTAACCCATTTTCTACATTCACCTCTTCAGAAACGTTTTCACGAAAAATTTATGTCGAGGTCGGTACTTGCCCCCTATTTTGTCAATCTTCGTAATATGGAGAAGTTAGCAATTTATGAGAAATCTCTTAGTGATTTTATTATTGATATGGGCTGGAAAAATGTTTTAGTTATTAAGGAACAATATTATGAAAATTTAGTCAAAGTATTTTATTCAAATATGGCTATTTTTTCGTAAACTACAAATAGAATTGTTACAAGTGTTGAGGGAATTCATATTGAGTTTGATGTTGCAGATTTAAATTAAATTCTTAGAACTCTAAATGAAGGGTTGAAACTTTATATTGTGAGAAGCAAAATAGATTATTTGTGGTATTTATTTAAGGATGATGTTCGAACAATTTGTAGACGTTCCAATTTGTTCTCTAGCCGTTATGCATTTTTTGGTCATAATCGGCTTACTGTTTATGGAATCTGGTTAGCAGCTTTTATGTTACCGTTAAGGCAAAAATTTGAATTTTAGAATATCCGGCATGCCGTTTTTCATATTCGGTTAGCCGCTTTTGAAACCTGGATTGCTGCTTGCGAAATCCGAATAGGCGTTTATGCTCCAGAAGCTTACTGTCCAAAATTCGGATTGTTGTTTACCATATCCGGTTAGCCG
This sequence comes from Citrus glauca, assembly GCA_029633175.1. Lineage (NCBI taxonomy): Eukaryota > Viridiplantae > Streptophyta > Magnoliopsida > Sapindales > Rutaceae > Citrus > Citrus glauca. The sequence continues at coordinate 19,711,954 of JAQOOD010000008.1, forward strand.
CTTGCTACAGTAATGACTAAAGTGAAATATTTTTCAAATTTATATTTTGACCCCAAAACTTTATAAAACTCTATTATAACCCAAAATGTTATGAAAGCTTTCAAATAGGTCCAATTTTATTATTTCTAAATAGTGCTTTATCAATCCCAAAACTTTTTAAAATTATGATTTCACTCAAACTATGTGAAATTATAAAATGATCCAAACATATAAATATTTTCAAATAGGTCCAAATCTGAAATTTTAAAACAATATCAAAGATTTTAAAATACTTTCATTTTAGTCCAAAACACTTTAATTCCATAACATAATTTTTCCATTAAATATGAAACCTTTATAATGTGAAAATAATGATTTGTTGAAAAAGAAAATAATTTGAACTTAAAAGATTAATCATTCTTAATCTTGTTTGTTATCATCAAAATCAACATTATAGAAACATATAAGTTTTGTCAACCTGCCTTGAAATCTCAAGCCTTACCCTTTCAACTTAGGATCCTTCATTATGCCTTTAACATATCATAAATCCTAGGTCTGGACATGAGGATGAAGTTACCCATTTGGATGTGACCTTATTAGATAGCATTCTAGAGGGTAGGGTGCTAAATGTCGGTTATATTATTCTTCATCATATGCTTAGCACTACATGTATAGCAAAATAGTCCCTTCCTTATGCAACCATTATCACCCGTATTCTTAAACATTTATGGATACCCATAACCGAATCAACCTTTTTGATTTCTAAGGAATTAAGAGATGAAGCTATAGCTAATTTGTGGTTTATATAAGCAGAAGGTAAATGGTGTAAATGAAATACTATCTAGGCAACCAAGAGGGGGGGTGAATTGAGATTTTAAAAATTAAGCTAAGCAAACCATACAACAATCAATCTAATGCCTTAACAAATTCAAAAACAATAAATTCAATAAAAGCACAATAATAAATGAGCATGGGAAGAGAAAGCAAACTCAAGGATTTTTACGTGGTTCGGCAATCCCCGCCTACGTCCATGCCTCCAAGCACACCGAGCTTGAGGATTTCACTATACGAGCCTTTACAAGGCTTCAAACGTTTATAATTGACTTCAAGGTGTTAATGAACCTTCACAACAAAAGATTATCTCAGCAATCTCTTCACCCCAAGTGTTTCTCACACTTGTACACTCACAATTCGATGAGAAATAAAAATTACAATATTGAAACTCTCTTTAAGAGTGGATATATAAATTGAAGAACAAAGATGATTTAATAAATGATGATTTATGAAATTGAAGCTCAATATATGTTGTGTGCACTTGTTTTTGCTTGCCAAGATATCCAAAAATAAATTGGTTTTGAGTTTATATAGTTTGAACTCAAAAACTAGCTGTTATGCATTTTTTGGTCATAATCGGCTTACTGTTTATGGAATCTGGTTAGCCGCTTTTATGTTACCGTTAAGGCAAAAATTTGAATTTTAGAATATCCGGCATGCCGCTTTTCATATTCGGTTAGCCGCTTTTGAAACCTGGATTGCTGCTTGCGAAATCCGAATAGGCGTTTATGCTCCAGAAGCTTACTGCCCAAAATTCGGATTGTCGTTTACCATATCCGGTTAGCCGCTTGCTACAGTAATGATTAAAGTGAAATATTTTTTAAATTTATATTTTGACCCCAAAACTTTATAAAACTCTGTTATAACCCAAAATGTTATGAAAGCTTTCAAATAGGTCCAATTTTATTATTTCTAAATAGTGCTTTATCAATCCCAAAACTTTTTAAAATTATGATTTCACCCAAACTATGTGAAATTATAAAATGATCCAAACATGTAAATATTTTCAAATAGGTCCAAATCTGAAATTTTAAAACAATATCAAAGATTTTAAAATACTTTCATTTTAGTCCAAAACACTTTAATTCCATAACATAATTTTTCCATTAAATATGAAACCTTTATAATGTGAAAATAATGATTTGTTGAAAAAGAAAATAATTTGAGCTTAAAAGATTAATCATTCTTAATATTGTTTGTTATCATCAAAATCAACATTATGGAAACATATATGTTAACAATCTCCCCATTTTTGATGATGACAAATATTTTATATATTTAAAGAATGATTCCACAAATTGCTCCCCCCAAATATAATCTTCTCTTACAATTTTCCAATTAGCTAAATTAACATATTTAAATACATAAATTTTTCTCCCCTTTCATCATAAAAAAGAAAACTTAATTGGCAAGGAAAAAGAGTAGTAAATTTTTTATAAATTTAAAAGCATGTATTCTTCTCTCTCTTCATCATTAAAAAGAAAACTTAAAGGAAAAGAATAAAAGTAGCAAATTTATTACTCATGTTTGTCCGAGTAGAAATTTCAACACATTCTCCCCCTAACAACAAGCATTACCTCAAATACAAGTTTAGTAATATTACTTTAAAATTATTAAAAATCATGATACAAGCCAAGTCTATACACAGATCATCACACCAAAATATCATGAACTATTATTCCATTAATTACCAAATCAACAACTCATAACATAAAATTATCATATAAAACAACTATGTAATCAAATCATCATTATCTCAAAATCATCAAAATCATCATCATAATCAAATATCAATCTTTAAAAGAATACTCAAAGTGCATATTATTCTCCTCCTTTTAACAACATTGAAATGATATATTATTTTGTCTCCCCCTTTGAACAATAAAAAAGTTCAAAATGCATATTATCCAAAATCATAGCAAACATCCATATAATCCAAATGCAAAATAAAAGAAAAATAAAATAGTAAATGTTGGTGTGTTCAAATACAAGTATAAAGGATTTGAAGTGAAAAAGGATGAGATTGATGGATTTTAGAGAGATATTGCGTGCGAGAGGAAGCGGTTTTTAGTGAGAGAGAAATCGATTGACTGAATGAAGGAGAAGAGGATGAACAAAATATGAATGCCCAAATCCGGCTTACCGGATTTCACTAATCGGTTAGCCGGTTGTGGTTCAGTGAGTGTGCAACGTGAATTTGGGTTTCCGATTTACATAACCGGTAATCTGGTTAAGTCTAGTGATGAATGGTCACGAATCCGGTTATCTATATATTCCTAACATGTTAACCGGTTGGAAGCAGCAAGTAAGCAATGCGAATCCGGTTTGCCGGATCTCATAATTGACTATCCGATTGTGTCCAGCAAGCATCACCGGCTGACGGTTGACGGTTCTTTCTAGAAACCAAATTCACTTCAAACAGTGTACTGGTTTTCCAATCCGGTTATCCGGAATATGACTTAGAGAATAATCAATAAGGAGAATGGTTTTCCGGTTGATTAGAAGAGGTTTATCAGTTAAAATATGGAGAATATTTTTTAAGTTTAGTAAACTCTTAGACTTGTATTACACACACCAGTTTATTTTTAGCTTAAAAATTGATCAATTTTTGAATCATTTTGAGATTCAAAATTTTTCAATAAGCTATTTAATGCATGATACATAAATGTATATAAGACCAAACATATGAAATCGTATCAAACAATGATGTCAATTTTATAAATGAATGATGATGTAACAAAATTAATGGCATATGAATTCACACATATATAAGAGATGGACAATGATGATAGACAATTAAGAAAATGAAATCAAAGATCATACAATCATCAAAATCAAACAAAGACATCATGGTAAATCACTCAATGTTATATACAATGATAATTCCATCATGTAAACATACAAGCATACTTTCGCAAATTCATTTATCATGATTCATTCAACAAAATTAATATGGCAAGAATTGTTACCAAAACAATTAAATCATCTTGCGTCAGCTTTTTCTCCTAGATCATACTCAAGCAATTATCCTCACAAGCTTTCATCAAGGAACTTCTCCACCATTCCTTGATTGTGGTACCTACAAATAAAACATTCACTTTGTGCCCTTTGGTACCCAAATATTATTAGGTTCTTCAGTGTTAGCAATGATTCATTTTGAAACCCAAACACATTTTACTCCATAATATACTTTTCTTTTAATAGGACAAGCAAACTTCATGTGACTGTTTTAATTACAATAATGACATACAACTTGATTATTAATAGATGTACTCTTCACAAAGTAGTTCTTATAATACTTTTGTTTCAAATTTGGCTTATAACCAAGTCCTCCTTTATCAAACACACATTTTTGTGAATTAATCAAGTTGTCCAACATCTTTTGTCCATTTGAAAATTTTAAAACAATCTCATTTAACTCATTGCTCTTCTTCTTAAGCATTTAATTTTCCTTTTTCAAATCATCTATGTGATATTCTAGATGCTCATGTGAAGTGTTATGTTTCTCATTTGATAATGCAACTCTATCATGTAATTTTTTATTCTCTAATTCTAGGCATGTAATCTTTGCACATAGAAATTCATTTTCATTTTTGAGCTCTACCATTTTCATCCACTCATCATGCAATTCTTTAAAAGCATCATGTAATTCATTAGAAGTACGAAGATCATTTACTTCATCAAGTTCATCATCGGATTCATCTTCAATTGTCATAAGAGCTAGATTTGTCATTTCTTGATGCTCTTCATCATTACTTGTTTCCCCCTCGCAATCATCCCATGTAGCTACCATTGCTTTCTTTTTGAGCTTGTTGAGAAGAGGGCATTCCGATCGTATATGGCCAGGTTTCTTGCACTCATAACATTTGATTACTTCATTCTTCTCCTTTCGGTTCTTGAGGTCTCTAAATTTTCTTTGCTCACTGGATTTCTTAAAAACTTTTCTGTACTTCCTAGCCAGCATATCTATCTCCTCCTCATCCAGCTCGCTTTCTTTATCACTCTCATATTTCAAGGCTTTGAGAGTAATGCTTTTCTTCTTCTCCTCATTGCCTTTTTCGGCTGCCAAGTCTTTCTCATAAGAAATAAGAGAACTAACTAAATCATCAATATGTAAGATATTTAAATCTTTGGCTTTCTCAATGGAGTCCTTTTTGGTCTTCATTCCTTAGGTAGCGACCTAATAATTTTCTTAACTTTCTCGCTATTTGAAAAAGTCTTTCCCAGGGCTCCTAGAGTGTTTACTATGTCCGTAAATCTGGTATACATAGAATACACACTCTCATTTTGTTCCATTTGGAACAATTTATATTGTCGAGTTTGCCTACTAATTTTAGACTCTTTCACTTGATTCGTGCCTTCATAAACAACTTCAAGTTTGTGCCAAATTTCAATAGCACTCTCACAATTAGATACTCTATGAAATTCTTTTCTATATAGTGCACAAAACAAGGCATTCATAGCTTTGGAATTTAGAGTAGCTTTTCTCTTTTCCAATTCATTCCATTCTCGTGAAGGTTTTGGAATATCTTCCCCGACTTCATTTTTAGTCAAAGGCATAAAAGGAAAATCACAATCAACTTCCCAAATTTCATAATCTAGTGCCTGTAAATAACTTCTCATTTAGTTTTTCAATACGGGTAGTCATTTCCGTCAAAGAATGGTGATCTAATTGTGGACTGTCCTTCCCTAAATGTTAAGTCATATTGGGTTGCCGTTGATCTTTAGCTCTAGACGGTTAAGTCTAAACAAGAGCACCTCGCTCTGATACTAAATAAAATACTAACTATGCAACCCAAGAGGGGAGTGAATTGAGAATTTAAATTTAAGCTAAGAAAATCACACAAAAATCCAATCTAATGCCTTAATAAATTCGAAAACAATAAATTCAATGAAAGCACAATAATAAATGAGCAAGGGAAGAGAAAGCAAACTTAAAGATTTTTACGTGGTTTAGCAATCCCCATCTACGTCCATGCCTCCAAGCACACCGAGCTTGATGATTTCACTATCCGAGCCTTTCCAAGGCTTCAAATGTTTACAATTGACTTCAATGTGTCAATGAACCTTTACAACAAGAGATTATATCTCCAATCTTTTCACCCCAAGTGTTTCTTACACTTGTACACTCACAATTTGATGAGAAATGAAAATTACAACAATGAAACTTTCTTTAAGAGTGGATATACAAATTGAAGAATAAAGATGATTTAATAAATGATGATTTACGAAATTGAAGCACAATATATATTGTGTGCACTTGTTTTGCTTGCCAAGATATCAAAAAATGAATTGGTTTTGAGTTTATATAGTTTGAACTCAAAAACTAGCCGTTATATACTTTTTGGTCATAACCGGCTTACCTTTTATGGAATCCGGTTAGCTGCGTTTATGTTACCATTAAGGTAAAAATTTGAATTTTAGAATATCCAGCATGCCGCTTTTCATATCCGGTTAGCCGCTTTTGAAATCTAGATTGCCGCTTGCAAAATCTAGATAGCTGTTTATGCTCTAGAAACTTATTGCCCAAAATTCGGATTGCTGTTTACCATATTTGGTTAGCCGCTTGCTACAGTAACGACTACAGTGAAGTATTTTCTAAATCTATATTTTGACCTTAAAACTTTATAAAACTATATTATGACCCAAAACATTATGAAAGCTTTCAAATAGGTCCAATTTCAGAATTTCTAAATAATACTTTATCAATTCCAAAAATTTTTGAAATTATAATTTCACCCAAACTTTGTGAAATTATAGAATGATCAAAAATTTTAAATATTTTCAAGTAGGTCCAAAGCCAAAATTTTAAAACAATATTAAAGGTTTTAAAATACTTTCATTTTAGTCCAAAACGATTTGATTCCATAACATAATTTTTCCATTAAATATGAAACCTTTGTAATGTGAAAATAATGATTTATTTCAAAACAAAATCATTTGAGCTTAAAAGATTAATCATTCTTAATCTTGTTTGTTCTCATCAAAATAAACATTATGGAAACATATATGTTAACAGTAAAGACTAGAGATACAAAAACAAGGGTACTGCACTAGCCTCTTTGACCAGAAACAACACTTGTTTGATCAACAACATCACCTCTTTGCTCAATAACAACAGCTTTTTGATGACCAACAGCAACTTTTCGCTGTTCTTGGGTTTCCACCACCATCTTCCTCATCGCATCCACCATCTCTATAGTATTATGTTCTTCTTCATTTTGATTTCAGTACTCGGTTTTATTTTGCACTATATTTTCATATGCATTGTTGTTTTAATTGTGAATTGAGGATGATTGTTGTTTGGTATTTGAATGCTTTACTTTAGAATATATTTTCTAAATTCTTGGATAACTCTTTGGTTAAATTCATGCTTGATTTTTATATGTTTTTTGATTAACCATTGAGATGTTATTTTTATTTATCTAAGCATGGATTTATAGTAGTTTTGATGATGAAGGGGGAGAAATAATGTATTTTGAATTTTCGGAGACAAGTAACATGCATTTTGATCTTGAATTATTAATGCATGCTTTTGAAATATTAAGGGGGAGCTTACATTTGTTAAAGATCATGTATTTAGGGGGAGTTCATAGTTGATTTATGCGTTGAATTATGTATGCCATATACTAAGGGAGAGCATAGATGTCAAAATACAAGAGATGTTTGTCATCATAAAAAAAGGGGAGATTGTTAGCCTAAAGAGCTACACATATTGTAATTTGATGAAAACAAACATGTGTCTTAAGTGATATGATAAATATTTATGCAAGTGAATCAAGTGAAATCAAGCTAAAGACACTCAACGGACAACGACTTGAACAAGAACAAAGTTTAGCTCAATGGAGTCATTATTACGATGAATTCTTCTAAAGTCGGTATGATTTAATATATACATGGTTTAACATTTGAGAAGTTTAAGATTTTGTTTAATAAATTATTACTTTTTAAAAACCAAAAGGTTTTATATTTATAATCCAAGCATTTTTTGGATTTGAGTGTTTTTCAAATCTTGGATTAAATTGAAAACGTTTTGAGAACTTTGAAATTAGTAAGAATTATGAAAGGAACCTCTTTTGTAAAGTATGATAAAGTTTTGGGCCCATAAAATAATTTTAAAAATTTTTGTCCAATAACGAGTATTATTTAGAGATTTTGAAATTGGATATGTTTGTAATTTTTATAATGTTTTGGGCCATAGTTGAAGTACTAAAAATTTGGGGCAAAAAAATTTTTGGAAAATAGTGTTACTGGAGCAAAATTCAAATTGCGACGTTAACTTGAAATGCAAGTTACATAACCCAAGAGGGGGTTGAATTGAGTTTTTAAATTTCATGCTAAACAATTCTTGCAACAATTCAATCTAATGCCTTAATAGAATTGGAAAATAATAAATTCAATGTAGGACAATAATACAAGAGTAAGAGAAGAGAAAACAAACACAAGGATTTTTACGTAGTTCGTCAATCCCTGCCTAGGTCCACGCCTCCAAGCTCATACGGCTTGAGGATTTTACTATCCAAGCCTCCCAAGGATTCAAATGTTTACAATTGACTTCCAAAATGTCAGTGGACCTTTACAATCAAGAGATTAACTCTCCAATCTCTTTACTCCAAGTGTTTCTCACGCTTGTACACTCACAATTTGATGAAAATTGAAAATTACAACAATGAAACTCTCTTTTTGAGTGAATAAACAAATATAGCTTAATGATGATTCAATCTATGATGATTTTGCGATTTCAAAGCTCAATATATATTATAAGATCTTGTTTATACTTGCATTAATTCTTAAAATAAAGTTGGAGTTGAGTTTTTATAGTTAAATCTCAAAAACTAGTCGTTATAGATAAATTCTTGCAACCAAGTGGTTAGCCGCTCATAATAGTGATATTACTGTTAAATTGGAATTTGCTACAGTAATATTATTCATCAAAATTATGCTTTGGCCCCAAAATTTTTTTATCATTATAATATGGCCAAAATGTCATAACACTTTACAAATATGTCCTATTTCAGAATTTTTAAATAATGCTTATTATTCTCAGGACTTTCTTCCTATGAGTCACTGAAACGACAGCTGGAGGGCCCTTGATTATCAATAACGGGAGCAAAAAAGGGCTTTGCTCCCCAATACAATATGAAGAAAGAAATAAGGGTCCTTATTGCCCCTCGCCTCGAGGGATGGTGAATCAATGAGATACCCAGCCAGCTATTGATGGAAGAGATTGCCCCTTTTCCCTCAGCCTACTCTTTCATTTTCGCTTAAGCTCCCCTGGAGGGACAACCCACCTATGCCACTGCATCCAATGAGAAGAGAATAGACAAAACAAGGGACAGAGGAAATGAAGCGAACTCTCCCTTTGGTAGAGGCAGAAAAAAGGAGAAGCTAATGCTTCGAAACACTTTTTCTTCTACCTCCTGTGCCGCCCATTGCTTCTGGAACAAACTACTATTAAAGTGAAGTCTTAAATCTCGGATTTACTATCTAGTGCAATTTAAAAAGAGGGAAAGATCCCCTGATTTTAGACGTCCTATCTCGTCTGCTTTTGAAAATTATGATATGGCCCTAAATATAATGGTAATTTTTAAAGAGGTCCTTTTTCAAAAATTACCATAATACCCGTATTTTACAAAGTTCTCAAAATTTTCACTTTAGTACAAAATTTGAAAATATGTTATTTTCCTCAGGTGGCTAACCACTCACTCTCTATCCAATTTTGGATTTCAAATGTTTAGATTATCGAGTCCTTAAACTTTCATAAATTATAGTATGTCCTAAAATATTTTAAATATTTGCAAAAAGGTCCAACTCCTGAATTCAAAATAATACTTATTAAATTCAAAGATTGCAAAAATTTTCATTTAAGTCCAAATTACTTAAATCCACAAAATACTTTCTTATAAAAATAAAATATTTTAGTTTATGAAAAGTAATTATTTAAATTAACATATTGAGTTTCTCAAATGCTAAATCATGCATCAATTAAATAATACTGGCTTTACAAGAATTTATCGCAATAATTTGTCTATTGAGCTCTAAACTCTATTCTTGATTTTATCGTTGTTTGTTGAGTGTCTTCAACTTGATTTCACTTGCATAAATATTATCCGTAAAAAACTAGGGAAAATGTGAAATATAATATTTATTAAATTACTTAAGACACATGTTTGTTATCATCAAAATTACATTATGTGTAGTCCTTTAGGCTAACATAACTTGCACTATACTTAGCGGTGAACCAGCTAATGAAGAGGCTTGCCGTTTGCTTGCTGGTTTTGTCCATAACTACTAATTTTTGCGTCAAAACTACATAAACTCAAATCCAGTTCATTTTTGAGGACTTTTGCAAGCATAAACAAGTGTAAACAAAATAGTTTGAGCTTTCAATTCGCATATCATCATAGATTAAATCTTCATTGAGCTATTATTTGTATATCTACTTTGAAAGAGAGTACTTGTTATAATTCTTGAATTCATTGTAAAATTTGTGAGTTTTGTAAATGTAGGAAATACTTGAGTGAAGAGATTAGGGATAATCTCTTATTATAAAGGTTCATTGACACATTGGAAGTCAATTGTAAATATTTGAAGCCTTGGGAGGTTTGGATAGTGAAATCCTCAAGTTTGGTTTGCTTGGAGACATAGACGTAGGCAGGGATTGCCAAATCACGTAAAATGATAATCTTTGATTTCATTAAAGCATTAGATTTAATTGTTGTGTAGTTTGATTAGCTTAATATCTAGAAACCAAATTCACCGCCTCTCTGGGGTTGCATAACTAGTAGTTCAGACTTTTATATATCGTTTCCCATGAACAACGACCCCACAAATGATTTTGAAAGTGATCTATCTCATCTACCTCATTAAGCAGCGAGAAATTTAGTACTATGTCTGCAAAGTATAACAACACGATCTTAGTGCATCATTGTCATCCATAGCCTCAAAGTCTAAGTCTATAAATCTTGACTCAAAATGTCCAAGATTTATCTTGTGAAACAAACCGCCAAAATACTTGTTAAGTAACCTGTGCATTGTTTTGTGCTTTTCAATACGACATCTTACCATAACAAAGTCTCGTAACTAGGCACCATTCTCTAATTGATAAACGTATTAAATCTTCACCAATTTAAAACCATAACTGATCTTTTTTGTTACTTTCTCCATGGGCCACTTGCCTAAGCAACACATTATGCACAATTACACCATTAAATGGAAAGCCTTGGCACTCGATGATATGCCCAAATATGTTATCCTTGAACAGTTTCAACTATCGTTTTGTTAATTTTTCTCAGATGAATTTTACAACTATATCTAATTTACACATATTCATGATACGTTTGGGAAGCTAATTGCCATAAGGTGCTTTCATCAATCTGGGTAGATTATGCTTTGCTATTTTTTATTTCATCATTTATCTTATACAAGTTACAAATAAAATTGTTATATTAAATAATTACATGTCAATAAAACCATAACAAACAATAAAAAAAAAGAAAATTGTCATTTAGATAATATCTCATGGGGTGACAGTCACCTTGTTGTCGCACCGAGAGATACTGTTGTGTAAATTTTATTGAACTCGCAAGTGCACGAATCTATTGTAGAATAGATTAATGGTGACGAGTGTCGATCCCACGAGGAGGTAGATTTTAATTATATGTAGGATTAATTTTGTATAAGGGTGGTTGGATTTGTGGTGAAACTGACTTAGACTATCCTAAAATTAGAATTGAAATGACAAGAACAAATTAAAGAGAAATCTATTGAAATGACGTATTTGGGTATTTGGATCTACATCAACACGCACCATGGGCTAAATATTCCTTATTAATGCCAATTAAATCATGAGGGAGAAATCCATACCTCATGAACCACGCTTTAATTAATATGGTGCTAACGGCTTATCGTGCCAAATAACAATAACCTTGTACTAGGGAGACGGTAAAACCAAGACAGTACTAGACAAGATTAGTATTATTTGTCGACGAGAATTCAAAACATCCACAAAAACTAGAGGGAAAGAGAAAATAAGTTTACCGAATAAAACCCATGACACATGTTGAGATTTCACTTTTAACCCAAGTTTGAAAGAAAATTAGCTACTTATAATTGAACTAGGGGTAAAATGGAAATTTATTCAAATACATTGAAAATACAAGATGGAGAAGGAATTACAGGTAATGGAGCCCAACAATAGATTCAGAGATATCAAATTAAGGGGGAGGCCCCCTTTTTATAGATACATTGAGTAAATCATAGCAATCGGATTAAAAATAGATTGGACGCTCAGGATTTTGCCCCGTCATCAGTCAACAGTACACGATTTGAACAATCAACCGCTTGAACAATGACGTGGTTTGGTTGAAAATAATTCTATGTACATGTATGTACTGTACGTGCGATTTTTGGTTCACTAACATGCTGCCACGTCACCAATCAACAGTGTATATAAATTTTATCCAATAGAATCGTGACACCTCATTAGTCAATACTACATCATTGGTCAATGCCATGCCATCGTTCCGTATTTGTGAACAGTAGCATGGACAGTATCAGACATATAAATAGTGTCGTACATGTGAACAGTGACATTTTTCCTTTTATACTCCTCCTAAGATTTTCGACTATCTTGAGTTCAAAAGTGATGTTTGTTTTGCTGTCTGATTTCTCGTTTATTATGAAATGACCATGATGCCCCTAAAATACATAAAATACTTAATTAAAATAAAACACACGTAATTAAATCATAAAAAGCTTAAATACATAAAAGTAAGGGTGTTAGTAAGACTTGAAATGTAAAATAACAATTTACTCCTTTATAAATATACACTTTCTAACACTCAACAGACACATTGTGTCTTGGTTCGACAAGGAGTTTATCATGCACCTGCGCGCGCTGCGTGTGATAGTCTAGCATTCCATTCTTTCATCAATCACTAAATTTACTCTCCATCACACTTGGTATACTTAAAACAATGCACAAAACTCAACAACACCCCCCCCCAAATACACCTTCATTATACAAAAACTAAACATAAATTATCTAAGAGAAATTTCATCAAACACCTAATATGCAATAGTTATAACTCATCATTTTAGCTAATTTTTGTTTCATTGCATCACTCCAACAACCTATAATCATCTAGAATCCTAATCACAGCCACTTAAGTCATTAAAAAATGTTGAAGCTTGGATTTGGTTGGATTTTAGTTCATTGCTGCCGTCACCATTGCTATAGCCATTGTCATCGCCATTCACTACTCATTGTTCGTCCTTCAAGAATAAAAGTTTGGAGTGTGGGAATGTGGAGGGTAATTTGGGGCAATTGTTTTCGACTACTTATGATGAGGAAAAATTTTAAGGGATTAAATTAAAAAAAATGCAAAAGGTTTAAGGTTATTTCTGTAAATTTTCCAAAACACAATCTTCTCTTAACCATGACGCTGGGGTTACTACAATTTTTATTAAATTACTAAAAAAGATATTTATTATAATAATAATTTTTAAAATTTTTTAATGTAAGTTCAAAAAAAGAGAAAAATGACACTTCTCAAAAAAAAGAGAAAAAGGACACTTCTTTCCAAGGTTTGGGGAAACGGCTCTATTAAATCCAAAACATAAAATTGATATATTCAGTCCTATTTGCAAGACCTCCTAGAGTAGAAGAAATAACAGCAAGTCTAGTTGGTGATCCGTAAGAAGCTGTTAGGTATCTGTTGATAGGCTTACACCTGTAAATGCTCCTTATGTTGAAGGTGACATAAAAAGGTTTAAGGGTAATGTCCAAGTAAGCGTAAGTTCTTTTCAAGCTCATAGATTTGGTATCCTTGCTTTCTAAGAGTTAATTATAAAAGTAGTAGATTAAAGTATAAAAAAAGATATCATACCCGCAAACTATTGAACGTTTTAGGCTCTAGAAGCCATATGAAAGGATCATTCAATGTGGCAAGCATCTTTCTTATGGTCACGTCTGCAAATAAATACAACTCTTGGACTTAGAATGGTGGTACAAGCATCTTTCTTGTACACTTGATTGAATATAAGAAACAACAAAAACCAAATAAAGCATCTCAATCACCCAACAACTATCTTGAACAGAGGTGAATAGAGACCAAGTTCAGTAAGCTAGCACTAAGATTTTCTAGAAAACAAAAAGAAGTTACCTAAAAATTGTTATACACTAAATTTCAGGTAAGAAACTAGCGTTTTAGTAGATTTTGAAATAAGAAAATTTAATTTTTTGACATGTGTTGGGAATGAGAAGCTCATAACAAACCTAGTCACCATGGCTTAAAGTCTTGAGGAGATATTGTGGAGTATTGGTAAGTAGCGTGGTGTTGTAATGACTAGTGATGAGCATATAATATATACACATTTTATCCCTAATTATATTGCTAGTTATTTTTATTTATTATTTTAGTTAATTGAATTATTTTATTGAATAGGAAATTAATTGAAGATTATCGATAAAAAGTATGTGAAGACACTCAATTTGATAAGTATTAAAGATTAATTGATTTTGAGAGCAATTAGGCATACATACACGTGAAATTCATGCCGAGGAAACCGAACGACTGAATTAATTCATCCATGCACATGCAAAAAAAGAAGATTAAATGATTTTAATTTTAAAGGTGGCCATCACGTGGAGATTATAGAGGAAATTGTGTTCAATTCAATTAAGTGGTTTTGCCTTACAATAGGAATCAGAACTCTTACATGGTGGCTTAGCGTTACGTAAGCCAAAGCTTTGGCTTTTGCACACGGGGGACAGAGACAGATGAAGGAGAAAAGAGAATTGCAGCTGCCAAATGGAGATGAATGCAGAAAAGAGTTGCAGCTGCTAGACAAATGAAGGACAACATTTGTCTATGAGGTTCTTAATAATGCAACTTTTGTGCAGTAAAATTAAAACAGATGGCGGAAGCTCTAGAGACCTCGGATTGACTTCATTCAAAAATCAAAATCAAGAGAAAAGATTGAATTTTAATTACCTCACTTTTAGTTTCAAAAAAGACTTCGTGAAGTAGGAAAAAATGACTGAAAACAGCAAGCTACAAACACTGTCCAGAAAATAGAGCTCTGCACGAACAACTTCTGTTGTGCCACGATCTGAGATCCTTTAAGCACCCCAATTGTGATGCCTCTAGTTAGTCCACACTTAGAAATTTTCTAGGAGTTCATAGGATTTGGAATCTCGAAATTTCGTTTAGAAATGAGAGAGATAATGAAGAAACATGAATGCTAGCTCATGATGATTCATTCCACCAAATAAAGCCACCATTATCTCTAATGATGGCACCAAACATTATCATGTGCTAGACCCACCCACTTAGTCATTATTTATTGAAAGTGATCTTGTCACTTCAATAAATTATTTAATCAAATAAATAAATAGCTAAATTAATTAATTAACCCCATTTTGATCAAATCAAATGGTTAAATGTGGGCTTCTTTTGTAACATGTTCTAATGCTTTCTCTTAATCCATATTAGATCCAATAAAAGCCCAAAATTCTAAACCCAAAATTGGTCTAGAGGTCCATAATCATACATGAACCGGAACATGTCCAAAATAGTCATTTTACGTGCTCGATATTACATAATGTTTAATAGAGGATTTATAAAATTTATTTAGTTCCTTAAACTATTTATGGAACATCTAAATTTCTATCTTAAATCATATTTAAGATATATATATATATATATATATTCATTCTCAATGAATTATAATATAAATATTGATTTTCCTAAAATTAGGAAATTCAACTTCTCATTTTCTAGTAACTCTATTTTTTTTTTCATTTCTATTTGGTGTGTGACCTTTTAGGTTCTTAGTTATAAGGTAGTAGAACTATTTTAATGATAACTCTTTATTTCTTAAATGATGCTAAACTCTTTAGTCATCAATTAGAACTTTTCTAATGACCTTAAGATGCATTGCTAATACGCTTTACCAATATTGATCTTAAAGTTTCTACAAGTCATGAGTGACACCTAGTAATATATCACAACTATCTAAATAATAAGAATTGTTGGATCTATAGAACCTATTCCATTGTATCTCTATGTCTTGGTCTCTTCATCATCCATGTCTAGAGAAAAGCACGGCTTATGGTTTATTATGTTAAGCAGTTATGCTTTATCTCAAAATAAATCTAAATGAACTTGGCATGAAAATATAATTTGAAATCCTTCAAATATATTTCACCTTGGTTAAGGATTTCTCATGCCAATTCATATTATCTCATAAGGACATCCTTTTTGTATATTACAAAGTGATGAATTCCATATTGGCCATACACTTGTCTTCATACATAGCCAACCATGATAGCTATTGCTAGATCTCTTCCGTGATTAGGAATCAATCATTATGCTTTCACATATCAAAGATATCTATGTATAAGACATCTGTTATGCCTCAGGTTTAAAGACCATTACTAAACATAGTGTCTGTTACAATGTATAATAAGCCATTAACACTTAAAACCATATGGCTTATTATATTTGGTCAAGTTCAGTAAACTCGTTCTCTTAACAAGTACCTATGTGTTTGAGTTGACATCTCATGTCAATGATATGAAACTCACCATCCATTTTAGTATCACATACCATAGGAGTCATAACACATACTAGTGTTTATAGGAATTTATAATGTCCAATCATAAATCCACCACTAGGAACTATTTTAGAAGTATAGTACAAAGGATACACGTTTCATATTCTCAACAAACGCGAGAATGTGCTCCTTAACTATTTTACTTCTTGGACTATATTCATTAAATTAATTAATGAATGTTGATAACTTTGCCATTTTATAAATATCAAAATGCTATTGAAATACAATCATTCCCTAAACAAACAAACACCATTTGATTGGCTTTTAGGGCATATTACTAACAACAAATAGAGAAGTATTAGAGGCAACTGCGGCCATGGGTTTTATTGATTTTATTATTCTCAATCTCTCTATGTCTAACCAAATCTTCTATATCACGGCTGAGAATGAATCCCTATTCAATTAAATAAATTATTTTTATTTAATTAATTCCCCACATGTGTGCTTTAATAGTTAGGGTTCTTTTTTCACATATTTAGTTGAATATTTTTAAATTTTTTCACATATTCTACCATATATTATTGATTGTAAGGATTAATTTTTTAACTAAATCTATGTTTGGATTATAAAGTTTATAAATGATTATCTTTGATTATGTATCTTTATTAAATTATTTAAACATAGTGCTTAGAAAAACATTAACTTCTTGTTATTCAATATGTTTACTTGGGATGCTTAAATATCACATAATTAAGTAGAAAAAGAATCTACATAAGATTAATTTTAATTGGGCTTAATTGTTATATTCATGAGTAGACATAAATTGATTTTGAGTTTTCACTCTAAAATTGAGAATTGATAGGTAAATAGATAACTGTGTAGTTGAACTGTGGTGAATTCTGAAATCTTGTTATCCTTAATTTCTTAAGTTCTTGTGCTAATTTACTCCTTTTAATTCTAATTGCACCTTTAATTTAAATATTTTAAAGCAGCATATTTTCTTTTTAATTAGGGTAGAGTTATAATTAGCTTAGATTAAATTTTACTTTCCTAAAAATTGACAGTCTTTTGGGTTTGACCTTGTTATTTCTAGTTTATACTTGAACAAATTCATACGCTTGCGAATACATTAAAATTTACACAATAAGTTTTTAGTATCATTGTTGGGGACATTATTGGAAATTTAGTTTAATTTAGGTTAATTTAATTCAATAATTATGATGATGATGATGATAATAATTTTTTAGGTAGTTTTTTGGGTTTTGGAAAAAAAAGAAAAATATTATATGTTACATCAATTTTATCGTTTTTGTCAATTTGTGACATTAAAGTTAGGATTAGTTTTTGTATTAATTTCTTTCAATTTCTTTTGACTTTTTTCATTCTTAGACTTTAGTGGCAATAAAACTATAAGATAACGTTAGACATTTTTTTTTATTTTTTTTATTGATTTTTGTTTGCTATTCTGATTTGATTATGTGGGCATGTTTAGATGAATTCTAATTTCGTAATTTTTTGCTTTATTTTGCTTGTTGACTGATACATTTATATGATTTTTCGATATTGATGATAACAAACCATATGTCAAGGGTTGAATAGAAAATTCATTGTCCATAAGCTTAGGAATTCAAACACACAAAACTCTATCTAAACAAGAATTAGCATCAAGGGTACTAGGCTTAGATATTTTATCTTGTAAAGCTTATATGAACAAATAAATGCATGATCAAAGCACTTAGAAGTTCAACTTATGCTCGCATTATATTTTCAAGAAAATTGATTTATGTGGAAATTTAATCTCATAAAAAAATGATTTGAAAGGTTTTGAATAACAAATGTTATTTTAAGTCGAACAATAAGAGCTTTCTTAGTTTCGTAAAGATTTCTAGAATTCTAGTACTCAAACAGTAAAACCGCTAACTTCAAGCGGTTAGCCAATAATGTTGGAAATGTTTGTGGAATCAAGTGGCATACTACCAGACGTGAAGAGACTAACCGATTGGGTTGAGATGAACTTTTGGAATCAAATGACAATCTGTTTGCTCACAAGCGGTAAACCACCTTTAAACAGAGGAGTTTTTTTGGAATCAAATGGCAAACCATTTACTTATAGGTAGAAAACCGTCTTCGAACAAAGGAGTCTCTAGAATCAAACAGGAAATGATTAAATCGCATGTGGCAAGCCGATTCCAATCATTTATGTGGAAAAATTTAATCTCATAAAAAAATGATTTGAAAGGTTTTGAATAACAAATGTTATTTTAAGTCGAACAATACGAGCTTTCTTAGTTTCGTAAAGGTTTCTAGAAAACTATATTTTCTAGTACCCAAATAGTAAAACCACTAACTTCAAGCGGTTGGCCAATAATGTTGGAAATGTTTGTGGAATCAAGTGGCATACTACCAGACTTAAAGAGACTAACCGATTGGGTTGAGATGAACTTTTGGAATCAAACGACAATCCGTTTGCTCACAAGAGGTAAACTGCCTTTAAATAGAGGAGTTTTTTGGAATCAACTGGCAAACCATTTGCTTATAGGTAGAAAACCGTCTTCGAACAAAGGAGTCTCTAGAATCAAACGAGAAATGATTAAATCGCATGTTGCAAGCCGATTCCAATAAGTAGACCCTCTAAAATTAAACGGTGAACCAACAACTCTCAAGTAGCAATCCGATTGTGAAAAAATTTCAAGCTTATCGGTAACAGTAACTTGCCACATGACCGAATGACAATTTGTCTCATTATAAGTGGTATATCAATTATGCTCAGAAAGTCAATAATGATTAATTTTATTGATTAATCTATAAATAGCCAAGGAAAACTCATTTCAAATTGAATTTTTGCAATCTATATTAGAGTTTAGAAAAAAGTCCTCAGTTCTTTTATTTGTTGACAAACATCCATTGACTTGTATTTGAGTTCTCATTCGAAAATATACTCTTTTGAAAGTATAATATTTGTAAACTTCAATTTTATTTAAAAAATTGAGTGCTAGTGAGCATGGAGAACACTGGAGAAATAGGTGTGTGATCATCTCTCATTATAAATGTTCATTTACGCCTTATAAGTTAATTGTTTACAACCTGAAGCCTTGGGTTGTAAGGCTTGGATGGTGGAATTCTTAAGCGCGACTAGCTCGGAGACGAGGATGTAGGTGGGTTTTACCAAACCACGTAAAATTCTTGTGTTTGATTTAATTTCCCTTACCTCTTTAAATTTACTTATTGTTATATTTATTTTTATTACCTAGTTGTAGTGCAAGTTGGTATTAGATTGTTATTTTCTTGTTTAGTAATTTTTCAAAAACCCAATTCACCCCACTCTTTTGGGTTACTTAGCTAGATTTTCATTTAGTATCAGATTAAGGTTCTTTTAATATGATTTAATCGTCTAAAGTAAAAGACTCATGGCAACCCAAAATGACTCAACCTTTAGAGAAAGTAAATCCACCACTAGACCTATATTTTTCAATGAAAATGATCACCCTTACTAGAAAAATAGGATGAAAATTTGTTTACAAGCACTAGACTATAAAATATGGGAAGTTGTTTGTGATAGTCCATTCGTGCTCACGGCCAAAAATAAAAAAAAAGGAAGGAAATTCCAAAACCTTCGTATGAATCGAATGAGTCGATGAAAAAAAGAAAGAAAGAAGCTTCTCTTGATTCCAAAGCCATGAATACTCTGTTTTGTGCCTTAGCTAAAAAGAAATTGCATGGAGTCTTAGGTTGCTTTAATGTTTATAAAATTCAGAGAAAACTTGAAGTTGTGTATGAGGGGACTAATTAGGTTAAAGAGTCTAAAATTAGTGGGCACACTAAACAATATGGACTATTTCAAATGGAGCAAAATGAGAGTTTACATGCTATGTGTACTCAATTTATCGATGTTGTAAACACTTGAGGAGCCTTAAGAAAGACATTCTCAAGTAGTGAAAAAGTGAAGAAAATCATTAGGTCACTATCAAAAGAGGCGTAAAAGATTGGCCACAGAAGCAACTAATGATCTTAATACTTTATCTCTTAATGATTTATTTAACTCATTTATTTCTTTTGAGGAAGATTTAACCATTGAAAAAGTGAGAAGAAGATAAGAAAAGGAAGAGCATTGCATTGAAAGATTCAAGATTTGAAAGTGATGAAGAAAGCGACTTCGAAGATGAAGAGATCAAATAATTGCTAGAAAATTCAAAAGATCTTTTTAGCAACTAAGTGAGAGAAGAAGGTTTAAAAATTTCAAAAATAAAAAGAAAAGAATGAGGCAATTATTTTGTTTAATGATAGAAACCTTGTCACATGAAATCTGAATTTCTTTTTCTCAATAAATTGAAAAAGGAAGCTATGGTGATAAAATGGGATGATAGTGACAAAAAGTCCACATATGAAGAACAATTACATGAGGTGTCAAACTTGACATTTATGGCAATAGGAGATGAATTATTTAATGAACTTGATGAGGGATCAAAAAAGAAATGGAATAAAAGGTATTTGGATAGTGGATGCTTAAGAGATATGACCGATGACTACTCTTGGCTATGAAGTTTCACCAAAGTCAAAAATGGAAGAGAAGTGTCATTTAGAGACAACTCAAAGGGAAAAATCATTGGAGTAGGCAATGTCAGTAAAAACTCATCTACCATTATTGAAAATGAGTGTTTAGGAGACATTTTGAAACAAAATTTGCTTAGTATTAGTCAATTGTATGATAAGGGCTATAGAGTTATCTTTAATAAATTAAAATGTGGTATTGAAAATGCATGTGATTATAAAATGTTATCTGTTGGAAAAGAATGTGTAAATGTATATATATCATTGACACAGATTGCACATTCTCTCATGATAAATTTTTTTAGGCATTACATAATGGTAGTTGGTTGTGGCATAGAAGGTCATGCAAGCATGGATTTGATTTCAAAGATTTCAAAAAATAAGTTAGTCAAAGATCCTCCTAAGATTGGTTTTCAAAAGGATAATGTATGTGATGCTTGTTAATTTAGAAAGCAATTTAGAACATCTTTCAAAAATAAAAATTATTTTTCTATTTCGAATCCTCTTCAACTTCTTTAAATGGATTTGTATAGGCCATTTAGATATGGAAGCCTTGATAGAAAATACTATGAATTTGTTGTAGTTGATGATTTTTTAGATATTCTTGGGTATTGTTCTTAGCAAATAAGGATCATGCTTTTGATTCTTTGAAAATCTTTTGTTAAAGGGCTCATAATGTTTATAAGTCGATCAATTGTAGATTGCTCCCCTGTAGTTCCTTCCACCCTTCTGCTCTGATACCTTAATATTATAACCCAACCTAGACTTGATAAGATATTATCTACTTTGACCCTTAGTTTCTAGGACACCCATACACCCTGGGTTTGTTTCTAGGACAACCATACACCCCAAAAGGCAACTTGCCAATTAAGGTGTGAATCACTTCTTATAAACTCAACATCTCTCCCGTGCTTTGCCAATGTAGGACTTGCCAAGGGTGTTACAATAAAATATTTAATTCTTAGTAATGATGACATAAGCAATGACATAAGTGATAATGTAAGAGAAGTATGTAAAGAAATTTAATCATTCAAGATTTATAATGGCAAAATCCTATAAATACCTCCTACCTTCTTTCATTTTCAATCCATCCTAGAAATTTCACTCTTTTCTATTATAAATCATAATAATAAGAGTAGAGGAATCCTTAATTTAGAAAGGCTTAGAGAAGTTGAGGTCAAGACATAAATAGCACTTCAACTGCAATATAAGGACTTTACGAGACCTAACTTATGAAGAACGTTCGAGGTTTATTAGGCCATTTGAAATACTCGAACATGTCGGGAATGTTTCTTACCGACTTGCCCTCCCACCATTGTTATCAAGAATACATAATGTCTTTCATGTTTCCATGTTAAAGAAATATGTTCCGGACTACTTTAATGTGCTAGATTATAAACCTTTTCAACTAGAAGGAGACCTAACCTACGAAGAACGTCCAATTTAAATTCTGGATAGAAAGATAAAAGAGTTAAAAAAATAAGAAGATCCCTTTAGTCAAAGTACTATAGCGAAATAGCTCAGTGGAGGAGGCAGCATGGAAACGTTAGGAAGAGATGAAGAATAAGTATCCTGATCTATTCAGTAATAAATTTTGAGGATGAAATTTTTTTAAAAGGGGGGAGGAATTGTGAGTTACAATTTTCTCTCTTAAATATAATAGAATTTATTTAAGCTAACAAGCTCCCTTAAGTATTAAAAATAATAATGATATAAAATATTTAATTCTAAGTAATGATGACGTAAACAATGACATAAGTGATGATGTAAGAGAAGTATGTAGAGAAAGTTAAGAATTCTAGAATTTAGTAAGTTATTTATGAAGGTTAATTTCAACCATTGATCAAGATTTATGGTGGCAAAATTCTAACCATCTATTAGCCCTAAGAAATCCTATAAATACACCTACCCCCTTTCATTTTGAATCCAACCTAGAAATTTCACTCTCTTCTATTCTAAGTCATAATAACATGAGTAGAGAAATCCTTAATTTAGAAAAGTCTGGAGAAGTCAAGGTCAAGAGGTAAGTAATACTTCAACTGCAATGTAAGGGCAAAATTATTTTTATACTTAACTTCAATTTTAACCATTCTTTTATGTTGTGATGACCATTATGATGTGATTAGTTATAATCTAAATTCTTATATGGTCGGCTATACCGCCTAATCTATGATACTTAATTACGTTATGGTTGGCTCTACTACCTAATCTGTGATACTTATACTTAGTTATGCTATGGTTGGTTATGTCGCCTGTATTAAATAATTTTGTTCTTAAATAGTGTTGTGTGTTGATTCTGTTATGCATATAGGAAATTCAAATGTTATGACTTAAGTTGCATTGGATACATGCATATCATGGATTACATTGTGAAAATTTTATTTTGAGAGAATGAATTTATGAAAATAAGTGGTTGTACTACCAGGTGTTAAAGTTTCTAAGGAGGGCAAGCCCTCCAAGTTAAGTAAAAATAAATTTTTTGGGGACGACGATACATAATGCCCAAAAGATCAATTAATGAGGCCCAACGGCATATTGTTTAAAGAGTAAAAGTATCAACCTTACAGTGCAACATACCTAGGGTATTAATGAAGTTATTTTGTACTTTAAAAGCTTAATATGATCATCCATATGCATAATAATTTATACCTGCATCCAAGTGTTATCTTACTGAGCATTAGCTCATAACATCCTTACATTGCAGGTAATGATAAGTAGGGCAAGCTAGCGCCAAGTTCTAGCCAAGACGAAGTGCATATGAGTCTAAAATACCTTGGGATTTTATGCTGGGCTCAGCTTTGTTTTAATAAAAAATAAATATCTTAGCATTATGTAATAATCAAGTTTTGAAATAAACTATGGAATCTCTGTATGACTTTTACTTTATGTAAGAAAGTTTTGTTTGTTGTGTTAAACTTTTCGAATTCGTACTTATATTAAAAGTAACCATGTTTTAAACATTTTTAAATAAATATTTTAGTGGAGTGTTACAATCCGGATTTGCAAAGATTCGGAAGATCTGAATCTGGAAAAATCTGAATCCGCACATTTAGAAATATAGATTCAGATGTTAAAATTGAAGATCCATGTGGATTTGGATCGGAACGCAGATGCAAGTGCAGCTAGAAAATCAAACATCCGAATCTACATTATTTTTTTGATTAAATTAAATTAAAAAATACATAAGTTTAATGAAAAAAATCGAAACTATGAGGATTTGTAGTGGTGGCTTTATTTGTGATGGTTTAAAATGGAATCTATGTCAATTTGTGGTGTTTTTATTTATAGATTTGAGGTGGTGTTTGACTCGGATCCATATTATGTTTTATGTTTGATTTATGTTGTAGTACTTTTAGTTGTAGATTTATGGTGTATTTCATTTGTGGATTTAAGTTATTATCGTATGTTATTCTAGGTGTTGAATTATATTGCATTTTATTTTTTTAAAGTAAATTTGTTGAATTTTAAATTACATTTGAATTTAGTATGCAGATACTGATATAAAACAAAAATGAATCCGCAAACTGCACATATATTCTTTGCATCTAGGTCCACGTAGCTTTTTGCCCTTAAAGGTTGTTTGATTTTAGGAATATAAATACCTAAAATTATTTAATTAAATCATAATTAATTACTAATAAATGAAAGATTATAAAAAATTTATCATAATTTTTCAATTCACTCTGAATTTTTCAAAATTTTTCCTGTAAGTAATGAGACAATTATTCACCTCCAATTATAATGAACAATGCATTCTTTCCCCTTTAGCAGGCCTATTCTTCCTTTTAGAGGGCTTTTATTAGTAAAAGTTTTGACCAAACATATTCTTTGTGGATGAACATATAAAAAAAAGCATTATGAAAATTATATCAACAACTATGCAGGTTTCCATCTGGTAAAAACAAAAAAGTCACCTTTTTTCAAAGAAATTATTTTTTTAATTATGTATTATCTACTTTACCATATGGTTATGAGATTAGATACTTGAAATTACATAAAATATGTTCGCTATACTAGACTAGAATCATTTTCTAATCTAAGCCCTCATCTAGTTTTATGTCTTTTAAATCGTTACATATGGATTGAATTTAATTTTTTATTTATTTAACCACCGCTTGAATTCATATAAGGAGAGAATTTTTCGTCTCTTTTCTTTCCTCCGCTGTCTATTTCTCGAACTGGAGGTCCATGTTCAATAAGTTTAGAGCAAACAAATACTAATATATGTGCTCTGTATTTGTCTAACAAATAGTCTCCACCCCTAGTTTTTGTTCAATATGGCTTCTTTCTCGAATAAAGTTTACATTAGTAATACTTATGCAAATAGAAATTTAAGAAACAAATCTTATCATTTAGTTGTCAATCATTTTTTTTTCTTTTGGATGGAAGAAAAAGTCAAAATAATATCAAACAAACTAGCCAATATTTGATTACTCCTGATGTCAAACTCTAGTTTTTGAAAATTCAAAAAACAATGTTCAAACAATTCTTGGTTGCCAACTTTTGTTTAAGATGTATAAATACAATCTCTTCAACGAAAATATCTAGCATTTTATGTACTTTAAATTTCCACTCATTTAAGATCCCATAGGCTCTGAAAATTACATGTCAAAGGTGAAAAATACTGACTTCTTTAGAGTTCTGTAGGCTTTCTTGTAATTTGGCACTGTAACCAAGCAAACCTCTCTTCTTTTCTTCATCCCTTGCTTATTTAGTGTTCTAACCTCCTCAATTTCGAGACCATACAACTACCTTAGAACTTCCTTGATCTCAATCTAACTAAAAAAAAAAAGAGAGAAGGGATAACATAGAATTTTATTAGATAGAATTATGCGTACATAATTTTTAATGATAAAATACCTTTGAAGCAGTAGGCTGTTAGAGTTATAAATATAAAGAATATTTTTGTAATGATTCTGCTGATGTGGCAGTTGCGTAAGCAAGGCTGTTATTGTTAGTTTGTAAGTTTGTTATAGAGTTGGGAAATTAGTTAATCACAGCTCACTCTTAACACGCGTGTGAGCAAATGTAGAAGGTTCTGGATCTTAGTATATAAGCTCAACTTCTGTACTCATAATTCATTGAATAAGATTCGATCTATTTTTCTTATATTTCCCCTTATTGCTCATCAAATTCTCCTTCACTTTCTCAGAGCCAAATCTAGTCTAATCTCATGGCATTATCAAGCTTGAACACAAACATCTCTTCTTCAGCAACAACCTTTGCTTTCACAACTCCAATAAAACTTGATTGATTAAATTACTTAATGTGGAATTCTCGAATTCTATCTTTAGTTTGAGCAAATGAGCTTGAGAGTTTGCTTGATGGATCCAGAATCTGTCCAGATCAATTTCTCTCAAGCACTCAAGGAAATTCAGATGCTATAGTCAATGCTTCTGCAAGTTCAATTGTTGCTTCACGAGAGAATCCTGAGTTAACTATGTGGAGAAAACAAGATCAGATGCTGCTAAGCTGGTTGCTATCCTCTATCAGCATCGAAATCCTCAGTCTTGTGGTAAACTCTAAAACCTCTTATGAACTGTGGTCTAGTTTATTTGGATCTAAAATTGTTGCTAAGAAAGTTCATCTCAAAATGATGTTGAATAATCTGAAGAAAGGATCTATGACTATGACAGAATATTTTAGTAAGTTGAAGTCAGTTACAGATGAGCGTGCTATTGCTAGAAGTCCGATTAGTTCTTTGGATTTTATAACTCATCTCATCTTTGGATTACGTTAGCCTTATTATCCAGTAGTTGTGTATATGGAAGCAAATGTTCTAAAAATGAGTATTAATAAGGCTTATTCAATGTTGTTGACACATGAGGCACGTTTAGAAAGCAATCAATCTAATGTTTTCAAGGAAGTGAAATAGAACTATGCTGTTAACTTAGCTCAGGCTGGAAATAATCAAAAGAAAGTTAACAATCAGGGACGTTGGAATAATAATAGTCAAGGAGGCTGGGATGGAAACACTGAAAACAAACCTGGATTTCATAACTGGAATGGAAACTTTACAAATAGAGGAGTTTCAATCCAAGAAGAGGACAAAATTCAGTTAGAGGACAATGGAATAATAACTGGAATGGAAATTAAGGTAGAGGCAATTTTGCCGGTGCTGCTGGAAATTTTTCTAGTAGATTTCCTGGTGGCTATAATGGTTTTGGAAGAGGAGGAGACATAGGAAATATTGTTTGTCAGATTTGTTTCAAACACAATCATACTGCAGCTGATTGCAAAGACAGATTTAACAGAAATTTTGTTCCTAATTTTTCTGTGCAAGGAAATTTTCCAGATCAGAATCAAACTTCCAGAGCTGCTTTCATGACTACATCAGAAGGAGTTGCTAATCAAGGCTGGTATCTGGATAGTGGAGCAACACATCATCTCACAAACAATGTGGAGAACCTAGATGAAGGTAAACCTTATTTTGGATCTTAGTTATTTTTAATCTTTGTTTCATTAAGGACAAGATGCAAGGAACTTTTCTGGCACAGGGGATTGTTGAGGATGGTCTCTTTAAGCTACTGACTCAAGATACATCTCTTTCTTATTCGAAAGCCTTGGGTTTGAAACCTAGTTCAATGTTGTCTATTTTTTCAAATAAAGAGCATGTACACTATTTGAAAGAGTTGAATGACCAAACAAATGTCTGTTCAAATTTGATCAATTCCAATAATGAGAATTCTGTCAATTTTTTAGCTTCCACTAGTGAGTCTATGCAGTTGTTACACAATAGGTTTGGTCATCCAACCAAACATATCTTACAATAATAATGAAAAGTTTTCCCATGCATTCAACCCATTCTCAACCTCTTCACTTTTGTGATGCTTGTCAATATGGCAAATTACATCAATTCCATTTTCTAGTCATTGATATAAAATCAAAATTCCCTCTCCAACTCTTATATGCCAACTTATGGGGGTCTAGCTTCTGTGTTGTCTATGGATGGATACAAGTACTATATTTCTTTTGTTGATGATTTCACAAGATATTGTTGGATATTTCCACTCACACTCAAATCTAAGGCATTTGACACCTTCAAATACTTCAAGTCTCTTGTCGAAAAACAATTTTCTTTATCCATCAAAACACTACAAACTGATATGGGGGGTGAGTTTATAGTTTTCAGATCATTTCTCCAACAAGAGGGTATTCAATTTAGATATAGTTGCCCCCACACTCACCATCAAAATAGTGTGGTGGAAAGGAAGCATAGGCATATTGTTGAAACTGGACTCACACTTTTAGCTCAAGCTCATTTACCTCTCTCTTTTTGGTGGAAACTTTTCATACAACCACCTACTTAGTTAATAGAATGCCAACACCTGTTCTAAATTATTTATCTCATTTTCAAAAATTATACAATCAGCTTCCAGATTACAAGTTTCCTAAAGTGTTTGGCTGTTCATATTTTCCTTTTCTTCGACCTTATCATCATCACAAGCTAAATTTGAAATACAAGTGTGCAACCCAAGAGGGGGGGTGAATTGGAATTTTAAAACTTATCCTAGCAAACCACACAACAATTCAATCTAATGCCTTAATAAAATTCGAAAACAATAAATTCAATTAAAGCACAATAATTAAAAGAGTAAGGGAAGAGAAAAACGAACTCAAGGATTTTTACGTGGTTCGGCTATCCCCGCCTACGTCCACGCCTCCAAGCACACCCGCTTGAGGATTTCACTATCCAAGCCTTTCCAAGGCTTCAAGCTTTTACAATTGACTTCAAGGTGTCAATGAACCTTTACAACAAAGAGATTATATCTCCAATCTCTTCACTCAAGTTTCTCACACACTCAAACTCTTACAATTGAGATGAACAAATGAAGATTACAATGAAACTCACTCAATGAGTAGATATTCAAAAATGATGAACAAGAAATGATTTAATCTTTTGTGTTTTGCAAGTTGAAGGCTCAAGATATCTCGTGTGCTTTTTGATTTTGCTTGTTGGAGAGCTTGAAAATGAGTTGGATTTGAGTTCTTATAGTTTGAGCTCAAAAACTAGCCGTTATGCACTTTCTGCCCGAAAACGGTTAGAGGTTAACTATAAACGGTTAACCGTTTGCGCTGGTCAAAGTTACCATTGGGCTAAATTTCAAATAAACGGTTAAAGGTTAAAATAAACAGTTAACCGTTTTCAATAAACGGTTCACCGTTTTGTTCCATAATCATCATTTTAACAAAACTGGACAAAACAAGCTTTCTGTACGTTATCGGTTAACCGTTTTAAAATAAACGGTTAGCCGTTTGCTACAGTGATTGCTACAGTGAAATCTACAGTGCTACAGTGAAATTATTTTCCAAATTCACAGTTTGACCCCAAAACTTTATACAATTACATTATGACCCAAAAAGTTATAAAACTTTACACATAGGTCCAATTCTAGAATTTCTAAATATTACTTTGTTAATACCAAAACATTCTGAAATTATGATATGACCCCAAAGAGTTTACTGTTTCGGACAAAGGTCCTTTTCAACATAATACCCATATTTTCAAAGTTCTCAAAACCTTTCACTTTAGTACAAAATATTCATAAATTATAGTATGGCCAAAAACATTTAAATAGTTTCAAATAAGTCCAAATTCGAAATTTAAAAACAATATCAAAAGTTTTAAAACACATTCATTTAGTCCAAAACACTTTAATTTCATAGCCTCATTTTCTTATTATAAAACACAACTCATAAATCTTTGTTAAATCAAAACATGTGGTTTGTTATCATCAAAATCAATATATATAGCTAAATAAGCTAACAATCTCCCCCTTTTTGATAATGACAAAATACATTATAAAGATTTAATCTATTTATAAAAAGCTCCCCCTTAATCAATGCAAGGTTAAAAATTTTTTTAAAAATAAAATAATTTGAGCTTAAAAAATTAACCATTCGTAATCTTGTTTGTTATCATCAAAATCAATATTACGGAAACATATATGTTAACAATCTCCCCCTTTTTGATGATGACAAACATTTCATGTATTTAAAGAATGATTCCACAAATTGCTTCCCCTAAATAAAATCTTCTTTTACAAGTTGCCAATTTTCTAAATTAAGAAATTTAAATACATGGATTTTTCTCCCCCTCATCATCAAAAAGAAAATTTAATTGGCAAAGAAAAAAGGTAGTAAAACTTTATAAATTTAAATACATGTATTCTTCTCCCCCTTCATCATTAAAAAGAAAACTTTAAAGGAAAAGAATAAAAATAGCAAATTTATTACTCATGTTTATCCAAGTAGAAATTTCAACACATTCTCCCCTTTTGGACAAAAAAATTCAAAATGCATATTATCCAAAATCATATTAGATGCTCCCCCTAAACATATGGCCAATTTAAAAAATTTAACCAAAGTGAAACATATTACATGCTCCCCCTAAATATATGGCCAAATTAAGAAATGATCAATAACAAGATTTTTGCTCAAGTTAGCATTTTCAAAATCTTCCCATTTATAAAACATCTTCAAATTCATTCTTAAAACTCCCAAAAACTTCAAAAGTATTAAACTCTCAAATTATCTTCCCCTTCATCATCAAAGAGAGAAAGAGAAAAGAAAGAAATACAAGTTCGGTTTTTGGCGAGCAAAAATTTTGGCAGAGTTTTCCCTTAAAAAATAAGTAAAACCATTTATACACATAAGAGAAAAAAACACTTCCAAAAAGGTTTGTCAACAACTCCATCACCAACCCAACAACACCATTAGCAAACCAACACTTCAATATTCAATAATCCACAAGTTTTATTAAACAACACCCATATAATCATTAATCATCAAAATCAATATGAATTCCTCCAACACTTGTAACAATTAAATCCAAGGATTCCATAATCATATATCAAACATTAAAAGAATACTCAAAATGCATGTTATTTCCCCCAATTTACATCATTAAAAAGATTTATTACTTTGTCTCCCCATTTGGACAATAAAAATGTTCAAAACGTATATTATCCAAAATAGAAAAAATTCTCAAATTCACAACATGGTTAAAAAAAACATTTCCATATAGGCTTAAACACTTGTAATCGAACCAACAACTCCATCAATTCATCAAGCAACGCATATACAATCATGAAGCGTATAAGCATTTAAAACTTAATAAGATGCAGGAAGGTCAAATTCGGAATAAAAACTGTATTGATTGAGCCAGAAATAATGTTCAACCTATATGCCGTTGGAAAGATAATTAAATTAGCTTTCAAATAAATTTTACAGAGCTATATTTGGAGTTCTCTAGAAGGAGTTATGACTAATTCATTACAGCTCGCACAAACTTAGGATTTTCAATGACTCCTTTGTTTCCAAACAATTTTAAGACCATTTCTTGATCCGAACACTTTGAAAAACCATTTTAATGCATGGATCAATATAATTAACTCAAATTATAAAACTCAAATTTATAACATATTCATCATGCATATATTTTTAGCAATAATTAAACGTATATGCATTTGAAAGTTAATAAATCAAGCACACCACTTATCTATCATGCTTAAACACTTCATAAACATTAACATCAAACAAAACCATCATGTATATATTTTACTCAATCATAGGCATTACATAATCATCAAAATCAAACAAAACTATCATGATGAGTTGACAAGCTATCATCATATATATATAACCATGCATCATGATAATGCACTCAATGTTAAACATAATGATAATTCAATCATGTAAACGTACAAGCATATTATCACAAACTCAAGCTACTATCCATTTATCATGATCTACTCAACAAAACTAATATAGCAATAATTGTTACCAAAACAATTAAATCATCTTGCCTCATCTTTTTCTCCTAGATCATGCTCAAATGATTATCCTTACAAGCTTCATCAAGGAACTTTCCACCATTCCTTGTTTGTGGTACCTACAAAAGAAATTCAAGTTGTGTGCTTTGGTACCCAAATACTCTTGGGTCCTTGAGTGTTAGCAATGGTTCTTTTTGGAATCCAAATACATTTTGCTCCATAATACACATTTCTTTTAATTGGACATTTATTCTTCATGTGACCATTTCCATTACAATAATGACAAACAATTTTATGATCACTTGTGGAGATAGCCTTAACAAAATAATTCTTATAATATTTTTATTTCAAGTAAGGCTTATATCCAAGTCCTCTTTTATCAAATACACATTTTTGAGAGTTGAGCAATTTTTCTAAGTTCTTTTGACCATTTGTGAATTTTAGCACAATTTGATTTAGCTCATTACTCTTCTTCTTAAGCACTTCATTTTCTTTCATTAATACATCAACATGTGATTTTTCATGCTCATATGAGGTACTTTGTTTGCATTTAAATAACGCAATTCTTTCATGCAACATTTTATTATCTAACTCTAGTCCTTTAATCTTTTCATTTAATGATTCATTGCATTTTTGTAAAGCATCATTTTCATTTTTCAAATCATCTACAAATGATTCTAAATGCTCATGTGAAGTGCTAGGTTTCTCATTTGATAATGTAACTCTATCATGCAATGTTTTATTCTCTAATTCTAGGCATGTAATCTTTGCACTTAGAGATTCATTTTCATTTGTGAGCTTTACCATTTTCTTTTTAAGACATGCATTCTTTTTACCAATTTTCATTAATTCATCATGCATTTCTTTAAAAGCATCATACAATTCATCATAGGTTGGATCATTTACCTCATTGAGTTCATCATCCGAATCTTCTCCAATTGCCATGAGAGCTAGATTTGTCATTTCTTGATGCTCATCCTCATCACTTGTTTCCTCATTGCTATCATCCCATGTGGCCACCATAGCTTTCTTCTTGAGTTTGTTGAGAAGAGGACACTCCGGTCGTATGTGCCCGGGCTTCTTGCATTCATAGCATTTGATTACTTCATTTTTCTCCTTTCGGTTCTTGAGGTCTCTAAATTTTCTTCGCTCACCGGATTTCTTAAAGAGTTTTATGAACCTCCTAGCCAGCATATCCATCTCCTCCTCATCCAGCTCGCTTTCCTCATCACTCTCATGTTTCGAGGCTTTGAGAGCAATGCTTTTCTTCTCATTGCCTCTTTCGGCTGCCATGTCTTCCTCATAAGAAATAAGCGAACCAATTAAATCATCAATAGGTAAGATATTCAAATCTTTAGCTTCCTCAATGGCAGTCCTTTTTTATCTCCATTCCTTAGGTAATGACCTAATGATTTTCTTAACTTTCTCGCTATTTAAAAAGGTCTTTCCTAGGGCTCCTAGAGTGTTCACTATGTCCGTAAATCTAGTATACATGGAATATACACTTTCATTTTGTTCCATTTGGAACAATTCATATTGTCGAGTGTACCTACTAATTTTAGCCTCTTTTACTTGATTCGTGCCTTCATAAACAACTTCAAGTTTATGCCAAATTTCATGAGCACTTTCACAACTAGACACTCTATGAAACTCTTTCTTATCAAGTGCACAAAACAAGGCATTCATGGCTTTCGAATTTAGAGAAGCTTTTCTCTTTTCCAAATCATTCCATTCCCGTGACGGTTTTGGAATATCTTCCCCGACTTCATTTTTAGTCAAAACAGTTTTCTTTATCCATCAAAACACTACAAACTGATATGGGGGGTGAGTTTATAGTTTTCAGATCATTTCTCCAACAAGAGGGTATTCAATTTAGATATAGTTGCCCCCACACTCACCATCAAAATAGTGTGGTGGAAAGGAAGCATAGGCATATTGTTGAAACTGGACTCACACTTTTAGCTCAAGCTCATTTACCTCTCTCTTTTTGGTGGAAGCTTTTCATACAACCACCTACTTAGTTAATAGAATGCCAACACCTGTTCTAAATTATTTATCTCATTTTCAAAAATTATACAATCAGCTTCCAGATTACAAGTTTCCTAAAGTGTTTGGCTGTTCATATTTTCCTTTTCTTCGACCTTATCATCATCACAAGCTAAATTTGAAATACAAGTGTGCAACCCAAGAGGGGGGTGAATTGGAATTTTAAAACTTATCCTAGCAAACCACACAACAATTCAATCTAATGCCTTAATAAAATTCGAAAACAATAAATTCAATTAAAGCACAATAATTAAAAGAGTAAGGGAAGAGAAAAACGAACTCAAGGATTTTTACGTGGTTCGGCTATCCCCGCCTACGTCCACGCCTCCAAGCACACCCGCTTGAGGATTTCACTATCCAAGCCTTTCCAAGGCTTCAAGCTTTTACAATTGACTTCAAGGTGTCAATGAACCTTTACAACAAAGAGATTATATCTCCAATCTCTTCACTCAAGTTTCTCACACACTCAAACTCTTACAATTGAGATGAACAAATGAAGATTACAATGAAACTCACTCAATGAGTAGATATTCAAAAATGATGAACAAGAAATGATTTAATCTTTTGTGTTTTGCAAGTTGAAGGCTCAAGATATCTCGTGTGCTTTTTGATTTTGCTTGTTGGAGAGCTTGAAAATGAGTTGGATTTGAGTTCTTATAGTTTGAGCTCAAAAACTAGCCGTTATGCACTTTCTGCCCGAAAACGGTTAGAGGTTAACCGTTTGCGCTGGTCAAAGTTACCATTGGGCTAAATTTCAAATAAACGGTTAAAGGTTAAAATAAACAGTTAACCGTTTTCAATAAACGGTTCACCGTTTTGTTCCAGAATCATCATTTTAACAAAACTGGACAAAACAAGCTTTCTGGACGTTATCTGTTAACCGTTTTAAAATAAACGGTTAGCCGTTTGCTACAGTGATTACTACAGTGAAATCTACAGTGCTACAGTGAAATTATTTTCCAAATTCACAGTTTGACCCCAAAACTTTATACAATTACATTATAACCCAAAAAGTTATAAAACTTTACACATAGGTCCAATTCTAGAATTTCTAAATATTACTTTGTTAATACCAAAATATTCTGAAATTATGATATGACCCCAAAGAGTTTACTGTTTCGCACAAAGATCCTTTTCAACATAATACCCATATTTTCAAAGTTCTCAAAACCTTTCACTTTAGTCCAAAATATTCATAAATTATAGTATGGCCAAAAACATTTAAATAGTTTCAAATAAGTCCAAATCCGAAATTCAAAAACAATATCAAAGGTTTTAAAACACATTCATTTAGTCCAAAACACTTTAATTTCATAGCCTCATTTTCTTATTATAAAACACAACTCATAAATCTTTGTTAAATCAAAACATGTGGTTTGTTATCATCAAAATCAATATATATAGCTAAATAAGCTAACAATCTCCCCCTTTTTGATAATGACAAAATACATTATAAAGATTTAATCTATTTATAAAAAGCTCCCCCTTAATCAATGCAAGGTTAAAAATTTTTTTAAAAATAAAATAATTTGAGCTTAAAAAATTAACCATTCGTAATCTTGTTTGTTATCATCAAAATCAATATTACGGAAACATATATGTTAACAATCTCCCCCTTTTTGATGATGACAAACATTTCATGTATTTAAAGAATGATTCCACAAATTGCTTCCCCTAAATAAAATCTTCTTTTACAAGTTGCCAATTTGCTAAATTAAGAAATTTAAATACATGGATTTTTCTCCCCCTCATCATCAAAAAGAAAATTTAATTGGCAAAGAAAAAAGGTAGTAAAACTTTATAAATTTAAATACATGTATTCTTCTCCCCCTTCATCATTAAAAAGAAAACTTTAAAGGAAAAGAATAAAAATAGCAAATTTATTACTCATGTTTATCCAAGTAGAAATTTCAACACATTCTCCCCTTTTGGACAAAAAAATTCAAAATGCATATTATCCAAAATCATATTAGATGCTCCCCCTAAATATATGGCCAATTTAAAAAATTTAACCAAAGTGAAACATATTACATCAGAGTCTCATTCCTTACCAAATTTTGTTCATTCACAATCTCTAGATCAATCCTCAAGATCTTCAACTTCTTCTCAACCAGTAATCTCTACTCATCCTGTGGTTACCAGATCTAAAGTTGGTATCTACAAACCCAAAACCTGTTTAGTTGTTTCTCAAGACCGAACCATCCAATGTCAAAACAACATTGTTAGATCCTAGGTGGTACTCAGCTATGAAAAAAGAATTTGAAGCTCTCCAAAGAAATCAAACCTAGACTTTAGTGCCTCCTGAATCAGTTGGGAAAATTGTTGGCAACAAGTGGGTTTACAGAGTTAAGTATAATGCTGATGGCAGTATCTCTCGGTATAAAGCTCGGTTGGTTGCCAAGGGATATCATCAAACTTATGGGGTTGATTTCTTTAAGACTTTTAGTCGTGTAATCAAGCCTTGTACTGTCAGAATCATTTTAAGCTTAGCAGTCATGCATCACTGGCCTATTAAGCAGCTCGATGTAAATAATGCTTTTCTCAATGGCATTCTTACTGAAGATGTGTACATGCATCAACCACAAGGGTTTGTTGATTCCATCTATTCTTCTTATGTTTGTAAGCTTAACAAGGCATTATATGGTTTCAAACAGGCTCCAAGAGCCTGGTATGATCGATTAAAGGAGTCACTAGTTCAATGGGGTTTTCAAGTCTCAAAATCTGACACTTCTCTGTTCATTAAGCATGCAGGGAAAAATATATAGCTCATTCTCATTTATGTAGATGATATTTTAGTCACGGGCTCAGATTCAAAGCTCATAGGACATGTTATTCAGCAATTACATTATGAGTTTACCTTGAAGGAGCTGGGGGATTTTCATTACTTTCTTGGTATCGAAGTTACTCCATCTGTTCAAGGTATTCATCTGTCTCAAACTAAGAACATTGGTGATATTCTTAAAAGGGCAAATAGCTGGACAGTAAAGGTTATGTTACACCTATGAGTACTTCTGAGAAGCTGAACAAGGATAAAGGCATTGCATTTGAAAATCCATCTTTATACAGAAGCATTGTGGGATCTCTTCAATATGTTCTGTTAACTCAAGCAGACTTAGCTTTCACGGTCAACAAGCTTAGTCAGTTTTTATTAGCTCTCACCATTCTTCATTGGCAAGCTTGCAAGAGGGTGTTACGATATCTTCAAAGTACAGCTGATTATGATCTTCAGTTTTTCAGCTCTGGTTCTTTAACTTTAACTGCCTATTCTGATGCAGCTTGGGGATAAGATCCTGATAATCACAGATCTGTTGGAGGTTATTGTGTGTTTTTTAGTTCCAATCTCATCTCTTAGTCCTCTAAGAAGCAGCCCATTGTCTCCAGATCATCAGCTGAGTTAGAGTATAGGGCTCTTGCTATGGCTACTTCTAAGGTTCTCTAGATTACATACTTGTTTCAAGAGCTTAACATATCTTTTGATTAGATTCCTCTTCTGTATTGTGATAATAAAAGTGCTAAAGCTCTGGCTAGTAATCATAAATATCATGCTTGTACTAAACATATTGAGCTTAATCTTCACTTTCTCAAGGAGCATATTACTCAACAGCAGCTTTCAGTCACTTATGTTCCCAGTTCAGATCAATTAGCAGATGTTCTTACTAAGCCCCTCTGTTTTGATCAGTTTGCTTATTTGCACAACAAGCTTAATGTCCTTTCACGACATCAAGCTTGAGTGGGGATGTTAGAGTTATAAATATAAAGAATATTTTTGTAATGATTATGCTGATGTGGCAGCTAAGTAAGCAAGGCTATTATTGTTAGTTTATAAGTTTGTTATAGAGCTAAGAAGTTAGTTAATCATAGCTCACTCTTAACACGTGTGTGAGCAAATGCAGAAGGTTCTGGATCTTAGTATATAAGGTCAACTTCTGTACTCATAATTCATTGAATAAGATTCGATCTATTTTTCTTATATTTTCTCTTATTGCTCATTAAATTTTCCTTCACTTTCTCTGCAACCAAACAAGCATAAATAGCTTGGTTAAACTTCAATTTGGGCATGGTTTTAAAGGTAATTTCTTTGATATTTTCAAATAAAGATGGCATGGGAAGCTTCATATGGAAATCGATAAGCATGTTTCCCATGTTTCATCGTCAATGAAATCCCTACAAACAACTAGCTCCTTTGTTAAAGATTACTACCGAGGGGTAGGGAAAAGAAAAACAAGAAATCTATAGAAATCTATATTTCCTACTGATGATAATTGTACTTGATAACTACACGCAATGACACAAATGGAGTTAATGTTACTGATGGAAAATATTCTAAGATAGAATTATAAATTTTCTAAGAACCTCAAATAAAGGTCAAGATTGGTGCAAGTAAAATATGAGGTGGTAAAGACTAAATGAATAGAGATCAAGGATAAGAATTTCAAGTTTCAAGATCAAATGTGAAACTTTCGTCTGCAAACACCACTAAGGGTAAAATAAAAAATTAACTGAGCATATAAGCTCGTGAGCATGATTTCTTTACAAGCTAAGTTTTAAAAGTTAACTATACGATGGACTAGAATCACGTTGCAAATAATTGTACTATCTATTTCAAAGAAATATTCAAGATTTTGACAATGATATTTTAGTTACAGATGCCAGAACTTGTATATTATCCGAGCTTCCTATGTTAACATAACAAGTAGTGACCAATTAAAACTACCAAATTCTAATTTCATGCATACTTTATTGTAGCCAAATAAGTAGGAGTTTGGATAAATAAAACAAATTCTAATTGGGCAAATCTACCAGTTCGTACTAATATTAAACATCTAAAATTCAATGAAGTAGACAAAATAATAGAAAAAAAATCTTTATCATATAATATAGTTTGTTACTTGCAAACTATTGTAAACTCATCTCTCACATTTGTGAAATGAATATCCACTGATGTCTATACCAACCAAGACATCTAAGTGAACTAAAGGAAATCCCACTTGTTAGTCATCAACAACCACTTTAATGAATCGACAATGTTCTATATGCCTTATTCAGAACAAAAAGGTGGAAAATAAAAGATTAAGTGGGAAATTTAATAAAATGGTGATGACTATGAACAATATCACAAGACTTATTTGCTTTTGTATTAAATCAATCATAGTTGTTCGTCTGTTACACTACTTATAAGCACAGATCATCACAGTCTCAGTTTCTTTATTTCATTTCATCACCTCCCTAGTAACTATAGTTATTTGTAACTTCAACAAGTAGCAAGAAGCTTTCCCTTTTGAAATTAAAAGAGACATTTAGGCCATGTGAAAATTTTTGCTACCATTCCAATTTTTAAACAATGCTTTTCAATAGCACATAGTGAGCTGTACAACATATTAACTGTCCACCAATAACTATAGTTTTAATTCTTTTCCCCTAAACTCAAAGTTCTAGGAAATGTAATAAGGAAAAGATAATAGCCAGAAGCCAAATTCCAAGAAAATGTATAACCTCATTTGGTTGTCAAGAAAATTATATAAATGGTAATTCGCAACCGTTTTTACTTGAGAACTTTCTTAATATTTTTTTTGATACAATGAAAGATTAGGAAAAAACAGAGTGGGGAATAGTATTCTCATACATATCATTACATAACCAATATCCAATACCCTCTGGTGGGTTATCAAAATCATGAAAACCGAGAGGTAAAGATCCTGCCAACTTGGCCATGAAATCAGTAGCAAAATTAGCTTCCCGATATATAAGCTTTATTGTAATTTGCCAATCTCTATTCATCAACTCCTTGATGGCATTGATAAGTGAAAGATGTGCATTAGGCTTTGTTCTTTTGGAAGAGATAAGTTGAAAGATACATTGGCTATCCACCTCTGCCACCAAGTAACGGATACCCCGATCCCACGCAAGATGAAGACCTTGAAACAAACCCCATAATTCAGCAGAAGTCACAGAACAAAAACCAATGTTCATGCCAAATCCAAACTGCCACTTGCCAGAGCAGTCCCTCACCAATCCTCCAACACTTGCCAAACTATTTTTTAATCAAGAACCATCTGTATTCAATTTGAAAAAGGATTTCGAGGGAGCTTGGCAGCCAATTTCTTTGATGATTTTACTGCTACGAACAACATTGAGACCTGCTCTTGCAATATGGATATCTTGAACCCACGATCTAATTTCTGTGACCATCTGAGTGCAGCAAGGGGCATTGTGTGTGAAGATAAATTGGTTGCGCTAGAACCAAATTTTCCAAACAGCAACGCCAAATAAGCAAGCCCATTCATCCATAACCTTATTGATACCAACTTTGCCCAGGTTAAAGCATAACCAGTCATGAAGACCAAAAGAGAAAAAGGATTGTTGGAGCATATCTGGAACCAAATGATTCCAAATTCCTTTTGCCACAACACAATCACGAAGAGCATGGATTACACCTTCTTTTTCCTATCCACAATATTCACAAACCATATAAATTTGGATGTACCTCTTAAATAGCTCCTCTTTTGTTTTAATTCTTTTATGCATTACCAACCACAAGAAAATGCAAATCCTCTGGGGTCCTTTCCAATGCCAAATCAATTTCCATATATGGGCATCATTACTGGAGATTGGATTATTAAGGAAGATATAAGCTGACTTAGATGTGAACTTGCCTGATTTTGAGTGAGCCAGAAAAGGTTGATCCTCGTTATTGTCATTCGAAGGTGGTTTGATTGCTACAATCTAGAAAAGAACCTGATTGGGAAGAAAATGACCAAACATGCTCCAATTCCAATTTCCCTCAATATCCACAAAATCCGCCACACATTTATTCTTCAATCCATCCGGTAATTGAGTTATAGTATGATTAGCAATGAGAAGCTCTTTCGAAACCCAACTTTGATGCCAAAAATTTACCTTATTTCCTTTTCCAATCGACCATCTCGTGCCCTGCAACACATACTCCTATATTCTACTTATGCCTTTTCAGAGATAAGAGCTGTGTTTATTCTCAAGCTTGGAGGGAATAAAATCTGAATCCAGCCCATATTTTGATCTCAAAACCCGAATCCAATGACTGTGACTAGAGGTTAGCACATTCCATCCAATTTTCATGAGTAGAGCATTGTTCATGTTTGTAAGATTTTTAAAGCCTAGACCATCTTCAACTTTTGGAGAACATATCATTTTCCAATTAATCAAACTGAGTTGACCGCTTTCATTCTTGCTCCCCTAAATAAATCTTCGAGAAATCTGAACAATTTTATCCAAAATTCAATAAGGGATCCTTGTTGTTTGCATGGCAAAAATGGGTCACCTGAATTACCGATTGAGCTAGAGTAATTCTCGCAGCAAGCGAGAGATGTATTGCATTCTATCCATATAGCTTTTTATCAATATTATCCATAATTTCTTGATAAGTGGCTTTTGTCACTCTGTTGTGAAGTATAGGCATTCCAAGATATTTGCCAAGATTGTCTGTAGCGGCAAATCCTAATGAATCACTGATTTTCCTTGCCTTGTCTGCAATAACATTCTTTGAGAAATAAACCCGAGTCTTCTGTTTACTTATCAACTCTCCTGAACAACTACAAAAATATTCAACACATTATTGATCACATGGGCTTGCTTGCAAGAAGCCTTCGCGAAAAGAAGTAGGTCGTCCGCAAAAAAAAGGTGAGTAAGAAGAGCACCATTTTGCGAGAGACGTATAGGACAGCAAC
This sequence comes from Citrus glauca, assembly GCA_029633175.1. Classification (NCBI taxonomy): domain Eukaryota; kingdom Viridiplantae; phylum Streptophyta; class Magnoliopsida; order Sapindales; family Rutaceae; genus Citrus; species Citrus glauca. The sequence goes on from JAQOOD010000008.1 coordinate 19,753,400, forward strand.
TTTCATTTCCTACTACCAAATTAATTGCATGACTAAGTCGCTCGATACATAGAACAAAAATATTAGGAGAAAGAGGGTCACCCTGTCGGATTCCCCTAGACAGAGTGAATTCTTTAGTGATCTCCCCTTCCCATAAAATTTGCATTCTGGCCATAGTAGTGCACTCCATTGTAATCCGAATAAACTCTTTAGGCAGTCCAACATCCTTAAGAGTATCATGAATGAAGTCCTACCTAAGCCGATCGTAAGCTTTCTTAAGGTCCACTTTGATAGCCATATGCCTGATTTTTCCTCTTTTGTTTCTCATGGTGTGGATAATTTCCTGTGCCATCACAATATTCTCTATAATTTGCCTTCCAGGAACAAAGCTTGTCTGGGTTGTTCAGATCAACTCCAGTAGAACTCCCTTTAACCTATTTGCCAAAATTTTTGTAACAGTTTTACACATAGGCTAATGGGACGAAACATCCTTAAGTTGTTGGGGTCGTTTGTTTTTGGGATAAGGACAATAAGGGTCTTACTAAGCTCTGGAGGGATGGGATTGCCTTTAAAATTATTGCTTACAAGTTCACAAAATGATGAGCCCACCACATCCCATTGCGACTAGTAGAAGAGAGCATGAAGGCCATCAATTCCAGGAGCTTTTAGAAGGTTCATTCCGAAAACTGTAGCTTTAGTTTCCTCGTTAAGAACAGTTCTGTTAAGATCAGCTAAATTGTACTCATCAATTCTTGGAAAAGCATTAGCAATCGGGAAATTAAAACTCACTTCATCATTACAAGAAAAAAGTTTAGAGACAAAATCAATGGTATGGGACTTGATCTCTTCTTTGTTATAAATCCACGTACCCTAACTGCTATGGATTGCATCCACACAGTTTCTCCTTCTTCTCGTTATTGTTTTTCTGTGAAAAAAAAGTGTTTCTATCCCCACATGAAATCCATTCTCTCCTTGACTTTTGGTACCACAATAACTCCTCCTGGGATATTATGGTTTCAAGTTCCATCTTCAAATTGGACTCTTGCTCAAGAAGCTTGTTTGAATCAAATTTCTCCAGAGCATGTTGAATACCATTTAATCTTGCCAATAAGTGCCTTTCCATTTAAAAATATTCCCAAAGTTTTCTTTATTCCACACACTAACTTTATCCACAAAGTCACGAGCAGCCTGAATATATCCCTTAGAGTTGCACCATTCCTTAGCCACTATAGGTTGGAAAGACTAGTCTGTCAACCAAGCTGCTAAGAAACGAAAAGGCCTAACAACATTCATTCTCTTCAAACTACGACCAAATCTGACAAGAATCAGACGGTGGTCAGAATGAATTTATGGAAAATGTAAAACTGAAGCTTCCATAAAAGACACATTCCACTGGTCATTGCATATGGCTCAGTCTAATTTTTTAAAGAGAGATCCCCTCGATCAAGTAAAACTAGGCCTTTTAAAATGTAGATCCATAAGCTGATTATCATGAAACCATTTGTTAAACAATCTACAAACACCATTGCCTTTTTTTGAACCTATTTCTTTCTCTGAAACATGTATGATTGAGTTGAAGTCTCCACTTAGTAGCCATGGTCTTGTAACTGAATTAGCTACCAGGTCAAGACTGCTCCATAGCTCCCTCCTCAAATTTGGGTTGGGGCTAGCATAAATGGCAGTGACCCACAACCAATTATCAGAAAAATCTATGACTTTAAAATGAATGTACTGCTTGAGATTAAAAACAAACTCCATCATGAATTCTTCTTTCCATAAAATCCAAATACCCCCTGCAAAACCTTCAGCTTCCACCCGATGCGATAACTCAAAACCACTACGTTTAATAAAGTGATCAACTTTAACTCCACTTATTTTAGGTTCCAAAATCGCAACAATATCAGGGTTATAAATTTTATTCATTGTGATAAAAGCTCTTCTAAAGCCCGGTGAAGCCACCCCTTGGCAATTCCAAAAAAGGATAGATAAATTCATTAAAATAAAGAGAATAATAGGAGGACACCTTCAAACCGAACTTCATTCTGATTCCATGTTGTCCTCATCTTCCAAAGAAGTTCCGCTATCATCAGATTCTGAGTCACTTCCCTCACTTTCACCCTTAAAGCTCTCATCATTCGGGTCATCTTCGTCATTGGCATCTATTACTAAATGCTCATCAGGGGGCTTGTCTCGATTTTCAATAAGTATATTAAGATCAGCAAGCTCTAAGTTTGGTAATGATGGAACAAAACTGACCTCTTTAGAAATTGAATGAAACTCTTGTTGAGGAACACATTTCACTACCGTGTGTTTTACGGGGTCCAAGCTAGTGGGAACAATGGTGGGGACAGGTAGGTTGGTTAGTTCCATCTTTAGTGGCCTGTGTAATTTAATCAAATCAACAATAAACATGATATTAAAAAATGATAATGATTATAGTCAAAATTTTCTTCATTAATTGAAAAGAAGAATGCAAAAGTAAGATAAATGAGAAAAGGAGAAATTGAGCAGAAAAGATGTATCTTTTGGATGGCGACTCGGGCTGAAGTGCATAGCAGTGGTTTATAAAAGTTTTTGTGCCAAAATATTGTGGCAATTAATTTATCAAACATAAACCATTTATGTTTTCGCTATTTTTCTTTCTTTATCCCAAAGGCCTTCTTACTGTGAAGGAACTGTAGATTTATTTCTTCCTGAAATGCAGGCGATAGCTACTATAAGGGAGATTAAGATCCAATGCAGAGCTAAACTTTTTGTTAAGGTAAAAATATTAAAAAAAGAAACAAATCATGATCATTGATTAGAAAATATGACAACAGTAAATATATTTCTAAAAGCTAAGCAAAAGCAGAATTAAGCAATAAATCTTAATCCTATATGGTAGAAGACAGACATAGTCAATGGGCCATGCAACCTATTGTGTTTGTATAGGCATAAGCCGCTACAATTAGGCACGTAGGCACAACATAACCCATCAGCGGGCTATGGTGTGCTAATGTTTTCAGCCCATGGGCTAGGCATGGGCATGGCACAAACATGCCATAAGTGCCTCAACCCATTAGACACTTGAGTTTTTAAATTTATTTTTTTAGATTTTTTTATATATATATTTGTATGATCTGTTATAAATTGAAATTATAATATGAAACTTAAATTGATTTGTTATTATACTTCAAATATGATATGATACTTCAATCTTAATTCAATTACATCATAACATATTGTTTTGAAGTGATTTAATTCAATAACTTATAAATCCTATGAGTAACATTTGTTATTTCTCAATTTAATTCATGCAATAGTTGCAATTGAGTTTGGATACATACAATATGTTCTTTTAAAATAATTGAATTGAATGACTTTCAATATATTTGCATTTTTCCATTTACCGACTGTATTAAAATTTAGTCATCAATTGTTAAGAACTTATATCTATTCTATCAGGTGTAGGCAAATTCAAACTCTAAACTAAATTAATTACTCTAATTAATTAGTGGTAAAATTACTATCTACAAATTACTATTCAAGCAATACGCATACGATTCATTGTTTGCTCGACATTGTTTTTATGAGTTACTATTTGTAATTATTTTAATCATAACTATTCATTACGTTGTTTATGTTATTGTTCATGCATTTTAAATCAATCAAATATACTAGAAACAATAAATTAAAGATAGTAAAGTGCATGTTTATGTAGCTTGGATTACAATCCTACATCTATGGGGCCATGCCTGAATATTAAGCAATTCACTAAGTAATGGGAAATATTACAACCTACCTGATTTTTACACATTTTCAGACTTCCTCTTGCTCTTCCCCTAACCTTATTGAATCTACCTTGCTTAGTGAATCCAAGTTGTCTTCAATTGTATTTGCTGCTTCCTTGAGATCCAATCAACGTTGCAAACAATCGTTTCATCATGAAGAGACCAAAGGAATAATAAAGAATGTCTAATGAAAGACTTGATATAAAAAGACATGATGAAGAAAACTAAAACATCATAAAGATACGGAACATCTTATACAGCCAAATAGGGTTTCTTTTTGTTTACTGCGTTGGCCGCTTCTCTGATATAAAATATGATATGTCTTCTTTTATCTTTAATGTGTGAAATACTTTCCTTCATACATATGTACACCTAAAACATAGTAGAGGAGTATTAGAATATACTTCCTTAAGAGTCAAATATTCTATAAATACTTAATATACTTAGGAATGTAGTAGTGATATTTATTTGGAACTCTTTGACATGTAATCGTACTTACATCCCAATTTGCTTCTTTATGCCTCAAAAAGTTCTCCAATATTCATTATAATCTAATCTAATTAATACCCATAACTAGACAGATCCTTAATAAAAGGAAACAAATCCCTAATAAAAAGAATAAATAAATTACAATATTATTGACACTACGATACCAATTATGAAAACCCTAACAATATCTCCTTTTGGCATCTTTGTAGTCAAAACATAAACTAACCAATTTTTTAGTCTTCAATATAGTGTGTGTAAAAGCAAGATAGATCACAAGCAATAACCTACACATAGATAACAAAAACAAGCAAAGAACTAAGCAAAACAAAAATCATTAGTCACTATTAGTTCAAGATAAAAATATCCTCTTATCTATAAATGGTAATGTCTAAAATTCAATTGACAAAATTAACTCTCTCCCTAAGATAAATAATTCCATATCATTTTATTTAGAGAACAATAAGGCTATAAAAGAAAGGAAATTAGTCAATAAAGATCGTATGCAAATCAAACAAGCTCCTTCTTAGAGAAAGACTAAATAAACTCAATGAACATATAAATAAAATCCCCTTTATTAAATTCAAATGTAAAGGCATATAGTTCAAATCAAATAATACTGTCCCTTCAAGAGAGAAATTCAAAGAAATTCAAATTCAAATTCAAATCTACTCTTCCCTTTTTTGAAAAAAGGTGCCAAAGAAAGATAGATAACATAAATCAAAATGGAATTAACGTCCTAAGCTAGATGAAAAGCAAAACTAAGTAACTAAGGGTACAAAGCAAAGAATTCAAGACTAATGAACATGCCTAATATCATCAAGAACATGTTTAACGCGTTCAAATTTACAAAATAAAATTGAAATCATCTACCTTTGAGCATTCAAGCATCATAGAGTCGAGTGTCTTAAAATTGATCATGGCCGATTTTACGATAGAATTAGTAGCCCACCTATCCTCATCTTGATCACCAACAACACTAAGGGACTTTAACATAAGAAAGGTTGGTTCACTATAGGTTAGTATAAAAGTAAAATTCGCAACTTCTTCAACTACATTAGAATCTTGAGATGCCAACACTTGTTGAATTAAATAATGGTAAAGCATGTCTCCCCTAGAAAAACATCCACATTCTCCACAATCAAGTCAAAAACCAACTTGCCAAAGTTGAAAAGAATTCGCCCTCTAATTAAAGATAAAACTTAGCAAATGAAGGATCCACTGTAGCATAGCTTTGAGTAGGATACCAAATGTGTGCTCTAATCAAACATAAAGCTTGATATTTAGGAGCAAACTTTGAACCCAAAAAGTGTTTAGGCTAAGTAAACTACCTACCTAATATTTGAGTAGCAATAGTAGACATATCCAGAGTATTCATGTGTTCCCAAATATTGGTGTTATTAGATTCCACAAACCCAACTGACGATTGATTAAAGAGGGAGAAAGCTCCAAAATACGTCCTCTCATATAAAATTTATGGAAGAAACGAGGTTTAATCTTATCAGCAATAGTCTCATGCAAACTGACATAATTTCCAAACTAAACTAGTTGCATATAGGGAGATATTCTTTATAATATTTTCCAAACCAGCAACTTTAACGAATGATTGAATCTCAAAATGAATAAACATAGAAAGATTAACATTACCTTCAAATTGAAAATTTTTTTCTAAGCAAGGTATGAAGACTAACACTAGGAGAGGAAGTATAGTACTTTCTATTATAAGCATAAGGTAAAATATACCTAAAGATTGAATGATTACCGTTTTGTTAATTTGGAGACTTTGGAGCACGCTCATTTGAATTGGCTTCACAAGGAGCATCTTCAGTCGAATTGATTTCACCATCATGAAAAGTAAAAACATTGTTGTATGAATTAGTGAAATAAACATGCATACACCATCCTTGTGTGTTGATTGATTTGGATGTAGCTTTGTCCATAGGCTACTAATATTGATCCCTCTCTTCTTTATGAGTAGCATGCAAAATATCAGTTGAATTAGATCCATGCACGTTAATCAATAAGAGCATTTACTCCTTTTGCTTGTTCAACATGCATCATTGATCTCTTCTTCATTGAACTTGAGCTTGCGAAAACCATGATGCACAATTGAAAAAGAAAACTAAAACAAAGAAGCTCTATAGATATAGTCTTTTGTTTGGATGAGACAGAAAGAGAAAAAAATGAGTTGAACAATAACGCTTATATAGTGGTATAAACCTAAATCTTACCGAAGTAGGAAAATGTAATTTTTATAAGAATTGATTAATATGCTTCCCATAAATAATAAAACAACTCAAATAAGGTCATAGAATCATTATATAACAATAATTACTAAAATATACTAGAAATAAAATCATAAATATGGATTATATCCAAGAAAAAATCTCAAGACACTATAAGAAAAATGATATTTTATAACAAAACATTTAGTCACTAAAGATAACAAATTAGTCACCTTATATTTTCTATGACAAAAAACAAATCGTCATGTGTTAGTCGCAGAAAGACCGTCTTAAAAAGTTCTAGCAACCAATATTATTTTTGTCCTATTAAAAATATGTTTTTGCGACAAAAAATATTGTCTTAAAATTAAGCTAAAATTTTCACATGTGGTATTCAAAATGGTCAAATTGCATATTAACAAATGTACTCAATGACGCTTCACATTCGTCATTGTAGATGATTTATAATGACTATAATATTTGTCTCAAGAGTAATGCAAAACCATGTCATAAGGATTGTATTGGAAATCGCGCTAGATTCTAGAAAAATGTTTTGAATACAAAATGTTGCATGCTCAATTAGAGTAAGTCTAAGCCCTTATAGGATAATTACATAAAGGCCCTAGAAGATTGTAGAAAGTATGCGCATTCCTAATTTTAATAAATTTAACCTTAAATTGTGAGAAACCCTAAAAGTAAAAATGTATGCATACATATTTCATGAAATCGCCCATGCAAAAATTGATGATTAAAATTTCCTTTTGATAAATAAAACATATAATAAAAACTTTATGCAATAAGATATGATTTTTTGAACAAAAAAAACTGATAAGTAATTTTTTAAAATAAATCATTATTTTTGAAAAATTATAGTAACATGTTCATCAATATTCATCACAATGTACACAAAATTATGATCATTAAACTTTAGTCACTTAAAACAACTGAAGATTGGTGAAGCTTAAACTTATATATGTGTGATATAAATCCATCAAGACCCAATCTCGATATTTCTCAAAATCAACAATTTCTCTATTGAAATCAGAATGAATAAGCCAAACTAATCTTATCATCTTGATATCTAAATTGATCTTTTCAATCTAATAACAATATGAGAGGAGATTGTTGTAATAAAATTCTTCTTTCTATTGTATATATAAAATTTTCAATATTTTTCTTTTTCAACATTTGTATCAATATTTTTTTGTTTTCCTTTTCAAGTGCCTACAGTTAGTATCTTTCACTCTACGTTTTAGGGTAGTTTTCTTCCCACGATAGTTTGCCCTCCATCATAGTTGTAACATGCAACTTAGGTTATTCAATGATAACTTTAATCTTAAAAGTTACGGGTAGCTATTTCTGACTAAGGTGCCTGCACATTTTGAAATCTATAGTTGAGATAAGAGTTAAAAGCATACGGTCAATTTTCATTCTATTATTCTCAACATCATAAGTCACAAAATCAAAAATAAGTAAGAATAAAGTCTTCAAAGATATATGTGCACAAATATAAGTTTAAATTAAGCAATCAAAACTATTAGAAGCTTTTAATTCATCAAATAAAAGACTTTTATGCACATAGTGATTTGAATAAAGAACAGATCACGCAAAAACACTTGCAAATAATGTACTAACCATGTTATGAGATGCAAAATGATATGACTCATACAAGATGTTGTAGAGCAACTACATAGAACCAATACCTAAAACTTTTCTTAAGAAATCAAATCTAGATGCATATAACGTTTTAGTAAAGATATATGCAAACTGAATTTTTGGTGTAATGTACTCCAACAGTACAACCTTACTATCAATTGAATCACAAAAGAAATGGTGTCTAACCTTAATATCCTTCGATTTGTAGAATGTTGAATAAGATTATTTCAAATATTAACAACACTTGTCACATCATATTTCCATAATCTTAATAATAAAAATTTTGTTTTATAAGAAATCGTAAATGGCATTATTACCCTTATTAAGAATGGTTAAATCCCTAATTATAGTCCATGGGAAATTTTGGAAAAGATTTATTCTTTCCAAAGTTAATAAGATTTCCTATGACTCCTTATAGATTCGTACTTTTTGTTCCCTCTTCCATAACTCTAAATTCACAACAACATAATTTTTTTATTCTCTTAGTTGCTCATCACTCTTTCCTCATACTCTAAGCTTTGAACTTGCTTAGGAGATAGTCTTAATGGCTGGTAAGTCATACTTTCCCTATACTCTACTAGATTCCTATAGTTGTGTTCTACTAAGAGTCTTATCTTGCATGATTTTAGATTGTTGGAGACCTTTATGCCTGACTAAGGACGTGTTTAATTTTTGTTTAGGGCACTAAAATATATAATTTTTTGATCAATATATAATTTTATAAAAATCTTGGAACCTATACTATTTAGTTAAGGCACTATGAGACAGTTTTGAATTTGTTAAAAGCAAATAGCTTTTGAAAATGCTTTTGGTATCAATTATCTTGAAATTTTTATGGGAGATACCAATGGTTGTCTAGAATAGTTCTATATAATAGTTTATCATTTTGATTATTAGGTTAGGTGTAGAGATTTAGAGAACTAGACTTGTATGGGTATGAGTTAGAAAATCAAGATGTTGGAATAAGTTGTTAATAGTTATATGTTATATGTATGATTATTTCGAAGCTATTATAAGTACGCGTGTTTTATTGTTCATTAAAATTAATTGATTTTCATAACAAGATTAGTTTATGTAAATGTTCTCAAATATGAAAAATTATGTTTTTTTGCGGTTTTAACAAAATACTTTAAATGTCTTTAAAGGTGCAATTCATTTTGCTAAATGATTATCTTTAATGAAATTGTTTATAAAATATTTGAATGAATTTTGTTTTGCAAAGCCCAAATCATTATTATGATCTTTTATGAATCGAATAAGAATGTCTTGTTCACGCAAACAATTAAGATTATTACTGAAAATTTAGGCGGATGCTAGTTTTTGAGGCTATATGGGGGCCACCTGTTGAGAGTCAAGGTACCACGAGGTGCCACATACAGTACAAAGTGCCACATGCAAGCTATGATATATGAAAAATGAATTTATGAATTTAATATTCTTCTTCTATAATATGTAATTTTGTAAAACTTATGTTTCTAATATATGTTTTGATAAAGAAAATAAGGCTTGCTAATCTAATAGTACTGATAACCTTAGTGTGTTGGGAATAGTTTTACTTACTGAGTTAACGGGTCACCCCTCATTATTACTTTTTCTAGATTAAGTAACTTGGTGAGTTGGAGCTAGAGATTCATCTAATTTTGCTAGTTGAATAAGAGATGATGAATTTAGGTTTCCTTTGAATTTGTTTATCTTTTGAACATATAATTGGGGAGTTTTGAGAATTTTGCTATATTTATGTTTTTCATACATAAATATTTAGTATTAGACTTATGGATCTGTTGATTTGGTTTATAAAATTTAAGGTACTTTGATTTGAGGTTTTTGTGTAAGGATTATGATTTATAATTAATCTCGTTTACCTCATGCTTCACACCTGTTAGATTTAGGTTGTTATAATTGTGGTAGGAAAAAAATAGGTTTGGGGTTCTGTAGACTTTATTTAAGGTTAGTTTTGATTCTTTAGACTTTATTTGAGATTAGCTTTGTTAGGCATAATCAATTAGATAAACAATATTGTTTACATTGAGTTTACTAGAGAGAATAGATCTTAAAGGTGGGAGTGATCTTCTACGACTAGAAATTCAACTTAGGTTCCTTTGACCTATTCACGACTTATGACTTCTTGATAATTGCTTTAATAAAGGATTTCTAATATCAACACTGCAAGAAAAAGGGCCTACTATGACAGGCAAAAACTGTCATCTTAGGGGGTAGATGACGGTTATCCTAACTGTCATTGTAGCCAGTGTCAAAAAAATATGACAGATAAAAACCCATCACAAGTTGTGATAAATTTTACTGTTATAATTTTGTCATACAACTTATATAAGGAAAATTGAATTTTTAATTTTTATGAAATTAAAACTGTAAATAGTATTTGTGGATAAAGTGGCGTGTCCAATGTTGTGACTAGTATTTTCTATCACTTTTTAAAAAATTGATTATTTATTTTATTTATTAATTTAAAAATAAAAAATATGCAATTTTAGCTTCCTCAATTTAAAATTTAAATTCAAAAATTTATATCAAAGAAAATAAATTAATAAATGCAATCAAATCCAAAACCGATGAATTAAATTCGTGAACTTTATTATCCATAAAAATATCCAAAGTACTTCTAAATTTCAAAAACATACAATTGAAACTTAACAATTCAATAGTTAATGAATATTTCAAACTCAAGCCAACAGCCAAAAAAAACCAATCCAAAACCAAAGCAAAGTACTCAGCATTCAGAAACATCCAGCACCAAAGCTATACAAAATGTAGTCCTTTTCCAGCAGCAAAATCCAGCAGCCACCAAGCCAAGTAAGAAGTATCCCATTTCATCAATTGAAAATATTAAGTGAAAATATAAGCATTTACACATGAAAATATTAAGAATAACATCTACAAAAAGGAAAAAAATACAAGTAATAATAGAATATGAAAATACTCAGTGAAATATAAGGCAAGACCCCTTTTTTCCCTTCTCTGAAGTAAGGCATTAAAATGGATTAAAGAAATTATGATTGTGTTCACACCTGGAGCTGGTAGAGACAAACTCTGGTCATTTAATATTGCCTTGGCACCATTTGAATATGTCCATATTAGTATCCACAAATTCAAGGAAGATGATTGGCCTTCCTCTTACATATATCATATTCAAGTCCAAATAGCTTTATTCCTCATGGGACTTATTTGATCAAACTAATAGTTCAGGATGAAAAATGGTTAGAACCTCACAGTCATCAAAAGTTACTGTCTCATAATTCATTTTAGTGCTTATGATACAGAGGAAATAAAATTAAAATATTGAAACATACATATATCATGTATGTAAACATTTTTTTTTCTTTAAATACAGAGAGGACAATAGTTAGTTATTTAATTGAAAGGATGCATAGAAAGTTTCTTTAGACCAATGCTATCTCACATATGTGGTTAAGTCTCAAAAAGCGATAGTAGTCCAAATTCATTACTTCCAATCAAGCAAAAGCATGCAGTATCTAACAGGAGATGCATCCTAAGGACCCATAAGCCAATTTGTACTCCATTACTATCAATTTCCTAGCTGGTCAATTTTTTAATTTCTTTTTGTCGGTATCTCTTAAGTATCGAAAGTCATACCCTAAGCAATCAAACAAATTCAGATAGTACTTACTAATACAAGATATTGGAGATTAATCCAAGACTAACGGAATGCAGATAGTACCTGCTTTGAAGAAAATGTCAGTGACGTCATTCGAAGGTAACGGTCCCAGTAAACTACATGATCCACTTTCTGATTCAGCACAACATTTCCACATTTCCAATCAACGGAGCTTGATAAATAATGGATGATGTTGTGACCAAAATTAGTTTTAAACGATTTGTCATCCAAGATGGTACAACACGCAGGGGAAAATGGCCAGTGAGTGTGTGATCATATCTCTTCCTCCAAAGAGGATATTATTATCTATACACATATATGCACATTATGAAGCTACTAATCATACATTCATCCATTAATATTTTTTATTTTATGTTAGGAAATTGGTGGTGAAAGCAGACACGCAGCTAAAGTAGAATTGTAATAAAATAAAGAACAAGTGTAAAAGAGAGAACACCAGAAATTACGTGGTTCGGCTTTTAGCCTACGTCCACGGGCGAAAACAGAAGGAAATATTTTACTAGTGAAAAGGAGTTACAAGTATTGTGGTATTTTAGCTCACTTCCCAAAACCCCAATACACCCAAACTCTCAAAACACTAATAACAAGAGCTTATAAACTCAAGCTCTCAAAACTCTCTCTCAACTCCAAATTCTCTCAAGAATGGAATTGGATTCCTCTCAATGGAATGAGAAATGAACTAGGGAGGCTCTCTTTATATAGCCAAAGTTTTGGCCTTCCTTCCGTGTGGTTCCCGTGTGCTTCCTATTCTTTTGGCTTTCCCACGGGCTGCTGCCAAACTTTCTTTTTTTCTTCTCTTTGGGCGGCTGCTGAATGCTTCGTTTGTTTTTTCTTTACAAACCAAAATCGTGTGCTTCTAGATGCAAAGCATCTAGAAGCCTTGACTTTTCTCATTTTAATCATCTGCATAAATTAAAGAGAAATGATCAATCTATCCCCGACCTCAAGCTTGCACCAATAGCATTACAATTAATTAAACTTTTCTCCAATCAAGTTTCTTAACTAGATAATAGGAATGACAATTAGTAATAATAAAAGATTAATTAGAAACTTCAAAGAAATACAACATATGCATAAGATTTAATTCCGCAGTTCATGTTTTTCTAATAATTTCAAGATAACTAGCTTATTTATTTATCAACACAAGATGAAGTCATTTTAACTATATGTATCTACTTTTACAAGCTAGGTAGGAGTACTAGAACTATTGTTTATGAAATTATAATTATAAAAAAATACTTGTGCTTGCATGTGATCATTATATATATATATGAACACATACACAAGTTGCAAGATTGATTGATCGGGCTGATGAATATATCATGTATGCATGCATTTATTCCTTACTTTTTTTCTTTAAATTAAATTGTAATTCTCAAAAAAGAAAAAGAATACTCACAGCAACACGCATTTACTCTTTAGTTTTGGAGGATCTGTCCTTCTCCTTCCTCTGTCCTCCAAGAATATGAGAAATATGTAAACCTATATGCATTAAATGCTTAGTTGAACAACATTCTTGTTTGAAATTCTAAAACAAATGGGAACCACGCCAAGAATGCAACAGGGGTGAATAGAAGCAATCCCATCACTATTTCATAACCATGAGCAAGTGTCCTAACTGATCCCCTAATTCCACCATGTTGTATCACTGGCTTACAAGCTTGTATGATCTATATATAGTTCCACGCGTCCATAAAAAGAAAAAAGATTACTTATTAGAAAAACCCCAATGATAAATAAGCCTGGTTAGACACATCACACTTCCGCTAAGATCAAGGCTAACAAGCCTGGTCAATATCCCGACACCCATCTCGATTAAATTGGCAAGGATCTTTATAGATTAAATCAAATTTAATGATAAAACTATAATAATTGAATTCCTAAAAAAAACAAATAAACTATCACACAGAGGATTGTCATAATAGGTCTTTTTTCTTGTAGTGCAACATAGCATGAATTATTCACTTGCTCTTGTTTACAACCTTCAAATTTTGTCATTAATTTTCTCTACTTATTCAGTACTTTGCGCATTGGTATTGCCTTTATTTATAACCTAATTTTCCGTCTATTTCATTTATTTATTTTATTCTTATTCTTCATGGTTTAGTTAAAATCACATAAGGAATGTGCTAGGAATACCTCTATCTCGAGAAATGTTTCAGATATCACTGATGACACTAACCCGACCTTGCGTAAGATGGCTAACAAAGGTAATCCTATGATGCCCTCAATGGTTAGGTTAACGGAACAATAAAGTAAGTGATTCAAGATGTGATCGGGGGTAGGGTTGGGGCATAAGAGAATGCGCCAACTGAGAGGTAAGGTTGCACAAGAGATCAAGGAGCTATGATGAGCTTAGAATAGTTTAAGAAATTAGGACCACCTACCCTTCATATGAATACATAGAGAAGATATTCATGGCCATGTGTTGCAATAATTATTAGAGGTCGATTTTGGAGGGCTGGGTTAAAAATGCACCTATCACTTGAAAGCTATTTTTTGAAATAGATTCGACATTAGATAAAGGCTGATTTTCTGAAATTGACTCAAAGGATGAAGTTTGCTATTGAGCATAAGGAATATTACATGACCCTATCTCGATTTGTTTCTTCCTTAGTCATTAATTAGGGTAGTAAGTGTAGAAAGCTCCTTGAAGAGTTATGTATAAATGTCAAGGCGTGATTGACCATCCTTAAGCTTAATAATCATGCTAGTTCGGTGGACAGTGCAATTCTTGTCGAGAGAGATATTCTTGAAGCTTAAATTATAATAGGTTAGAGGAATAAAAAGAACTAATAAGGTAGAGCTCGAGATGGAAGCTCTTATAGCCAAGGCATCAATTTTAGAAGAATGTTGGCTGATGTAACAAAGGCGGTAACAAAGGTGTTCATGATACCACTGCTCAGAAGAACTTTTTTATTTGTCTACATTCCGGGGGGAGGTACTTTGATGAATGTTATCTGAAAATTGGAACTTATTTTGGTTATAGAAAAACTAAATAAAGACTTATATATTGCCTAAAGAGATGAAGTAGGATTACAAATGCTTAGAATAATGAAGGACATAGGAAGAAACTAAAATGCAAAGGTGTGTCTTTATGTTGACTAAGAAGGTACTAAGGTGTCTAATGATGTAGTGTCAGGTACATTATCCTTATTCTCCAAAGAAGTTAAAGTTCTTTTTACCCTTGATGCTACACATTCATTTATAACTTGTTTTTTTCGCTCATTATGTTGATGTCCTTACCAAGCCAGCAAATCTTCATTTGTTAATTACTACTCGTACTGGTGATTGCATGTTAGTAGATTGTGTTTACAAGTTCTATGTGACAGATTGTGTGAAAAGGAATTTCTTACGGATCTCCTACCCTTGGAAATGTATGATTTTGATTTGATATTAGGGATAAATTGGTTAAGACCTTAATTTACTTTAGTCCACTGTTCTGTAAATGAGATTGTTTTAAGTTTACCTAGTGAGGGAAAATTTCATTTTCATGGGAATCTAAGAGTCATAGAGGCTTAATTTCAATAGTTAAGACAATAAAAATGCCAACGAATGGGTGCGAAGGGTTTTTAACTTATGCATTTACTGATCATTCTAGTGATATATGACACATTGTAGTTGAATTTATTAACATATTCCCTAAGGATCTTCCTGGTCGACCTCTTGATTAAGAGGTTGAGTTTACTATAGAGCTAACAATTGGTACTACACCTATTTCTAAGGCAACATATCAATGGCAGTTGTTAAGCTGAAAAACTAAAGGTCCAGTCATAAGAGTTGTTAGATAGGGGTTTCATTCGTCCTCGTGACTCGCCTCGAGGTGCTATTCTCTTGTTTTGAAGGAAAAAGACAGTTCGATGACCCACAACTAAATCTAATTACTCTTAAGAAAAATTACCTTATTTCTCGGATTGATGTCTTTTTTTATCAACTACAAAGTTTGGCACTATTTTCTAAGATCAATTTATGATCTTGATATCATCAATTGAAAATTAGAAGTGAGGATGTGTTGAAAACAGCTTTTCAACTCGTTATAGGCACTGTGAGTTCTTAGCTATGCCTTTTGGGTTAATTAATACTTATAGGACATTTATGAATTTCATGAATCTAATTTTCCAACCTTACTTTGACATTGTTATTGTCTTTTAGGTTAACTAATACTCATGCTTCATTAATTACAATCGTGGCAAGGAAAATACGGTAGCCGATGCCTTGAAAATAGAATTATCCGGTTGCATAGCACATCTTATCACCACATCATTCATTTTATAGAAGGCTTGAGGAGTTGTGGGGTCAAGGTAGTGATTTGTGGGAAAATAGAGTTGTTAACACATTTAATAGTCCAACCCACTTTAATTGATAAAATTAAGATAGCTTGAGAAGAATGACTCGAAGTTCAATAAAATTCGTAAAGAGGTGAGCAAAGGATATAAGCCAAAATTTAGACCTGCAAATAAAGATGTATTATGGTTGGGACAAAGGCTTTGTGTACCGTCAGATGAAAGGTTGAAGACATAAATTTTAGGGAAGCTCATGAATCCTCTTATAATATGCACCTTGGTAGCACTAAGATGTATTGTGATCTAAAAGGTACTTTTTGTTACAAAAATATGAAGAATGATATTGTTGTTTTTATATCTCAATGTTTGGTTTGCCAACAAGTGAAGATTGAACATCAAATACTAATAGGGGCATTTTCTCTCCTAGCCCTCTTGGACTTTGAAGGATCCATTGACATGTGTCATTAATAAAATTAAATGGTTAAGATTGTTTTAATTAACTTTCATGCAAATAGACATTCAAACTGATGTGTGACCCTTGTCAAATTTTTTCCAGTAAATTCTTTCCCTCTAAACTCTTTCTATGATTTCCAGTAAATTTTAAAATAAAAGATCGTACAATTAAGGGTCGATTACTACTATTTCTACATTAAGATGGGACTAATACTTGGTAGCATCACTCAAACGTATAATGTAGCCTCAAGTCGTTCCCACTATGCTAACTAGCATCATTCATTGACATCGATTGCTAGTGATGAACTGCTTTTCGCCGTCCGTTGAATCAGTAATGTTTTGTACATTCTATCAATGAAATTTTTTAGTTCAATTTTTATTCGTTTGTGAAATAATTTATTTAATTGTGCCCAAAGCCAAAAGTTATTTAGGAAATAGATTTTATGATACATCCACATGGATATATTTAATGAACTTTAATTAAAACACATCTTTCAATTAGTAGTTTCTTACCCATTATTAAATAGAATTTACACTTACATGCTTTAATTCTGATGAATTTTTATTATCTAATTTGTGATTTTGATGTTCTGTGCTATGCGACAATCTAGGTTCTGCATTGAAATTTGAAATGAAATCATAATTGATCCTGTGTTATTTTATTGTCAATGTCGAATTTTATACCAGGGCAGACCCCATTACACTATTATTGTTATTGTTATTAATTACTATTATTATTATTAAATGGATCGTTGAAACTTAAGAAATGGTTCACTTTGATGTTGTAATACTTGCTGTCACACATGTATTTGCTAGCATGATGCTTATTTGGAAGTTGTAGTTGTACTTGTGACCTATTGTTGTAGTTCTTTTTGGTAATTTCAAGTTTAAAATTTTAGCGTTTAAGCAATCATTTCTTTAATCTTTTCTACTGAAAAATCTATATTTTATTATTTTTTCTTCTTTATATATTGTTTGTATTGTTCCAGGTTGTTGTTATGGCTTTAGAATGCTTGATTGATTTGGATGGAAACCCTTAGCTTGAAATGGAATTGAATATGGGCAATTAGCTTATGATTTCTACAACAAGTATGCATTAAAAATTGGATTTAGTATCAGAAAAGATGTATTTTCTAAGAATAAGCAAACATGTGAAATGACCTCAGCGATATTTGTTTGTTCTAAGAAGAGATTTTGTAAGAAGGATTGGAAGGATTTATCATTACTAGAAAAATAGGTTTTACTGACACTTCGTTACTGACACTTTGCAAAAAGTGTCAGTACTTATGTACATATGCACCATTTTATGCTTTTGACAAATAGGAATCAAAGATTAATGATACTAGGGTGTCAGTAAACTAAATATCAAGAATCACTAACACTAAAGTATCAATGATAAAAAAAAATTCATAAAAATTTTGTTTTAACTCCAACTCGAACTTGAGAGCTCTAAGATTTAAAGCTTTAATGTTTGGAGCACAGACCATCAAATCTCGATGAGTCAAAATTATAATAATATTCAAATTATTAAAAAATGAAAATATAAATAACAACATAAAACACACTTGACTTTTCCCCATTTAGGTTATATCAACTGTCTCTAATCTCTATTTTGCTTTTATCATTCACTTTCGCTTTCGTTTTTCTCTTCTCGATTTCTTCTGTTTTGCACTATCCATTTACAAATCAAATTCAATTAATTTAGATAGATAATGGAAATCTAAAACTCTGTTTCGTTTTTCCATTTTCCCCAAATTGAAACACAAACCAAAACCCTAAATGCTTGGTATTGAAGGGGTTTTTCTCCAACCAAACCATCTAGTGCCTATACTAGGCAAGCAAGTAAAAACCCTCAACAAGGGGTGAAGTGGCACCATCGGTTCGGTATTCAGGTATTCTCATTCTCCGTGACAAGTTAAGTCTAGTGAAAGAACTGTAGAGGAGGTTATCAGCTGGTAATGGCAGAATATTTTATTTTTTTAGGCAATTTAATTTTTGGGTTTGTTTTAATTTGGCTTATGAATAATATTTTTGAATTTTTATTTTTGGGTTGTTTCAGATATTCAGAAATTGAAGAGTAGTGCAACCCTGGTGGGTTTTTGTAACAGATGCACTTTGATTTTTCTTAATTAAGTGTATGATTTAATTTTTCCTCTTCAAATCGAGATAAATTGAGCGCGATTAAAAGCTCAAGTAGTCAGATTTTATTTCCGTTACGGGTCCGGTATAAGCTTAATTTGTATTAAGCTTAAGTGGAAAAAAAAGACATCGGGTTCTATATTTGGGCAGGGGGAAATTGTTTTTGTTTTTAAAAGAAGAGAGAGAGAGAGAGTTGACCTAGTTTGACCCGAAAACCCGACCCGGAATCCGCAACTTTTACCCGGACGGATCTCGCAATTCCGGCCACCTCACTGGCCGAACTTGGTACCGATCTGAAGCTTGGAAGCCGGCCATCATAACCCAGCCGTCCTCATTGCCGGAAAACGACTGGAACGCCGCCGTTTGAAGCTCGGAAACCCGCAACCAAAAACCCGTTTTCGTCATCATCGATTTCGCCGGAGTTTGGGCACGCGTCCAGTTGGGTTCTACTCCTCACATCACCAGCATCATTTTCCGACCAATCTCGTCACCTGGAACAGCCGGATTGCAACAGATCAGCACTTGGAAAGCTCACGGTTTTGGGAAGCTCGATCTGCCGCCGGCATCGCGTGTGGGGACTCACGGCCACCACCATTTGACTGAAGTCCGGTCACCGTTGACCGGAAGGGGCAATTCGGTAAATTCATAAAACTTTGGGTGATTTTGTAATTTGTGAAATTAGTGGATAATTTGGTAATTTTAGGTTAGGACAGTAAGGTAATTTGAGATTTCGAGGGTAATTTGGTAATTTAAATTGTTAGGGACATTTCGGTAATTTACGCTTCGAGGGTAATTTCGTAATTTCTAGCATTGTGATTATTCTCGTGATCTGAATTGAGAACAATTTGGTAATTGAAGATTTCTAAGGATATTTTGGTAAAATTATGATGTTGAGGGCATTTTGGTAATTTTGCCATGTAGGGATATTTTGATAATTTTGTACATGTGGGAATAGTTATTGTTGATAGATATTCGTTTCGAGAATTATTATGTAAGATTAGTTATATTTCAAATTTACGGAGAATGATTATGTCATTTCCTTGATTAGAAGGATCCGCGAACGAGAATCAACCCGCGGACGTTGTTGATACCGAGTCTGGACATTGTCACTGTGAGGGGAATATACAAAACTTATTTCCATAGTATATGATGATTTTATGATACAGTGCAGTATGTTTTGGTAAATAAATATTTGATGCTTCGATTTAATGATTTCTAGAAAATTGATTTTTATCTATGTGTTGATATTTATTGTTATTAAGAATGAGTTTGAATAATGATTTTATTGTCGTTTTTGAGTAAATGCTTGATATTAGAATTGAATGGATTTGAGATATGTTGAATAAAAAGAAAATGAGATTTCAGATGTGATTATATGTTTATGTACATGTGTATAAAATGTTATTTAGGAAATCATTGGACAGTACCATTTCCCTTCAGATACAGAGATACAGATTAGATGAGATAAATACAGAGATACAGATGAAATGAGATAAAGGCCTTTGGGGCCCGTCTGAACACACATAGAGGCTTTGGGTCGTGTGTTTGGGTGCTTTTGCCTTTTGGGGGCTTATGCATGCAGTATGATGATTACAGAGACACAGATGTTGAGATATATGAGATATGAGATGAGATTTCCCCCATCGCGTTGTAGCTCCAGGGCATGATGGTTCCCTGATTGCCCGTCCTTCGAGGTCCATATATGATGAGATCATTCCCCTGGGTACTTGTTTGATGATATTTTTTGGTATTCAGTAATTGATATGATAAGTATTATGATTCCATCGATTTTATGCAGATTTATGTAATATAGTATTTCAGTGACTGATTTGAATTAAATATGTTTATATAAGTTCTTATGATAGTTGATGAAATTGATTTGAGAAAGAGTAAATCATTTTAAATAAATTTATTTTTCAAAAACTACCATCCACTCACTAAGCTCACTGAGTTTTATACTCACCACGTTTTTATTATATTTTTCCCCCCACAGGAGATTTGTAGGTACATTAGTCGACCTAGTATTGATACTTAGATTTTAAATTGTGGCCACGTGATGGTGCTAGGAGTCATAGATTTAATATTTTGATATTTGGGATATTGTGAATTGTATTTATTTGTTATATTTTGTAATTAAGGAGAACGATTGTATTTTAATATTAGAATGACTTGGGTGATATTTGATATGTTGACTTGAGAAGTTGGTTTTGAAGGTTGGATAAATATTGAGTTATTTTTGGGATTATTGTTTTGTAGATCATAGGTTTGGGAATGTTGTATTTATAGGGGAGATTCTGTCGAATTTCTGATAGAATTTTTAGATATCATTAATATTATCGATTCGATTATACGAGTTTAGATAGACTAGCCCTGGGGGTGCAGGACGGGTCGTTTCAGTTTTGTTTTCCAAATCTTTTTTTTCTTTGATTTATTCGTAACTTAATATTTGTGTTCTTATTTTTCTATATCTTCACTCACATGTAGTCCAAAAAATACAGGCATTTTAAGTGGTGCATTACTTAAACTCAAAACACTTACTGCTATGACTCTGTTTTTTCTGCCACATTTGAAGTCAATTTCAAACTTTTGTGCATGTAATTTACTGTCATTGTTATTTAAAACTAAGAATGTGCATTTTTTTAGTTTCTGAAATAAACTGTTAGCTCCGTTTCTTAACTTATGAGCAATAAGTTAGTTGATTTTGAATGTACTAAAATATGAAATTTCATTTTAGCTTTTGCCTTTGTCATTAGGAGATGATTGTTTGGGTGTTATATTGGCTGAATGACTGTGTATTTAGTGGTTACAAACTATTTACATCTCTGTTTTATGTAAAGAGAGGCAAATTTTGTTATATAATCCTACTTGTTTATTTATTCTGTTTTGGCTGGACGATTTGTAATAGAGATAGTGACTATGATATGAATTAATTAAGTTCGTAGTTGTGAGTATTTTGAGATTGTATAAAGTTGATGATTTGTGTTTGATTCAATAAAGAAATGCTTGTTTTAAAGTAGTTCTGCATGTTCTATTTGGAGTTAAAAAATGATTTATAAAATCTTAAAAAATGGCTTGCAAAATGGTATGAAGACATTATTTATTTGAGCTCTTAACTTTTGTTAGTTACTTGACTTGTGAATTAGTTCGACTACTTAGAAAGCTATTAGCATCCATCTTACCTATTAATCTCTTATTTAAGTTTCAAAACTTCTTTTGTTTCAATTTCAGGATTTTGTCTAAATTATTATTACAATTAATGATTTATAAGGGCTATTAATGATTTTCCAGAATTATAAGTTTATTATTACAACTATAATCATAAAAACATTGAACTTTAAATTAATCATGCAATTTAATTAAACTTAAACTGACATTACATATGTAAACAAGTAAAATATTTGAAATGGAGAGAAGTTAGATAACTTGTGATAGATTGTCTGTAGAGTATCGTTCTGGAGTTGTTGATTTCTTAGATTTTGTCATTTTAAATACTGAAAACCGAATGTCAATTAGATGTCCTTGCACCTTTTGTTGTAATATGGAGTTTCATACTCCTCAATAGGTGAAGGATCATTTATTTGGACTTGGCATGGTGAGACTAACTCTAAATCTATATTTACAAACTATGAAGACCATTCTCATAGTCAAAGATTTAGATGTCATGATTACAGTAATATAATTGACATGGTCGAAGATGCTTACGAGCATTGTGATAGAGATCTTAGTTCTTTTAAGGATATGCTTGAAGATGTTGAGAAGTCTTCGTACCCGAGTGCAAAACATTCAAAGTTATTTAGTTTAATGAGACTTTACAATGTGAAAGGGAACTATGGGTGGTCTGATAAAGGGTTTTCTGCTTTGTTAGAAGTCATTGCTGATATTTTGCCAAATAATAATACTCTACCTATGTCAATGTACGAGGTTAAGAAAACAATGAAAGTGCTAGGCTTAGAGTATGAAAAAATACATGCATTTTGTATAGGAATGAATTTGCTGATCTTGCTGAATGCCCAAATTGTGGAGCATCTAAGTATCAAATAAAAAAGATAGCTCAACAAAATTTAAGAAAAGGGTTCCTAAAAAGGTATTATGGTATTTTCCACATATTCATAGGTTGAAAAGATTGTTTCAATCACCACAAACAACTCAAAATTTAACATGGCATGCTAATAAAAGAATTAGAGATGGCAAACTTCGCCACCCAGCAGACTCACCAGCCTGGCAACTAATTGACAATAAGTGGCCAAAATTTGCACAAGAACCTATAAATCTTCGTTTAACTCTCTCAATTGATGGGGTTAACCCACATAGTATACTTAGCACTACTTATAGTTGTTGGCCTGTTATATTAATAACATATAATCTTCCTCTATGGTTGTGTATGAAGAGAAAGTTTTTGATGTTGTCACTTTTGATATCTGGCCCTAAACAACCTGGAAATGATCTAGAAGTATACCTAGCACCTTTGATTGAGGACTTAAAAACTCTGTGGGATGTAGGTATTAATGTTTATGACTCTTATAGAAAAGAAACCTTTAATTTACGGGCTGTCTTGATGTGGACAATCAATGACTTTCTAGCATACGGAAACCGCTCTGGTTGTACTGTTAAGGGCTATTATGCTTGCTCAATTTGTGGGATAGACACTTGTGCAAGTTGGCTGCCATATAGTAGGAGAATGTCATATATGGGCCATCACCGCTTTCTACCACTCGGTCACCTATTTCAGAAACTGAAAAAGGTAATGGGAAGCAAGAGTGGAATGAGCCTCCTAAAACTTTGTTTGGTGAGGAAATCTTTACTATGGTGGAAGATATAGATATTAAGTTTGGGAAAAAGAAGGCCAAAAAGCGAAAACATGATGGGGGTGGTGGCGGTGATGGTGATGAGAACATAACTGAAAAATTGTACAAAAAAAAGTCAATCGTTTTTTAGTTAGATTATTGGAAGCATTTATTAGTTCGCCATCAATTAGATGTGATGCACATTAAAAAAAATGTGTGCGAGAGCATATATGTCACATTACTTCATCAACCAGGCAAAACAAAAGATGGGATTAATGCTAGAAAAGATCTTAAGTCTTTGAAGATCAGGGGAAAACTAGTTCCTGATGAAACAAACAAAAAAAACAAAGTCCTACCTCCAGCTCCTTATACTTTGAGTAAAAAAGAAGAAAAACATTTTTGTGAAACCTTGCTGAGCGTGAAAGTCCCTGATGGGTATTCTTCCAATATCCAAACCTTGTTTCAATAGATGATTGTCATACTTTAATGCAATAATTTCTACCACTAGACATTCGAAGCTGTTTGCCTATAAATGTAAGAAGAGCTATAATCAGGCTGTGCTTCTTTTTTAATACATTGTGCTGTAAAATGGTAGATCCCAATACTCTTGACCAATTGCAAGAGGAACTTGTAATCACTTTATGCTTAATGCAACAGTACTTCCCACCTAGCTTCTTTGACATGATGATCCATTTAACAGTCCACTTAGTTGAACAAGTTAAGTTATGTGGGCCTGTTTATCTTCGATGGATGTCCTTTTAAGAGACAAATGAAAACTCTCAAGGATTATGTTCGTAATCACTACCGCCCTGAGGGTTGTGTTGTAGAAAGTTATATTGTAGAAGAAGCACTTCCATTTTGTGCTGAGTACCTCTCAAATTGTGATGTTATCAGGTTGCCTACTAGTTGTCCAACTGATTTATCTATTGAAAAGTATTTGAGAGGTGCAAACACAAAGGTTGTTGATGATCCTTTATTGGCACAAGCACACCGGTGTGTTCTAATGAACACCCCTAAAATCTAAATATATATTGAGTAAGTTGTTAATTTTTCCAAAAAAATATTACTATTGTATTATTAGATTAATATACTAGTTTTTAAATCTTAATATGTCTCACTGTATGGAGCATATGCATTATTTGGCATCAAGAAACCCCTATAAGGCAAAAACAAATCTGTGGTTGCAAAATGAACACATACGTACATTTTCTGGTTGGTTGCAAGCAAAGGTTAGAATTACTTAACTAAATACAATATAGGATATAAACTTAACAAGTTTTTTCTACATGTGTCTAATTACTGTACTTGTTAATTTAATTTATAGGTGGCACATGATAAAGCAAATAATGTGCCGATGGACGAAATAGTGTGCTCGTTGGCAAACAAATCACGCTCAAGCGTGGTGACCTTCTCTGGTTACGAGATAAATGGCTTCAATTTTACAACGAGGGACCGGGACTATAATCGTGTGACCCAAAATAATGGTGTTATGGTTGTTGCTAACACTCTACAGATTTCAAGCTCAAAAGATAAATGTCCTCATTTTGGCGACATGATGTTTTATGGAGTCATTGATGAGATTTGGTAGCTTGATTATCTAATAGTTAAAAAAACACTTTTCAAGTGTAATTGGGTAGATGATAGAGGGGTTTGCACTGACAATTTAGGTTTCACTATAGTTGATTTAAATCGGATTGACTATAAATCTGATTGCTTTATTCTGGCTTGTCATGCAAAGCAAGTATTTTATGTAAAGGACCAGCTAGATAATAATAAATCAATAGTTTGTTTAGTGACCGACAAAGCTTATAAGTTAAATGGGGAAATATGTGAAGACATGGATGTATTTTCTCCATTATCTAACAAACTTCCAATATGTGAGTTGGATGAGAAAGATGATGAAGGAATTTATGACAGAAAAGATTGTGATGCTATTCCAATAGATATTGATTTAGAAAATCAGTGAATGCATTATTGTAGTTTTTCAGCACCAATTTTCTCAGTTTTTCAGTAAGTGATTTATTTATTTCATTATTGCTCCTTATTAACTTATTAATCTAAATGATATACTTATTTATTTTAATCATTTTCAGGATTGTAGGAGATGGCTGATGATGTTAAGTTTACTCTTCCGGAGCTAGACGAAAGACCAAGGAAAAGAAAATAAACAAAAAAAATTTTGCAAAAATAAGAAGTTAGTCATGAAGCTGCAATTGAGTACAATTCTTATGGTGTTCCAGTTGGAAAGGGAAGAAATGATCTTAGGAGTTACATTGGAGTCATTGTACCTGAAACAATTTCAATTTTACTTGATGATTGGAGGCATGTGCCACTAGAGATGAAGGAAACTTTGTAGGTTCATTTTCAGGTTTTATTTTCTTGTTTCATAGTATGTTTAAATATTTTATATAACTTCTAGATTTGTTTAAAGTTATTTCTAATCTATGTTATTGGTTTACAGAAAAAATTCAAATTGAGCTTGAAATGCAAAAGCCAAGTATTAAAGTGGATGGAGGTTGCATCAAGAAACTTTCGATGTGAACTGGAAACTGCATTTGTTTTACCTAACAAGGACGATCGAAAGTCACTAAGGTTGCCTCCTATTGAATATCAAGAATTAAAAAAGAAGATTGGAAACTTTTTGATGACAAAGTTTTGTTTGACCAATTTTAGATGTGTTGTTTGTTAATATTATCCGATTTAATTGTTGGTAGTTGCTAAATCAGTGGTAACGTTTGTTCTTCATATAAATTGTTTGTGCAGGAAAAAAGTAAGAAGACAAAAGACAAAAGAGCAAAGAATGTCTACAACCATCGCTTGGGTAGCACAGGATATGGTGGCATGTTGTATAGAAAAGTAAGTGTGGTAATATGGAGTAATGACAGTAACATAAGTAATCTAGTACATATAATATAATAGAATCAATTATTTATGTTTTATGTCACCTTATAATAGAAAAAGGAGAGTAGAGTTTCTGAGCGGGAGATTGATGTGACGCCAATTGCTGAGAAAATAGTGAGTCACTTGTATAATTAATTCTTATGAATTTTCTTTATAATATGTGTGTGGGGGGTAGATATTTACACACATATATACTGCTTTTTGTAATAATTGTATGGCAACATTTACAATTGACAGAAAAACAATAAGATTTCATCAGAACTTATTTCTTCGCATATAAAAAGGTTAAAACTTGTGTGAGGTGTTGTCTTGTAATATTTTCTGTAATTTCAATTTGAACTGTATATGGATTTTCTCTTTGTTAAAGATTCAAGAAGGATATTAGTTTAGTTTAGCTGATGTCTTGTACTCGTAATTGCGAATTTACAATATATTTTTTTGTAGAATGAGCTGAAGAGTCAGGTTGAACAAGGAACATTCCAATCACAAGGATTACATGACATTCTAGGTGAAGCTCCTCAGAAGCAACCAAATGGAAGCAAGGTGCAAGGAGTGGGACAATTCGTCACCCCATTTATGTACTTTCATGTCCCTGATGCCACTGAGTTAGCAAGAGAAAGAAAGATGTATCAAGAGAGTTTTCAATTCATGTCTACTCAATTAGAACGCATGAATGTAAGGTTAAATGCGTACAACAATACTGAAGTTGGAAGCTCTAACTTTCCGAAGCCCAAAACTTTCATTGGTGTTCAGATGGATAATGATCAACAATCCCCTGAAACTCTTGGAAAAAAAAAGATATATGGCCTATTACATGTCATTATTTTATTTCCATTTGTATATGCATGTATTACTACTAATGGTATGTATTTTGATTATTGCATAGGCTGATTTCCCATCAGGTAAATCGACTCCAAAATCTGTGCAGAGTAAAATCAAGGACAGTCCCACCACAATTTCCTAAGCAACTCCTCAACAAAGCCCCGAAAAAGTAGAGTGTGAAATGACTTCAAAGCCCACACCGAGAAGATCTCCTAGACTAACTCCTAAATTACTAGATAGGCAATTCTCTTGTCATGACAAACTACCCAACAAAGAACCACTAGTCATCAGACTAGCAGAAGTACTAAAAAAAGAACCCAGAGTCATTAGACCAGCAAAAGTAGCCAAAAAAGAACCCCGAGTCATCAGACCAGCAGCAAAAGACCTTAATGTACGTGTGAAGGATACACGGGCAGCAGCACGATCAAGAAAGAATGACAGGAGTGAATATATGAACATGTTTACCATGTTCATCGAGAATTCTTTACCTCGGTTGATTAGGATTCGGCTTGACACAGCAACCTTTGGTGAAATTTGGGAAACACACTTGGATAAAATGATTTGTGCTGAAATCATCGAGTTTAAAGAGGTCTCAAACTGCGTCATTAACATATAGATCAAGTACGGTAAATCATAACTTATGTTTTAGTAAACTTGGCCCTATTATTTTGTTTCCTATATTCAAACTTACTTCGTTATATATATTTGTTTCCTCTTAGACACCTGTATGAGGAGATGGAGAGCAATGAAAATACTAAACCAGTTCAGTTTGGGCGTTTTGAGAAGTTATATTCAAGGGTCAGCTTCAAAGACAAGACTCAATACATTTCAAAACTATTAGGCTTGGCAGAATTGGGAAAAGTCATTGTATTCCCGTATAACCTTGTGCATAACCTTTTTCATTTGCTAGTTATATTCTTTAACTTGTAAATGAATCACGAAGTTAAAAATTTTTACTTGTAATTTATGTGTGAGAGCAATTTTTACTTTGTTTAGTGCCCACTGGGTGTTATTGGCAATTGATATGGTGAGACATACAACCTATTACCTTGATCATTTGGAAGGTGGTCTTGATGAAGAGCTAATGCTGATTGTCAATCAGTTAAGTTTGTTATTTGTATCTTTGATCATGCTATTTTATTTTTATGTCTTATACTAATTATTTGCTAACGTTAGCTATGTCTCTTAATTGGAGGGGGATTTGAATACATCAGAGTTTAAATTCTGATACAAAGACCAATGTTCAATGGATACCTGTCAAGGTAAAAATCAGAGAAACCTAACTAATTATTGTTAATGTACAGTAAAAAATTAATGTAATTTTGATCTTGTAGTTTCCGAGGCAGCCAAGCAGCTTTGAATGTGGTTACTATGTGATGAAATACATGCAAGATATCATCACAAATGTGAACGTTCTGAAAAATAATGTAAGTATTGAAAATGATTTTTACAATACTGCATTATATTGTTTTAATTTATTGTGAAATGAATCAGCTCTAACACCTGTGTGCTTCTTTATAGTTATCTTTTTATTGCATATTGTATTCATTTTACAAACTGTGAGGGTACTTATAATGGTGAATATGTTGCACACTGTTGAATAGATTATATGAATATCCATACAGACATGAATTAGGATTTAGGATGTACATTTCTTTAAAGTTGAATAGAGATAACTATTGGTGGTATCTTGATCCGCGTCATTATGGGCCAGGTCTGGTTTTCATCTTGATAAAAGTTACTAATTTCTTAAATTGCTGAAAATTGAAAAGCTTGAGTTTGACTTATTGTTTTACGTGTTATGTTTTCTGTGTTAGAAGAGTTATTCAGATAAACATTCAAGTTAAATTGTAAGATGCCTATTTTTATCCTTCATGTTTACATGCAAAGGGCTTGGTAGAGTTGATTTAGTTTAACGCATATTTCTATTTGTCCTGCCTTGACCTTTCTCAGTAACTGTTGCGGTGGGACTAATTCCAATAAGTTGTTCGGGTACACTTTAATGTGCAATATACTTATTGTGACCAAGTTTCTAGTAATTTCACAATCTAAATCGATTAGTTAGGGAGAAGTTAAACTTCTATAGGTCTTGCTCATCTTCCTACTCTGGTGAGAACAGATAACTTTAAGGGAAAGTAGGCTGGCTCTCTATATTTATTCTTGCCCACCTCTCATTTGAAATACTAACTAGGCAACCTAGGAGGGGGGTGAATTGGAATTTTAAAAATTATCCTAGCAAATCCACACAACAAGCAATCTAATGTCTTAATAAAATTTGAAAACAATAAATTCAATGAAAACACAATAATAAATGAGCAAGGAAAGAGAAAGTAAACTCAAGGATTTTTATGTGGTTCGGCAATCCCCGCCTATGTCCATGCCTCCAAGCACACCGGGCTTGAGGATTTCACTAGCCAAACCTTTCCAAGGTTTCAACCGATCACAATTGACTTCAAGGTGTCAATGAACCTTTACAAAAAAGAGATTATCTCCCAATCTCTTCACTCAAATGTCTCACACACTCAAACTCTTACAATTGAGATGAATAAATGAGAGTTACATTAAAACTCACTCAATGAGTAGATATTCAAAAATGAAAAACAAGAAATGATTCAATCTTTTGTGTTTTGCAAGTTGAAGGCTCAAGATATCTTGTGTGCTTTTTCTTTTTTGTTTATTGGAGAGCTTGAAAATGAGTAGGATTTGAGTTTTTATAGTTTGAGCTCAAAAACTAGTCGTTATGTTCATTTCTGGTCGTAACTGGATTGCCGGATATGAATATCCCGTTAGCCGCTTGATGTTATCGTTACAAGCACAAATTTGAAATTCTGAACATCCGGCATGCCGCTTTGTCGAATCCGGATTGCCGGCTATGGTCAGAGACTTGCTGCACAACAACCGGACTGTCGTTTGTCCTGATCCAGTTAGCCGCTTTCGATTCGGTTACATTCTGCCCAGAAACCGGCTTGCCGGATTTCCTCATTCGGTTAGTCGCTTGCTACAGTGAATTAGTTTCTAATTTTACAGTTTGACTTCAAAACTTTATAAAACTATATTATAATCTAAAACGTTATGAAACTTTGCAAATAGGTCCAATTTCAAAATTACTTAAGAATACGTATCTTTCCAAAACTTTTTGAAATTATGAAATGGCCACAAAGATCTTATTGTTTCACACAAAGGTCTTTTTCAACATAATACCCATATTTTCAAAGTTCTCAAAATCTTTCACTTTAGTCCAAAATATTCATAAATAATAGTATGCCCAAAACATTTAAATAGTTTCAAATAGGTCCAAATCTGAAATTCAAAAACAATATCAAATGTTTTAAAACACATTTATTTTAGTCCAAAACACTTTGATTTTATAACCTCATTTTCTTATTATAAAAACACAATTCATAAATCTTTGTTTAATCAATACATATGGTTTGTTATCATTAAAATCAATATCTATAGCTATATAAGCTAACAATCTCCCCTTTTTTTATGATGACAAAATACATTACAAAGATTTAATCTAGTTATAAAAAGCTCACCCTTAATCAATGCAAGGTTAAAAAATTTATTTAAAGCAGACTCCCCTTGCATACATGCACATACTCCCCCTGGATACGTGCACATCATCATAACATCATTTTTCATTAAATATGAAACCTTTATAATTTGAAAATAATGATTTATTTAAAAAGAAAATAATTTGAGCTTAAAAGATTAATCATTCTTAATATTGTTTGCTATCATCAAAATCAACATTATGGAAACATATATGTTAACAATCTCCCCCTTTTTGATGATGACAAACATTTCATGTATTTAAAGAATGATTCTACAAATTGCTCCCCCTAAATAAAATTTTCTCTTACAATTTGCCAATTAGCTAAATTAACAGATTTAAATACATGGATTTTTCTCCCCCTTCATCATCAAAAAGAAAACTTAATTGGCAAAGAAAAAGAGTAGTAAAGTTTTATAAATTTAAAAACATGCATTCTTCTCCCCCTTCATTATCAAAAAGAAAACTTTAAAGGAAAAGAATAAAAATAGCAAATTTGTTACCCATGTTGTCTGAATAGAAATTTCGACAGAATCTCCCCCTAACAACAAGCATTGCCTCAAATACAAGATTTAGTAATAATACATCCAAATTATTATAGATCATGATAAAAGCCAACTCCATATACAAATAATCACACCAAAATATCATGAACCATTATTCCATTAATTACCAAATCAACAACTCATAGCATAAAATTATCATATTAAAAACACCCATGAAATCAAATCATCATCATATCTCAAAATCATCAAAATCATTATCATAATCAAATTTCAATCATCAAAAGAATACTCAAAGTGCATATTATTCAAAATCATATTATATGCTCCCCCTAAATATATGGCCAATTTAAAAATTTAACCAAAATGATTTTATCCAAAAGCATATAATTCAAAATAGACATATAATTCAAAATCATAGCAAACATCCATATAATCCCAAAAAAAATAGTAAATGTTGGTGTGTTCAAATACAAGTATAAAAGACTACTTGTGAGTTTTATGATGAAAATGGATTTTAAAGATGATTTTAAACACAAGAATGGATGGGGAATAATTTATATGAATCAATTTCGATTGAAAAAACGAATGATAATGATGGATTTTGGAGTGAAAACAAGTGAGGAGTAATCGGTTTTTAGTGAGAGAGAGAGAAATGGAAAGCCAGATGAGAGGAAGAGGAAGAACAAAGCTAAGAAGCTCACAAATCCGGCTTGCTGGATTTCACTAACCGGCTATCCGGTTTTGAGGCAGAAAATTCTCTTTCGAATCCGGCTTACCGGATTACATAACCGGTTATCCGGTTGTGAGGCAGTAGCATGAAAACTATAACCAGTTTTCTGGATTTCACTAATCGGTTAGCCGATTATTGTCCAGAATGTTACAAGCCGAAAACGGCTTACCAGTTCCCTTATCCGGTTGTTCGCATTTTTCCAGCAAGTGTGCAAAGCCAATCCGACTTTCCGGTTGCCATAACCTGCTGACCGGTTGTGCTCCAGTGAGCACCAAAATGAATTTGGCTTACCGGTTTTAAAAGTCCGGTTATCTAGATTTGGTCCAAAAAAGCTCTAAAATGAAAAACGGCTTTCCGGTTGATTAAAAGTAGTATACCGGTTAAGCTTTGGAAAATATTTTTGAAATTTTGCAAGCTCTTAGACTTGTATTATACATATCATTTTATTTTTGGCTTAGAAATTGATCAATTTTAAAAATCATTTAACTTTTCAAAAACGTCAATTAGTGCATGAAACATATATGTATACAAGACCAAATATATGAAATCATATCAAACAATGATGGTGATTTTATAAATGAATGATGATATAACACAATTAACGATACAAGAATTCACACATATAATTTATTCATCATGTATATATTTTACACAATCATGAAACATATAAGCATTCAAAGATTAATAATTCAAGCATATCACTCGTTTATCAAGCTTAGACGTTACATAATCATCAAAATCAACCAAAGACATCATGATAAATCACTCAATGTTATACACAATGATAATTCCATCATATAAGCATACTTTCACAAATTCATTTATCATGATTCGTTCAACAAAATTAATATGGCAAGAATTATTACCAAAACAATTAAATCATCTTGCCTCATTTTTTTTCCTAGATCATGCTCAAATGATTATCCTCACAAACTTCATCAAGGAACTCTCCACCATTCCTTGTTTGTAGTACCTACAAAGAAATTCAAGTTGTGTGCTTTGGTACCCAAATACTCTTGGGTCCTTGAGTGTTAGCAATGGTTCCTTTTGGAACCCAAATATATTTTGCTCCATAATACGCATTTCTTTTAATTGGACATTTATTCTTCTTGTGACCATTTCTATTACAATAATGACAAACAATCTTATGATCACTTGTGGAGGTAGCCTTAACAAAATAATTCTTATAATATTTTTGTTTCAAGTAAGGCTTATACCTAAGTCCTCCTTTATCAAACACATAGTTTTGAGTGCTTAATAATTTTTTTAAGTTCTTTTGATCATTTGTGAATTTTAACACAATTTCATTGAGCTCATTGCTCTTCTTCTTAAGCACATTATTTTCTTTCATCAATTTATCAACATGTGATTTTTCATGCTCATACGAAATATTTTGTTTAACTTTAAATGATGCAATTCTATCATGCAACATTCTATTATCTAACTCTAGTCCTTTAATCTTTTCATTTAATGAATCATTGCATTTTGGTAAAGCATAATTTTCATTTTTCAAGTCATCTACATATGATTCTAGATGCTCATGTGAAGTGCTAAGTTTCTCATTTGATAATGCAACTCTATCATGCAATGTTTTATTCTCTAATTCTACACATGCAATCTTTGCACTTAGAAATTACATTGTCCTTAATGTAAGCCTAAGCTAACAAAGACATAATTAAACATGGGGAAATGAGATGAGACAAACAAATAGAAACAAACAAAATTCAACACAAAGTGGGTAGAGTAAATGAGAATGAGAGGGAGAAAGATCAAATCTGTTATGGCGTGCTCTCAAAATCTTTTCTCCAGCCATTGGGTTGCCTCCCAATAAGCGCTTGGTTTATTGTCCTTAGCCTGACATGGTTCTCAAGTTTCACTTATCAACGTACGCAGGTTCATAAATTAGAGCCTCATCTACATTGAGTATCTGAAAGTTTTCATTGTAAGGCTTCAACTTATGACCATTAACCTTGAACTCTTTACCTATCTTTAAGCTTTTAATCTCAACTGCACCATGAGGAAAAATATTAGTAACAACAAAAGGTCCAAACCATCGAGAACATAACTTACCTGGAAACATCTTAAGTCAAAAATGGAATAGCAAACCTTTCTGCCAAACTTCAAAATTCTTTCTCAAGATCTGCTTGTCATGAAAAGCCTTAGTCTTTTCCTTATAGATTCGTGAACTCTTATAGGCATCTTTTCGAATTTCCTCTAATTCTTGCAATTGGAGCTTTCTGTGTTGGCTGGCATCGTCCAATTTCATGTTACATTGTTTCACAGCCCACCATGCTTTATGTTCAAGTTCCATTGGAAGATGACAAGGCTTACTATATATTAACCTATAGGGCGATATACCGATAGGCGTTTTGTATGCTATCCTATATGCCCAAAGTGCATCATTAAGCCTTAAGCTCCAGCCCTTTCTATTTGGATTAATTGTCTTTTCAAGAATTGATTTCACTTCTCTATTAGACACCTCAGCTTGCCCACTAGTTTGAGGATGGTAAGATGCAGACACCTTTTGAGTGATGTTGTATTTTCGAAAGAGGGTCTCTACTGACCTGTTACAAAAGTGAGTGCCTCTATCGCTGATAATTGCCTTTGGTGTTCCAAACCTTGTAAAGATGTTACTCTTTATAAAATCTACCACAACCTTAGAATCGTTAGTTCTGATGGCTTTTGCTTCAACCCATTTTGAAACATAATCAACTGCAAGAACAATATAAAGATTACCAAACGATGAAGGAAATGGTCTCATAAAGTCGATTCCTCAAACATAAAAAATCTGAACTATAAGAATGAGAGATTGCGGCATTTGATTTCTAGATCCCAAATTACCTATTCTATGACAACGATCACAAGATTTGCAAAACAAATATGAGTCCTTAAATAGTGATGACCAATAAAAACTACTCGCAAATACCTTAAGGGTTGTTCTCATTAGTCTAAAATGTCCTCCATATGCCAAAGTATGACAAAAGGTGAAAATAGAAGTAACTTCAGTTTCAGGTACGCACCTTCTAATAACTTGATCAGAACAATGCTTCCACAAGTATAGCTCATCCCACATATAGTACTTGGCATCACTCTTGATCTTGGCCTTTTGTGCATGGGTTAGCTCTTCCGATACTGTCCTGGTAACCAAGTAATTGACAATATTTGCATATCAAGGAGTAATTATACCTACCTGTAATAACTACTCATCTAGAAAATTCTCATGCATTGGAAGTGCATCTTCATTATGCAAATGTTTCGAAGGGGTATGTGAAGGTCATTTTCTCTTGGTCTTCTAGAGCGATAACGATCTGATTATAACATGAGTAACCATTAAGAAAACAATAATGAGAGTGACCACTTAACCTTTCAAGCATTTGATCAATGAACGGCAGACGAAAATGACCCTTGCGAGTGACTGCATTCAGTTTATGATAGTCAATGCAAACTCTCCACCCAGTTGGAACTCTAGTTGGTACAAGCTTGTTTTCTTTATTCTTAACCATTGTAATGCCTAATTTTTTTGGAACTACCTGCACAGGACTCACCATTTACTATCAGAAATGGGATAAAAAATCCCCATATTAAAGAGTTTTAGTATCTTCTTTTTTACGACTTCTATCATTGGTGGATTAAGGCAGCGTTGTGCATCTCTTGTTGATTTAGACCATTCTTTTAATAAAATGCGATGCATGCACATGGAAGGACTAATTCTTTTAATGTCGGCAATGGTCCAACCAATCGCCGTCTTGTGATCCAGAAGCACCCTAATTAGCTTTTCTTGTTGAACTAAATTGAGGGTTTTAGCAATTATGACTGGAAGTGTTTTATTCTCATCCAAGTAAATATATTGCAGGTACTAGGGGAGTGACTTAAGTTCTAAGGTAGGTGCCCGCACAATTGAAGGTAAAAGTTTCTCGTTTAATCAAGGTAATTCAAGGTAAGAAACATTATACCCATTAGTGCATAATGTGATTGCTCCATTTAAGATCGCCATAGCTTCCTCTACTTTATCATCCAACTTTATCAAATTTACATGTTCCTTAGAATCATCTTTCATAAGATTTTTGCTTATGGCAATTTCAAAACTGTCATTACGGGATAATTAAAAGAAATCCTACACTAAAGTATTAATATCATCTATTGCAAAGATAGAATGTACATCACTAGGATACCTCATTACCTCAAAGGTATTGAAGCAGATCACTTCACCATCGAATTCCATTGTGAGGGTTCCATTGTGAACATCAATCTTGGTTGGACTGTCTTAAGGAATGGTCCCCCTAACAGAATAGGAGTGGGATTGGGCGATGATTCATCATCTATTTTAAGGATATAAAAATCAACTAGAAAGACAAATTCATTGACCTGCACAAGAACATCTTCCACAACCCCCTTCAGGAAAGCATTAGATCTATCAGCCAATTGAATAATTATACTAGTTTCTTCCACTAGACCTAAATTCAAGGAATTATAAATCAAATATGGCATAACATTAATTAAGGCCCCTAAATCTAGCATATCTTTCGAATATGGTATTGCCAATAGTGTAGGGGATAATAAAAGTACCTGGATCCTTGCACTTAAGAGGAAGTTTTCTTTGAAGTATAGCAAAAATGTTCTCTCCTACATTTACTTTTTTGTTACCGCTCAACTTTCACTTGTTGTTGCATAATTCCTTCAAAAACTTTGCATAACGCGGCACCTGTTTAATAGCATCAAGTAAAGGAATATTTACCTCTACTTTACGAAAGGTCTCAATGATCTCCTTTTCCTTCTCCTCTTTCTTGGATTGTTTAAACCTGCCAGGAAATAGTGGAGGAATGGAAATGTTCTTAATTCGAGTGAAGGGGTATTTACCTGGCCAGATGGGTCGACTGGCAATGCAGAGTAGGAATCATCTTTCTTTGTTAAAGGAAGAGCCTCAAGGGAGGGATTGGTCATAGAGTGAGGTGATGTTGTGGACACTTTTGATGGCTTAGCTAATAATGATTTCAACTGTTTTCTGCTCCTAAGAGACATAGTACTAGTATTTTCCTTTGGACTAATTTCTGGTTGAAAAGGTAACTTTCCTGAAGTTCTAACCTCTATCCTACTCATAAATGTGACCAATTTGCCAATTTGATTCTTTAAATGTTGGAGTTGTGTCTGGGTCGTCTATTGGAACTGCATAGAGTTAGTAGCAAGAGCTTTTATAAGATCTTCCAAAGATGTACCTTGATTTTGAGGAGGTGAAAGTGGCAGAACTTGGTATGGTTGTTGCTTCCACTGTTGGGGGTAGCCCGGTGGTCGAGATGGTGCCACATTAGGAATGCCTTATTGTTGGTTCCCATACCTAAAATTAGGGTGATCCTTCCACCCTTCATTGTAAAACTTAGAATAGGGGTTATACATTTGTCTTGGTTGGCCTAGGAACCCCTCAACTACGTTGGCCTGCTCATGTGAACCCTCTTAGAGAGTAGGGCACATATTAGTCGCATGCTCGACCATGGAACAGATGCCACATGGTCTCACCTATTGCCCTAGGGCTAATTGTTGCACCAAAGCAGTCAGATTTGAAACTTGTTTTTCGAGGGAAGTAATACTTACCTTATTGACTCGCTTAGGTGGTGGCAATAGGTCGTTCCTAGTGTTGAACTGTTGGGAATTAGCAGCCATGTTAGCAATGACATTTCGAGCTGTTTCTGGTGTCTTATCCACAAGTGCTCCTCCACTAGCGGCATCAATCATACTCCTATCTATAAGCAGTAGACCCTCATAAAAGTATTGAATAAAGAGCTGATCACTTATTTGATAGTGGGGGGGAACTAGCACATGGCTTTTTGAATCGTTCCCAGTAGTCATAAAGTGACTTTCCATTATATTGTTGGATTCCACAAATTTCATTTCGAATACTGCCAACTTTTGATGCTAGGAAATATTTCTCCAGAAATAGCTAACGTATCTCATTCCATGTAGTGACAGTACCAGAGAGAAGATAGTACAACTATTCCTTGGCTGAATCCGCCAAAGAGAATGGAAAGGCCATTAGCTTAACTTGCTCTTTAGAAACTCCGGCTGGTTTCATTGTGGAGCAGACCACATGGAACTCCTCTCCTGCAAGACCATGAAAAGTAGGAAGAAGATGAATCATCCTAGATTTGAGTTCAAAGTTTACCTGAGGGTTTGGATTCTCAATGCATAAGGGTTGTTGGTCCAAGTTAGGAGCTGCCAACTCTTTAAGTGTTCGGTTGTTGTTCTGAGCCATTGGTTTGGGTTCTGGGCTGCCTGGCTCTATCTTCGGGAGTGGAATGTGGATGGCAAAATCGAGTTCTGAATATGATGAGGTTGCTCTAAGTTGTTCAAGTTTCAATCGAATGCCTCTATGCTTATGAAAACCTAAATATAGAACAAAAAATAACTAATTAAAACAAAATAAATAAATAAAATGAGAAAAAAATAAAAATAATAAATAAAATGAGTGATAATAAACAAACTAAACGCTAGTCCCCGACAACAGAGCCAAAATTTTAGTAGTGTCGTTAAGGTGCACCAAATTTAAAACCTTACAACTAATATAAATAATTAGTACAGAGCGAGTAAGGATCGATCCCACAAAGACTATGCTAGTTATATTTATTATCAACCCTAAAGCAAGATTTAAAATAAAATAATAGTAGTAATAATACAAATTAATCCAACTAAAGAAAATGCCAATTATAAATACAATGGGGGGTTAATGAATTTTTAACTAAATAGTATGAAATAAAGAAATTAAAACTACGAACAAGAATTTAAAAAAAAGTCTAATTAAAGGAGAAAGAAATAATAATGATGAAAACTTTGGTGAAAGGATCATTTGCCACCACCACCACCAAACATACACATAATATATTAATTCTATCATCAATTTATATTGAAACTATCAACCATAGACAACAATAAGCTCTGTTAGTCTCAATCTTTCCTTAGTGTGTCATTAGACAAAACAAGCTCTTCACCTAATCTCTAACCATTAAATAATTTAAAACAAGCTCTTTACATTTAAGATAATGGAAGTATTAAACAGAGAAAGATATTAGGTTGATCTAGGCAGTAAACACACAAGCTCGGATTATTTAACCTAGGTTATGTTCTCCAATTGAAATAACTGATTCCAACCTGCTACTTATGATTAAAATCTCAAGACAATTACAGATCAAGAATTTTAATCTCGCAATAGAATTTATTCAAGTCCTATCTAATTGGCCACTCAAATAAAATAAGAATAAACTATGAACATTAATTATAGAAGAACATAAACAATCTTAATTAAATAAATTGAATGATAAAAATTAAAAATTAATCATGTGACATGTTCGGGGTTTTGAATTCACCTTCAACCAAATAAAAATCTAGCCTAACATAATTGAATTGGGAATAAGAGAATTGACAAAATCAATCATGAAGATTAATTCAAGCGGCTGACTTTGCTTCAATCTAATTCCGGCCACTGATTTTTTTCTTCTCCTTTAGGGCTGCAAATTGTTGAGTTTCTCTTGGTTGCCGATTACCCTCTTGTATTGCTTCCACTTGATCTTTTTATAGTGCTTCAATTGTGGCTTTTTTTAAATCCTTGCCTGGAAAGAATTAAATCCAAAGCCTAAAACCGTCACTTTTATTCTTCAATTAATAAGCCAATAATGATTTGGCCATGATTTCCTAAAGCCAAAAGGCTTTATTCTCCTTCCTTTCACGTGCTGGCCACTTTTGGTTTGCAATCTTTGTTTTCCAATTTTGCTTTCATGTGATGGCTTGGCTTGTTAATTGGCATGGTTTCCTTTTTTACTTCCATTTTCCAATTTTAGCTCCATGTGCAACATTAATTTTGCTTGGCCCATACAAGCTTTAATTGGAGAATATTCTTTAATTTCTAATTCCTTTCAATTCTTGATCTCTTGTGTATTTTTGTCTCTCAATCTTTAATTAAATTTCTTTCTTGAATGCTTAGATTTAATTTCTCTTTAATTCCAAAATATACCTAAAATAACAAAATAAATAAAACTAAGATAAAAATTAACACAATAAAATATAATTTACTAAATTAAAAATTAACTAAAATAACTAAAATATTTAAGAACAAAACAAGAAAAAGATAGAGAAATTAATAGCAAAATATATGGAAAATATGCACTTATCAAATATCAGCATTTCAAGCAATTGAAATAGACTTAGCTGAAGCATCTGGAATCTCATTAAGTCTATATTTTTAAGTTAATGGGTAAACAAGTAGGCAGAAGAGATTCTCTTGGCTACACAAAACAAGATCAAAAGGATTACACTAGATCAACAAGACAAAAAAAATGGTATATGGAAAAGAAATTCTGATGAAAGATTAAAATATCCATCATTTTTTATTCTATACAGTTGGACAAGGCAAAAAGATGGATTTTTTTATCTCTAATCAGAATAATAGTTCAAAAAATATCCTTCTTCTCCTTGTGATAATTAATTATGGTCAATTAGGGATGTTATTAATTTTGATGCAACTTATAAGGTTAATAAAGTGAATTGACCATCTTCTATGTTTTTGGGATTTAAACTATGGTGTTTGGGGTAGCTTTAATGCATGATAAGCCAATTGATTCATTTGTACGGTTGTTTAAAATATATTTACAAATGATGTCTGGAAAGGCACCAAAACCTATCTTTGTAGATCAAGATGCAGCAATGGCTAAGGCTATTTTACAGGTAGTGCCTAGCATATACCATAAGTTTTGTACTTGGCATATAATGCAAAATGCCTTGAAGCATGTAAACTCTATTTTCACGTATCTTGGTGGGGTGAAGAATTTTTTATCAATGTTTGTGGATTCTATTGCAGACAAAAATAAATTTTTGACTACTCGGAATAATATGCCTGACGTATATGATGTGCATGATAATAATTGGCTTAAAAGGATTTGTGAGTTGAGAGAGAAATAGGCTTAGGCATATGATAGACGAGCATGTCTGCTAAAATAAAAATTACCTAACTGTTTGAAAGATTATTTGAACTCAAACCTTAATATGGACCAACCTTTTATGCATTTTGAAAGAATGGTTAATGATAAACGGCACAAAGAATTGAAAGTATAGTGTAATATGTATTACCAAATGGTCAATTTAAAAGTATCTATTAAAATTTTGACTCAAGCGAGGGAAACTTACACAAAAGCAATATTTAAAAATTTCCAAGATAAGTTTATAAAAGCTATTGATTTGTTCATACGAGATGTGTTCAAGATAGTGAAGATTTTCTTTATATTGTTATTGTAGATGATAACTCCAAGAAGCGGTATATGAAAAGTAAAGGTAACAACACATTATATTTTAGTTGTAGGATATTTTATACTGTTATCAAAGAAACTCCGAACTAATATATCTTGAAAAGGTAGACAAAGCAAGCAAGGGCAGCATATGTGCAGCGTAAGCATGGCTATGAAATCCAAGTAGATCCTAAATGATTACAAATATGTCGATATAGATTTTTATGTTATGCCTTCACCAACATAGTAAGTCGGGCTTCAAAGAGTAAAAGTGCTTATAGTCTGGTGAATGAACATGCAAGTTCTCAAAAATAATTAAATACCTTTTATGTTCATAAATGGATGGTAATATGAATGAGAAAGATCATGAATTACCTTATGAAGAGCCATGAAGTACTACTGATACGGAATGTGTACAAGATGCCAACACTGTTAAAGCAACTGGATTGAAAAATGAAGAGTTATCTCGTGGAAGACGTCAAATTAAAAGCAACTTGGAGAAGGCCTTGGCCAACAAAAAATAGGTCAAGTAATCGTCCATCGCTCTCTCAAACTTCTCCAGTAACATTGTCAATAAAATTAATTTATATTTCTAGTTAATTACAAGTTATTGATATCAATAAGTGTTGAATTTGAGTCACATATAACATGCGGGCACCTACACGTTTGTTTCATACGATAAACAATACTTCTTGTTCATTAGTTCATCATCATCCTTATTCAGAAAGTAAATTTAATCTAATTTATTGTTTGTGACAAAAAGTAATATCTACTAAATAATTTAAAATGACAAACTATTAAAATTATACCACAATGACTTTATGCAGTTAGATTTTCAAAGTTGCAATTTGACTAATTCAATGTCCAATTTAATGCCATGGATGCAACGTAAAGAATTTCAACAAATAAGTTTTTAGGAATTACTTCAACATAGCATAGTTTTCACTCTCTTGTACTTCGATGAACTAAATTAGTGTTGTTACTTTATAAACTGCTGGTACTGGTTGTTGTTTAGCTTTTTTTTTGGGTTTATAGTTGTTTTATTTTTTTCTTTTTTGGTTTTTGGCCGTTGTTTGCTATTTTTCTAGGTTCCATAGTTACTATTTTATTTTTTTTTGGGATTTACAACTGTTTTTTTGCTATTTTTCTTAGTTTTATAGCTGTTGTTTTATTGTTTTAGGGTTTACAATTGTTGTTTGCTGTTTTTCTAGGTTCTATTATTGTTGTTTTCTTTTTTGGGGTCTGCAACCACTATTTATTATTTTTCCAGGTTCTATAGCCATTATTTTGAATTATTTAGCTGTTGTATTCTTTGCTACTCTGTCTTGGGAAATGTGATAGCACAGATAATAATTTTGTAATTTCAATCTTTTTTAGCCAATAAAACTAAAACTATCATTTCTCAAATTCAAAAGGGTGCTACATTGTAGTCTCGTACAAACAATTTTAGTGATAGAATGAGCTATATTATTCTCAAACCAAGGAAAATTGTTGATTTAAACTAAAATGAACAATAGCAAGTACTCTCAGTTATATATTTGAATTGCTTTATATATTTGATTTTAACAAAAATATAAATCTAGTGGGTTTTTGTAATCCTAGATGCCAAACATTAAATTCATGATTTTTCAAACCTTTGACTTGGTTGGGGAAGCAATGACACTTCTTGATTGTCGTGTGCTTGTATTTCGATTTTGAAGATGGTATAGGTGCAGAGATGCTCTAAATGAGCTCAATTTTTGAAGTCCTGCTAGATAGAGGGGGTAGAGTCATAAATCCATGATTGTTAATTCTTTCATTTAAAGCCTGGCATTATATTGGATCGAATGGTTTCACACCAACAATTAGGACTTTATTGATTTGCATCTCATCCTTGCTGAGAGCCTTCTGAGAATTAGAACAATTATGATATAAAATGTGCATCCAGTTAGCATCTGTTGGACTAGGACATGTTTCAAGATCACACTACACATGCTAGTGAAACAAATAAACTAATCAAAATGAAATTGAATCGTAAATGGATTAAGTCAAAAATCTAATGATTTAGATTCGATTTACTTATTAAAAAAATTGAATTCTTAGAATTTGGATTCAATTTATTTATTAAAAGAATGTTCGGTTCAATCCATTTAATAGAATTAATAAATGAATCAAATGCAATATGGATTTATTTACTATTCATTCATCCTATTATGGATCTACAACGAATAAAATCAAATCTAAATTCGTTTACAATTTGTTTAGAAAAATGTAATTAATAAATGAAATTAAGCAAAATAAAATATAAAAAGACAATGCCCTAACATCCTACACAATAGAAATAATCCAAATCCTATTCGAAGATTAAATTAATAGTCATCCAAACAAAAATTACAAATTCTTAACAATACAAATAATAGTAATTCAAATTCAAATTTTAAACTAGGAGATTTCTTTAATTCTCTTCATTTTGTCTTTGTCACCTTGAAATCAAGAATTATACACCAAAAAGTAAATAAAATGATTAACATGTTGCAACACTAATAAAAGTCACTATAATATTTTAAAATATCAAATATATAACAAATTTGTGATATTGTTAAGGAAATAATAATTAAATATACAAAGCCAAGAAAAATAAGTAAGATAAAACTTTACCTATCACACTCCCACA
The DNA here is from genome assembly GCA_029633175.1 of Citrus glauca. Lineage (NCBI taxonomy): Eukaryota > Viridiplantae > Streptophyta > Magnoliopsida > Sapindales > Rutaceae > Citrus > Citrus glauca. The sequence continues at coordinate 19,797,261 of JAQOOD010000008.1, forward strand.
TTGTCATTAAGATCATTAGCACTCTCTGTAGATGGAGAATTATTAGTGCTCATATTCACAATGTTTTGAATAAGTTGATCCATAGTGATATCAAAATTTTCTATATAATTTTTTAAAAATAAATCTTAATTAGAAACAAGTCCTTACAGCAAAACCTTAGAGTCAAACACAGCAATTTTGTTGAATTAAGAGATTAACCTTGTTGGATTGAAAAATACTGCCATCCTAACTATTAAAATTAGAATCACTAAAATAATAAAAATAATTATAATATTCTAACCACTAGATTTTGCTAATATTAATGGCCATAATACAATTTCGAATCCTCCAATGCTTTACAACTTTGCGAGTCAATTCTTGAACAAACAACCTTACCATCACTTTCAAATCTTAGTTTATTATTGTTTTGATAATTTAAAATCTTAATCAAATAGCTTGTGTGAACATTATTGCTTAACCATGAACGTAATAATAAACGAAGATTAAAAAAATTAAAGAAAATTCATTTCATTGGTTAAATCATTTACAAGCACACAAATTTTTTTTTTATCTACGAGAGTAACAGTTAGCACAAAACCCATAGCTAAAAAGTTAAAAAAAGAAAAAGAATTATGGCTTACTGTGTGATTGTGTTAGATAAGACGACGTCGGCTGAGATGAAGAAATTATTGAGGGCGGAGACTAGAGACAAGGGAGGGATATTGGTTGAGAGATGAAGGGAAAGAATGAGGGGAAATGATAAAAATGTAAAAATTAGGGTTGGCTGCCCTAATTCTTGTTTCACTTATATGGCTTGTTTTATTATCGTCAAGAATTACTATATTAACCTTCAAATTTTAAAATCTATATATATTATCCATTTATTAAACGAATCCTAAACGAATAAATGAATCAATGTCCTTAGTCCCAAATTCAATTTTTTTAGTTAGCGAATTAAATCGAATTTACTCATTTATTAAATGAATTAATTTCTTCAAACCCAAACCCATTTAATTTGCATTGAGTAGAATTGAAGAAACAAATTCTAACTTAATTGCCACCCTTAACCACACTTTTCAAATTCTCGCAAAACCAAATTAGTATTAACTAGAGGGAATCCATAAACTATAAGCATATTACAACAACCTCACAATAACTCTCAATTCTCCAACACTAGACACAAATTGTCACAAATTACTAGTACTCCAATTACAAAAAAATAAATAAACAAAGAGATAGATAAAATTACTCCCCCTAACAATGACATCAATTTGCATGCTCCATCAATTATTTGGGCTCCTCAATCATCCATTCTTTAATCAACCTATTTGCAAGTAGTTACAAAAATTCCTTATTAATCAAACAAAACTCATTTCACCATTCTTTCTCAAATCTTCTCAACATCGAAAGCCAATTTCATTCAACCAGTTTTTCATCGAACATGTTCAGCTATTTCTTTTTAAACAATATATGGACATCGATGTCAAAATGGAAAGAGGTGAGAGCGATCGACGTTGATGACTGATGCTAGTTAGCATAGCAGTAGCAGTTTATGGCTACATTTTTTTTCATCGAACACATTCATAATAAATATCCACACCAACCCTTGGGTCTTTATTAGCTTGGTCAATAAAATAAAACTAAAGGAAGCCACAACCCAAATAATCTTTTACTTCACTTCTGAAAAAAAATTCATTGACAAATTTTTATCAAGTCCTTTTATTACAGGTAATTTTAGCACTTAACTTTAGCAAATCTTTAGTAAGCATTCAAATATTAACCAGATCCACATTAATTTTAGAGGGAATTTGGTCTTGCACCTAAGTTCATATCAATGAGCTTTAGAAGTTTTCAGGGTTCTCCTTCATTTCCTACGTACATTTTGCTCAGTTTGCTTGGACACAAAATAAATATAATGCATTAATAGCTTTGAAAAAAGTGTAGTGTTTGATATTATTTGTTGATTTTCTTCTGTTATTGCCATAACTTGACAAATTTTTAAAAAATAATAAAAAGGAAAAAAGCCACGTGGCTTAGATTTCATTTATTGATTTCCTTCTAATGCGATCATAGCTTGACCAATTTAAAAAAAAAAGGAAAAAAGCCATGTTGTTTATTTCTAGGCTTATATTGAGTGATGATTATGATAAGTGCAAACATATTATTTGTTATATCACAAGCAAAAAATTAAGATAAAGGTTCCTAACACTTTGATATTCAAGATTAAGGATGATTAAGACAAAAGAGATTTTAGGTATAAAGGAATTCTTATTGGGAAATGCCTAAAATAGTAAAGTTGTAATTAATTTATTATTGGGTACAAAACTCTCAATATCTATTTGTTTCTGTTTTATTTCTATTTATAATATTTTTGAAGTTTTTATTTAAGATTTACCTTTTATTTGTTATAAGTTATAGCAAAAGTGCTTTTATCTGAAAATTAGGAAAAGAGAATGGGGTTCTATAGATTTCTTAATTTTTTCCTATGTTTTCGGATTTGTCAATAATTGATGTTTTGTATATTTGTTTTTAGATATGGAAAGAAGAAGCAAATTTGCCCTTTGCATACTATTGACCATTTGGCAAATGATGTATTAGTACTTGTTGGAGTTGATTTAAAAAATGCAATGAAGGAAAACAATTTGTAATTAAACATTCATAAACCATGCTAGTCGATTGCATTACATAGATAGCATAATAGGCAATGGTAACTTGCAATGTGTGCTTCAAATAAGAATGGATTGACGAACATTTGGTCTATTATGTGAGTCAGTTCGATCAAGAAGAAAGGTAAAGCGAATGGTTTAGTGACTATTGAAAAGTAAATTTGTATATTTTTGTACATTTTATCTCACAATGTTAAGAATCACACGATTAATGGTAGGTTTTTCCGATCTAGTGAAAATTGTTAGTAGATACTTCAAATCAGTGTTAGAAGGATTCTTACAGTTTCATCTTACTAAGAGCACTCAAAGTTGTGCCAGAAAATTGTGCTGATGGGAGATGGAAGTAGTTCAAGGTATTTAATTATTTATATTACATTGTTTTAGTTAACCATAAATGTTCAAGAGTTTAATATCTATATTATTTTTTTAATGTATGTAGAATTGCTTAGGGTATTAGATGGAACTTATATAAGAGTACGTATGCCAGAAAATGATAAACCACGATATCAAACAAGAAAAGGTGAGAGTGCGATTAATGTTTGAGGGGTTTATTTGCGAGACGTGAAATTTATCTTTATGATACTAGGATAGGAAGGGTCAGCCTCTGTCTCTAGAATACTCTACCATAAGCAAACAAAGTGGTTTAAGAGTTCCTAAAGGTATGACTTATGATTAACTTTTTATTTTATTCTTTTTTCATTTATTCAAATTACCAAAAAGACATATTTTTTAACTAATGTTCATGTAAAGTGACTAGGTTACTACTATCTTATATATGCTAGATGTTGAAGTATTATTTGCAATTGATAGAGGAACACGATATCACTTGTCAGAATGGAGAGATGGGCGTGCTTCTAAGAACAAAGAAGAGTTCTTTAACACGAAAACATTCTTTGGCAATAAACATTATAGAATGATGTTTCGATTTACTCAAAATGCAATGGGCTATACTATGAAGTCTATCTTTTTATCCAATCAAAATGTAGTGCCATATTATTATTGGTTGCTATTTATTACATAATTTAGTTAGGAGAGAAATGTTAATAGATCCCATTGGAGCATGAATTACTTGAGATAGATGATAATAAAGTACAAGATAGAAGTAACATAACCATTGTTGAAGCTTCTGATCAATGGAATAGTTGGAGAAATGATTTAGCAGATGCAATCTATAATGAATGGCTTGGAAACTGAGGCTAACATATTTTTCATTAGGATTTTATTTCAGGGTTGTGACATTATATTTATGTAGTACTTTGTGATTTGTTTATCTATCAATTTAAAGTTGCAATATTTTTTTCAATATTATAAGTTAAGAATTATGGTAATTTTACAGTTTAACTTTTACTTCAAAAAATATAATCAAATCAACATATAAGAATGGAGGAGGATGAAGGTACAAGCCACACCGGTCGAAAAAAGGTGGGTATAAGGCCAGCATGGGCAAATGTTAAATAGAACAAGCACTGTTGGATGCACTAGATGCAGTGGTTGTAAGTGGTAGTCATGCTGATAGTGGATTCAAATATGTTACATTTAGACATCTTGAAAAGGTGACAAATCAAAAGTAGCCAAATTGTGGTATGAATGCTTCTTCTCATATTGAGATGTTAGGAAATGGAAGAAACAATATGGGTTTATATTTGAGATGTTGAACATGAGTAGTTTTGGATGGAATGATGTGAAAAAATGGGTGGAGGTTGATAGTGATGAAGTTTGGAATTCATATGTGTAGCTAGAAAAAAAATGGATTTATTTACTCTCATTTATAAGTTTTTAAAATTTTCTTTTTAGAGATTGATAACTATTTAGCAATTGTTATGTTTAGGTTTATTAAATTTTTGAAATTTTGACTGTTTACTACATTTAACTTTAATATTTTTTACTATTTACTGTATCTAACTACATCTTGATTAAATATGTTGTAATCTTATAACACAATAATTAAGAAACTGGAGAAACAAGGCATTTTCACTTTATGAAAGATTGGCAAACATATTTAGAAAGGACCGTCCTACTCAACATGCATGCTGATACAAAAGATGAAGCAAATCAAGAAGAAATTAGCGATGATGATAATGAAATAGATGATGGATGTTCTCCAATATCAGCAACACCACTTTTAAGTTCTCAACACATCACTCGATGACTCACAACAATGAAATAGGAAGAGTTCTAGTCAGACAGTGACCTACATGCTGGCATTGATACGATTGCTAATCTTATCAGCCAATCATTTGAAAACATGAATACTATTGCTCAACACATGTTTGATAATAAAAAAGATCGTTTTGACATTTTTTATGAACTTTCAACAATGTGACCTTCTATTGAAGAAGAAATTCTAGCCCTAGAGTTAATTCTAAAGGAACCCCATAATATTTTAGTTTTTAAGTCCTCACAAGGTGAGCGTAAGTTAACATTTGCTTATAAGCTCTTACGAAGAGCACGAGGTTGATATGTTGCTTAAATACTATTCTAATACAACACACTCCAATATAACAATACAATATAATATAGTCTAGTGTGGCTCACCAAAGCGATACTCGTTGATTGACTCCAAGTTTTGTTATTATCACCATTGAATAGCTTGGTGACCAAACTAATTCCTTGAAGATTTGAGAAATGAAGATAAAATATTTCCTTTGGATGGTCAGTCAGAAAGAACTATTCAGATGCTTGAAGATAAGTTGTGAGAATGTGCTATCGACTTTCAAGGATCATGAAGCAAGTATTTACCATTGGCTAAATTTGCCTACAACAATAACTACCAAGCAACAATTGGCATGGCACCATATGAAGCTCTATATGGTAGAAAATATAGGTCACCTATTTCATTAGGATGAGATAGGCGAGCTAAGGTATCTTGGAGTTGAATTAATTACTGTCTTATCGGAACCAATCAGGAAAATACGTCAAAGAATGTAGGTTGCTCAAAGTTGATAGAAAAGATATGAGGATAAAAGGCGAAGACCTTTGGAATTTCAAGTTGGTGACAAAGTATTTCTAAAAGTTGCCATAGTAAAAGGATCAATGAGATTTAGGAACAAAGGAAAATTAAGTCTGAGGTTTATTAGACCATTTGAAATACTTGAACTTGTCAGGAATATTTTTTACTGACTTGCCCTCCCACCATCGTTATTAAGAATACGCAATGTTTTTCATGTCTCTATACATGTTCCACACTCCTCTCATGTGCTAGATTATAAGCCTCTTCAACTAGAAAAAGACTTAACCTATAAAGAACGTCTAATTCAAATTCTTGATAGAAAGATAAAAGAATTAAGGAACAAAAAGACCCCTTTAATTAAAATACTATAGCAAAATAGCTCAGTGAAAGAGGCAACATAGGAATGTGAGGAAGAGATGAAGAATAAGTATTGTGAGCTATTTAGTAAGTAAATTTCAAGGACGAAATTTTCTTAAAAGGGGAGGAAATTATGAGGTACAACTTTCTCACTTATATTATAATATCATTTTGTTTAATCTCTATATGAATGGCAATGCCGCCTATATTAAAGATTGTTGTCCTTAATTAAAGTTGTATGTTGATTATGTTGTACATTTAGGAACTTCACATGTTATGACCTAAGTTGCATTAAATACGTGCATTTCATGGTTTACTTTATAAAGAAGACTTTTTTAAAAAAAAAAAAAGAAAGAGAGTTTTTGAAAAATGGGTTGTTGTACTACCAAGCAGCAAAGTTCCCAAAGAGGGAAAGCTCTCTAAGCTAAGTAAAAGGTAATCTTTTGGGGACGGCGATATGTAATACCCAAAAGATCAACTAATTAGACCCAAGGGCATGTTGTTTTGAAGAATAAAAGTGCTTTAGCGCAACATATCTAGGGCCCTAATAAAGTTGTTTTGTATTTCTAATTTTCTTTTAAAAACTTAATAAGGTCATCTATATGCATAAGAATTTAAACATGCATCAAAGTGTTATCGTACTAGACATTGTCTCATAAAGTCCTTACATTGCAGATAACGATGACTAGGGCAAGTTGATGCCAAGTCCCAATCGGGACGAAGTGCTTATGAGCATAACAAATCTTGTGTTTTATGATGGAGTTTTGGTTCTATTAAAAATAAATAATTTAACTTTATGTAATAATAAAAATTTTTAGATTCATACTAAGGAATCTTTGCATGTCTCCTACATTTTATAACGAAGTTTTGCATGCTATGTAAAACTTTTTTTTATAATCCGTATTTATATTAAAAGTAACGAGGTTTTAAATATTTTTAAAATAAATCATTATTTTAATTATAAATGTGGAGTGTTACAAAAAAAAATCAAAATCTCTTTTTTTTTAATTGTGCTTCTTTATATTTGGGTTTTAACATCGTTAAGTGTTTGATAGAATTTCCCAATTTTCTCATTTGTGTTGTTTAAAATATTTTATATACTTTGAATTGTTAAATTTCTTCCTTTCTTATCAAATATCAATTTTTTTTGTGGTTTTAACCTATGTTCTTGTTTAAGCTTTGTAACTTTTTGTGGAAAGTTGATGGATTGTTGGGACTTGATTAAATAGTTCATGTATTTTCTGGTTGTATGTGATTTTCCCAAATTGTTCACAGAATGGTATTAAACTACGGATGATAATGCTTTATTAGGACATGGGCAGGTTAAAGAAATAAGATTCTTTCTTCATTTGACTTTCTCTTGGATAACAAGAACACAAGAGGAATTAATTTTAACCATATCACGACATAACGATCTTCTCTTGATTTAGAGTTTTTACAGGTCATCTTATGCCATGTCCGTATCACTCTCGTATGGTCAAAATTTGCTCCTTTCATTTGAACAAGTTTAAATGTTAAGTTAAACATCATGAACATAAAAAAAAAAAAAATTACCAATTACTTGGAAATTGAGTGGAGTTTAAGCCATTGGTGATTTTTTTGAGCCTTGAAGTTCATGCAACTACCGCCTTCGTTTTGGCTTAATTAATTTAACTATAGTAGTAAGCTCCCAAACCAAATACAATTTATTTTTTAAGTTCCTCTATTTCTTAATTAATTTCTTTAATTTTAATTAACCATATCTTCTTGCAAATTATATATATTATATCTCCAATACTCTTCATTATCTCATGCAAATTTGTATCTTTGTATGTATATATGGTGTGGGTATGGGATTCAAAAGATTCAAGCGTAATTTCTCGATGAATTTGATTCCAAATTAATTTACTTTGAATTTTTCGGGATTTTCCTATTAGAAATGTAGATCTCTAGTTATATGCATAGATTGTTGATGACGAGTGGGTGCCGCCCATTTTTATATTCCGGTAGAATATAAAATTAACAACGTGCTCAACTCATCCAAATTCTTTCAAATTCAGCAATTACGCTTCTTGGAATCTTCATCAATCAATTTGAGTTCAACACTAGCTTCTCGGGAAATGGCTGGAGAATTCACTTGAGATTTACATGCAAAGCAATTGTTTAGCAAGTTATACAAGGGGCTCCACTCAATTTTTTACTTTTTACTTTTTAAATTTCACTAGTTCTAATAGTAAGTTTTAAACTCCTAGTGGGATTACAATGTTTACAACAATGAGTGGTAAAAAAAGAGTGGACCTTAAATTAAAATCAGTGCAGGTAATTTTATTTTCCCTATCATTTTAATTAACTACATGTTAAAGTTTTTTAAGTACTTAGATTGAGTTTTACTGTTGTGGGTTCCAAAAAAACCTGGTTTATACGAATGTGGTTACTGTGTCACGCTTTATATAAGGAATATTATTGTTGATCATAGTTTGTTGTGCAACAATGTAAGTGATGTGTTTTTGTTAACATGAATATGTTCATAATATTGATTTTGATGATAACAAACTTTAAATATTTTTTATTAAAATGATTGAGCTGTCGATTAATAAACAAAAGCCTTATAATCATTCCAATTATATTCATAAAAGTTAGATAACTGTTAAATTTGAAATTGGAAAATGATTCACTACAATATCTAGCTAAAATTGTGATTCTGCAAATAAACGGTGAATCGTTTTCCTTTAAACGGTTAACTGATTAAATCCAGAGAGTAACAAATTACTTAAGCTTTAACGGCAAATTGTTTATTTAAACAGTTAACTGATAAAATCCAGAATGAAAGATTGTACTCATTTGGTACCGTTTAATATAAATGGATAAGGCTAATTTGTTTTGCAGGTTACTGGAAACAAATGGCTAACCGAAAAATTCCAGAAAGGTCATCTCATGCAAATCTTTAACTGTTTAGTATAAACGAACAGCTAAAGTTTATCTTGCAGGTTGTTGGAATTTAACGACGAAAAGGTAAGCCTAAACGACAAACCGTTTATTCGAAATTCGACCCAACAGTAACTTTGACCAGCCTAAACGGTTAACCATTAATGATTAACGCGATCCGTTTTCAGGCAGATATTCTGTAACGACCAGTTTTTTCAGCTCCAACTATAAATAAGCTCACTCAAATTCAAACAAAAGGTTGATCACAACACTACCATTGAGCTTATATTCAAGAATACAATCTTCATAGAACTTTAAACACATTCTTTCTTCATCTATTCTCACATTGGGGATCGATTTGAAATCTTAAATATTGTGTGAGAGAAAAATAATTTGTAATCTTTTACTTTGTGTGATTGTAAGTGTTGGGATACACTTGGGTTAAGAGATTGAGGATAATCTCTTGTTGTAAAGGTATATTGATACCTTGGAAGTCAAGTGTAAGCATTTGAAGCCTTGGAGGCTTTCTTAGTGAAATTCTCAAGCCCGAAAAGCTTGAAGGCGTGGACGTAAGCGAGGTTGGCCGAACCATGTAAAAATCTCTGTGTTTGAATCTCTCTTCCCTTATCTTTTTATATTGTGATTGATTTAATTGTTATTGCTTTAAATTCGTTTTAGATTTGCTTGGTATTTTGTTTTAGAATTGAATAATTTTTAAAATCCCAATTCACCTCCTCTCTTGGGTTGCATAACTAGAATTTCAATTTTGTGCCCATTTTTTGTTAATATTTTATGTCCATCATATTTGTCGTTAAATCATTTGGCCATTTGTAGTTTAACAACAAACCGGTTCACACTCACCTAGAAATAGATGAGGTATAATATGAATGGATAAATTATGTCCAAACGCTCATATAAGGAGAGGAGATATTTATTAAATGCTTCGGTTAGTTTGGATGTGTTTTGAGTTTTAATGTTCATTTACTTGGTTGTGTTAGGTTGGTTTGAGAGCAAAATTTTGATATGTCAATATAATGTATGCTTTTTTTTAGTTGAGCTTGTAATTATACTGGATTACATTGGTTTGGTTTTGATGGAACACTAAATTTTTAGAAATTTTAAATGTAATGGTAGTATATGATTAAATTAATTTTAATTGAATATTGTGTTAGCTTATATGGCTATAAAATATTGATTTTGATAATAACAAACTACATATTTTGGATAGACAAAGAATTATACATTATGCTTTTATAACAAAAAAATGATTTTACGAAATTAATTATTTTTCAAGATATGGACTAAAATGAAAAAGTTTGATTTTTAAAAAGTATTGTTTTGAATTCTGAATTTGGACCTATTTACAAATAGTTGAAACATTTTGGGCCATATTATAATTTTCATATATTTAGGCCAAATCATAATTTTTAAAAATTTTGGGATTAATAAGCATTATTTATAAATTCTGAAATTGGATTTTTTTAAAGTTTTGTGACATTTTGGGCCATAGTATAATTTTATAAAGGTTTGGGTAACATTATAATTTTATAAAATAGTTGTTTCATTGTAGCAAAGCGGCTAACTGGATTTGACAAGCGGCAAGCCATATTATGGGTAGAAACTCTCTGGACTGAAAGCGGCTAATCGGATTCTGAAAGCGACATGTTAGATGTTTTAAAATTCAAATATTTGTTGTAATTGTAATATAAAAGCGGCTAACCAGATTTACAAAACGGTAAGCTAGTTATCACCAAAAAGTCAATAACGGCTAATTTTATTTTTCAACTATAAAATAGCTCAAATTAAATTCATTTCAAGTGATGCAACCATTAATACTTTGAGCATTTCTCTGCAAATCTAAAAGCATAAACTTTGTGTATTTATTTCAATTGTTCACACATATTGGGCTTTCATTTGTATTCAAACACATTATGTGAGAGAAATTTTTATAATTCTTTTTGTAAAATCAAATTGAGAGGTTGTAAGTGTTGTGATACACTTGAGTTAAGAGATTGGGGATAATCTCTTGTTGTAAAGGTTCAGTGACACTTTGGAAGTCAATTGTAAGCATTTAAAACTTTGGAAGGCTTGGATAGTGAAATCCTTAATCCTGGTGTGCTTAGAGGCGTGGAAATAAGCGTAGATTGTTAAATCACGTAAGAATCGTTATGTTTATTTTCTATTCCCTTACTCTTTTATTATTGTGATTTATTAAATTTATTATTTTTTATTCCATTAACGCACTAGATTGAATTGTTGTTTGGTTTACATAGCTTAAGTTTTAAAATCTCAATTCACCCCCCTCTTGGGTTGCATATGTTGTATTTCATATTACATCTAGTCTAATTACTAGAAGAGTGAATCTAGTGGAATTTGGTTTGCTTTTTTTGATGTTCTCCATAATTTCACTTGCATCTATTTTTATTGCATATGCTTACTTGCATTTGATTGCAGTAGCAAACTATGTTTGGTTTTGTGGCATTTGATGGCAGTTCGACTGTTCCTTGTGTTGATTTAAGATTGATCTTGTTGTACTGATGTTAATTCCAAGTGCTTGAATCAGCTAGTGTCACTCGCTTATTCAAATGGTTGACGCAAGTGGTGTTGCTGGTTGATTTAAATGGCTGACTCAAGTTGTTCATCTGAGAATTCTAATTCTAAAGTTAAGAAGCAAATTAAGAATTAATGAAGTATTCATTTAACTATAATTGTTGTAGTTATTATATTTCATAATTGAATTATAATCTATGAAAATTGTGGATGGATTTGAGAATTATTATGAATGAATTATATATATATATAATTCATAAGACGGGACTTATAATAACCCTCTTCTCTCTAGAATAAGGAAATCAGGAAAAAGACATTCGAGGATCTAATCCTTGTCTTTCTAATTTTCTTTTTCTTTTCTTTTCTCTTGAACCTAGATCTTGAAACACCATGTAAGGATCTTTTGTAATTATTTAAAGCATTTATTTATATAATAATATAAAGAGTATATTTCAATTCCTTTAAAAAAAAATTGGTGCCAATTTCAATAATTCTCACTAAATAATAAAAAGATTTTCTTTACTGCCAAAATGTATCTTAAAAGAATTTTAGTTATTCTCGCTAGATTCAATAAAAATAATTTTTAGGAATTATTATTTAATTAAAATAATAAAATAATTTTATTATTCCAATTAAATATATCATTTTTTATATGACAGACAACAATCATAAATGGGGAGTCTTTATGACTGATATTAATCATGCATGAAATTTTTTTATTAAAGTAAAAATGACAGAATCGTGATAATAGTATATCATGCATAACATGAAATATAAAAACAGTCATCTTATTTTCTTGGCACCGAAATCAATGACGGCCGCTCAACTCTCATGCTATAGGACAAATGATGGGTAATAACCGTCATAAAAGCTTTTTTTTTTTTGTAGTAGAGAAAAAATAAGAAAGGAAGGGAAAAAATATTGGAAGAAACTTATTACGATAATACATTACATCATTGTTGCACATTGTTTATATACAAAACCATTAGCTAACTAAAAGGGTAAAAAAAATTGATTGGTGGCTATACATAACAGTAAAGAAAATTGCTGTTAATAAAAGAAATTTGACTATCTAATTACGTTTATTAATGCAGCAGAATAATTTTCCATAGCCTTTGCTAAATTTCAACATCTCTTTTTATTTTTACAAAAAGTCTGAGCTTCCTTTCTTATTTATTATTTCCTCTCTCTCATTTCCCTCAAACTTTTTCAGTTTTGTTGAATGAAATAGAAGTGGAAGGAAATTATCTAAACCAATACTGTTAGTATAAGAGAGTACGCAAGTGAATTTATATTACAAGAGTAAATCTAAATTGAAATGAAAATATTTATATGTCACACAAGAAAATTATTTAAGTTGAGAAAGTCTATAGAAAGAGAAAGCTAACATCAATTAGGGAGAAAAATTTCCAATGAGTTTTTTGATAAATAAACGAGTTGAGATATTACTCCAATTAAAGTGAAAAAGATGTTTTATTAGAGTTTTCAAGGGAACTAGCATCACTGCATCACTCGAATTTAAAATATCCAGGCTTGAAAATTTTGTAGCCTAGGCCAGCACTAGGTTCAATTCCGGCCTCGGGCTCTTCCTGGGCCCGGATTTGAGTCAACAACGGCTGGGCCGGGCTTGGCTCCAATATTCAGGCCATTTACAATTTTCTAAAGAAAGTGGTGAATGTGAAAATTAGTGACAAAAGACAGGCCGAAAAGTACTTGAATAAACAAAACGACTCCACTTGCACGGGAGTCTTGACCTGAGCTTGTCTCAACTCTCTATCTCTAAAACGAAGTATAAAGAAACAGATAAACACAAACAAATAGCAAATTAGCAGTATCAATCAGTGTCTCTTTAATAGACGGAGCATTGTAGCAAGCAACAACAATGGAGTCTGCATTATCTTTATCAACTACAACTACTACTTTGACTCTCTTCACCATCTCGAAAGCCCGCCATTTCCTCAAAAGAATCCCAACGGCTTATCGAATTCGCCCGCTCACTTCCATTTCTACTCAAACCTTACCCTTTGCTTCTCTCTCAAGGAGGAAATTTTCCGCGGTGCTGCAGCCACACATACGATATCGTTTGGAGTGCATGTCTAGCTGTGCGGCGTCGTTTGGGGCCGCTGGTGGAAGTGCCGGAGGAGATGTTGGCGGCGGCGGCGGAGGCGGCGGCGGCGGAAATGGTGGTTCGGATGGTGGAGATTCGAAGTCGAAATTGGGCGGCAGAGGAGGTGAAGAGCTATCGGCGTTGTCCTCTGATGTTATTATACTGGATGTCGGGGTATGAATTCCCTTTCTTTCTTTCTACATTGACGTTCGTTTTAGGTTTTAATAATGTACTGAAGTTAGCTTCAATTTCTTGTAGGGAATGACATGCGGGGGATGTGCAGCCAGTGTCAAGAGAATACTAGAGAGTCAAGTAATTCTTTTTCTTTTCTTTTTTTTTTAATTTTTTTATCAAGTAATTAATTTAAATGAGGTGAAAGATTTTGAAACTAGATTCTTACTGTGAAAAACTCCAAGCTGGTGACATTAATTTAAATCGAACATAGAATTGCAACGACATGTCTCTTGAACAAATTGTAGTGAAAACTAATCCGAAGTTATCTCATTTCATATTGAGATGCAGCCACAAGTTTCTTCTGCTAATGTTAATCTCACAACAGAGACAGCAATTGTATGGCCAGTATCCAAAGCCAAAGTCATACCAAACTGGCAACGTCAGTTAGGAGAGGCGCTTGCAAAGCATTTGACTAGTTGTGGTTTTAAGTCCAGTCTTCGAGGTAAGAATTTTATGAGCATCGCCATTTTTGTTTTTGTCTCTTGACTATGATTGGCATACACCTTATCACCAACCAAAAAAATTTACTAAAAAAGTTTGTTAAACTTCTGTAATCTATTAGTTTTACAGCTATAGAGAAGTCAATGCAGAAGAGAAAGATCTTTTAGATAATGTATTAGAACTTAACAATCGTTAGTAACATTGCATGTTCTTGACATTCTTGACTATTTTGACTTGTTCAAATGCTGTTACTTGGGATTCCAGTTCTGTTAGATCCGCAGTCCTGTGAATATTGGTAGAACTTTGATGAGTATCTAGAAAAAGGCTTACTAATAGCATCTTGCGGCTTTTAATTGTTGTTTATCCATATGATTCATGTAGTAGTCCCTAGCAGAGGAGAACAGTCCACTGGTGGATATTGTCACTGTAGACATGTTTATGGTCCATAAACTTGCATGTGTGCATCTTTTTGAACATATATGCTGCTGAGCTCTAAAATGTCTGCTTCCAAAGTATGGTTCTTAGGATGCTGTCTTTTACCTTTTAATTCTCTGGTGACTATTGTGTAAAACAGTTATTTTGAGTTTCAATTGTCAAAGTATTGGACTTCATGTTAATCTTTGTTCATGTTGCAAATGCGAGGATAGCCAATTTCAGGAAGTTTAAGTGGTATAGGTTATGAAGCTTCCGCTTGTAGGAGATGGAAAAATGATCGGCAAATTGTCAATTTTTTAATGTACAACAGTAACAAGTTGTTTGTCATATCATGTGTATATCAGATCAAAGAACTAGTTTGTCGTTTGTTTTTTCCTCCAAATTTTTGGGTATCTTTATCAACTTATGCATTAGAGCAGCTCTATCTGTGACTTAGAGTAGATGTAACATAGTTAAATATACAGAGGTTTTCATGTGACTTATGTGAAGCTTGGTCGGCAACTGGCAGGTGAGGCAGCTATTGAAGGAGATATTTCACCATAATAATGCAAAAGATAATTTTAGGGAGAAATCATAGTTCTTTGTGGTATGTCTGTAATTTATTGAGTTTAATTGCAAAAGATTGTTGATTCCAGTATTTGAGATGTCGAAAGATAGGCTACAGAGTCATTATTAATTCTACAATTTCTCCCTTTAATAGGTGAGTTGCAGCAGCTACTTGGGTGGATTGTTGGAATGGAAGTCTGGTGCTAAGGAGTCATTTGCTTTCTAGAATTTATTCTCCTCAATCCAAGTTTAGCAAATTTTTAAGTGATTGACAGGAACTCAAATTTTTTATTCTTGAAAAGTTTATTGTAGATTATTTTTGACAGTTGATACTACTCTCATCCTGTATTTTTCATTGGGAAAGTTAATATTGGTTTATATGAATATGATCATCATAACATATCTAGTATATTTTAATCCTTTTGAAGTTTATGCTCTGCCCTTCTCCAAAGGTTTTGTATAAGCTTTTCCGTTTGGTGAAAATCGTGTTTTCATTTTATGCCTGTGTAGTTCTTTTCCTTCCGTAATAATTGTAGAGGTACTAAGTGTTGTAGTCATTAGAAAACCACTAAAAATTTGAGCTACGTGAAAGCTTCCTTTCAACTGAACATGCTATCACTGTTATAGATTGGATGTTCAGGAAAAGTTTTCCTGGTTGAAATTTATTATGCAATTGATAATTCTACTGTTTCTTCAATTGTAGATGTCATAAAGGTGTCTAATTTTTGAACTTTTGAGCCTGGCTTGGAAATTCATTTATTTTCATTATGATTTGGTTATAAATTTCATTGCATTTCTATTCTCACACTTGTTTCCTTTTCAATTCTTTATTTTTTATATTTTTAACTCTCTTCCACCTTTTTTTTAAGATCATACCTTTTAGGATAAATCTGAGAAATACGACTTTATGTATTTCAAAAAATTGTTAGTAAGCCTGATTTCTGGCCAAACTAATTAATATATTGAAAAATGAAAGTAATATAACTGAACCTTCAGTAGCTAATAAAATTTTATTCTTGTATATTATCAAATAAAATAAAGAAATATTTCTTGAATTTGAGAGCACATTCATTGTAAATGTTAATGGTATTTTTGTTGGTTACAGGACATTCATTGTGGCAAGAAATGATTAATGTCTTTGTGGAGCTAGAATAGGTTTTCATTGTGGGTGATTTTGCATTAGAAGTTCTGTTCACCTCTTGTTAATCTTGGTTATGCCCATGTTCATGGCTGTTTCTTCGATTATGGCAGGGTGATAACCAATACATTCGATTTCCTGATGTTTTGGATTGTTTGTCTCCTTTCTGTTTTGGTGTACCCTAGTATTAAAGCAGCCAGAATTTGGACATTATTGCACCTTCCGAATGCCATACAATATCCATAAATGGGTTCTGGTACCTGGGTGGAAAGTTTTGCATTGAACCAAAGTATTATTTATTTTATTGTATGTTTAATATCCTGAACTGGTTTTAACTTCACTAATGTGTTTTGAATTTGAAAGTGACTGTATTCTTATATGGATTTATACCTTAAAACCTTTTTCTTCTTGTAATAACCATTGTAGTTGGGTTTAGTTTATTAAGTGTTTGCACTTCTCCTTACCCATCTGAGTAACTGCTCAATTTCTCTTCTACTTTCGGCAGATATGGGGACTGATAATTTCTTGAAAGTATTTGAAACGAAGATGCATGAGAAGCGTAATCGCTTAAAAGAAAGTGGCAAGCATCTTTCCTCAACTTTTTTCTTTGTTTTTCTTTTTGATGAAAGTTACATTATTATGCTGTGATAGAGGCTGAGAAAGAAATTTGTGGCTAATTACTCTACATTTGTTAGGTCGCGGGCTTGCTGTCTCCTGGGCGTTGTGTGCTGTATGCCTTGTTGGGCATCTCTCTCATATCTTAGGAGCCAAGGCATCATGGATCCACGTATTTCATTCCACAGGATTCCATCTTTCCCTGTCTTTGTTTACATTGCTTGGTCCTGGGTTTCAACTTATTCTTGATGGCGTGAAAAGCCTATTTAAGGGGGCTCCAAACATGAACACATTAGTCGGTCTTGGAGCTGTATCCTCTTTTACTGTTAGTTCATTAGCTGCCTTGGTACCAAAGCTGGTAAGTATGATTCTCGAATCATACATGGCTTTTGTTCCTTCATTGGAGTTCCATTGCATCAATAATTGAACATGTGTGGTGTTTTAGTATATTCTTTCAGAAAATCATACTATTTGCAGTTTCTTGCTACTCATTTAAATTTCTTCTGATATTCTGATGTGCCAACTTTTCTGTTCCTAATTGTAAACCTTTGCTTGTTTACAAAATGTTTAAACATTAGGGGCTTTTCTAATCATACTTTTATGTTGGCATGTGTTATCATCTACTCTTTGGTAATCATTCATAGGTTTTGCCAAAAAGCTAATTACATGTTTAGAAGAATGGGACTGGATGATTTCCAAATCCTCATGAATGCTTAATGTACTAGTAAACACTAAGGGCTTTCGAACATCCGTGTATGATAGTATGTGTCATCATCTACTCTTTGCTGCTAATCATTAGTAGGTTTTGCCAAAAAGGCAATTATGTGTTTAGAAGAATTGGATTGAATGATTTTCGAATCCTCGTGAAAGCTTATTACGCTAGTTTGAACTCAAACTTACTGTTTGTTCTCACCTAGTTATAGTTTTTAAGAATTGAGAAATACTTGTATTCTATGCTGTATAGTATGTATAAAGCATAGTGGTGATCTGGCCAGAATCAGAGGACATAGCCTGCTGTCATGGAATTTTATAATTGCAATGAGGAAAAGAAATTTCTAATGCTGTGTAATGGGAAAATGATTTTAGCAATAATAGTGTTTTTGGCTAGACATTGGATCACATTTACCTGCTGCATCATCCACTATGTGTCCCAAATTATGGTTTGGGTACTTGGATAAGTCTTGCTATGTTTTGATAGATTATCCATGAGTACTGTTGGCCTCTCTGTCTCATCTCAGGTGAAACATTATTGTAAAACTTGTACTGTCAAAATATGATTATTTTATTTTTTGGGTTTTTTTTTTCTTATAGTGCAACAAGCAATACTTTCACAAAGCATAAATGGTTACAGTCAAATAATTATAGACGGCAACTTGGATTTTCTGATTGGAAATGGACTTTATTAATTGAATTGGTGTTTCTGCTTTTAACTCTTAAGATATAGCATGATTTTTGCACTAAAAATATGGGCTTGCCGATTTGGCACATGATATTTTGGTTGACACTATGACTCTTTTCAATGGATGATGTTTATGCAGGGTTGGAAGGCATTCTTTGAGGAACCAATTATGTTGATAGCATTTGTTCTGTTTGGAAAGAATCTTGAACAGAGAGCTAAAATAAAAGCCACCAGTGATATGACTGGGCTACTGGGGATATTACCTTCAAAAGCTCGTCTTCTTGTTGATAATGATGCCAAAGATTCAATTATTGAAGTTCCTTGTAACAGTTTACATGTTGGAGATCACATTGTTGTACTGCCTGGGGTAAGTACAATTAACTCTCATTTTCTTTATGGTTTTATCCTTCTTCTTTTATCTTTTTTTCTAATTTCATTTCAAAATAAGAAACATGGATTTGTTAGTTAAATGAATTGGAAGTACAAAGGGTGAACAACCAGGTGTCGATGCTTGACCTTTTACATCTTTCTTTCTGAATTTTTTGTGTCATGGGGAAATAACCGTTCCCAATTTGCAATACAGAAGATATATTTAAGTAAACTATTGAACACAATCATGACCATCATAACATTGTAGCATAGGATCTCAGTGTCAACATAGCCCAGTGTAGCATGACAATAATGTTGAAGGAGGTTGGTGGAGCGCTTTGGTGTACGTACATTTACATATTTTTCAAAAATAATAAAATATAATGTAACAAATAACAATAGGTCAAACACAGTGCTGTTGTAGCACTTTTTTCTTCTCACTTAATATAAATTATAGTTTCTTATATAAAAAATGGATCAAACACAAGCTCAAGATTTTTTAATTTAGTTAGGGAGGACCTGATCACCAACTTGTTAAAAAAATCTGATTTAATAACAACTCAACTCCAGCTCTTGCTAATGATAGTAAAGCTCCAATAGGTAGACTACAAGTTGCTTTAAGTAGCTTCAGTGGGAAAAACTTATTTTCTTTTCATGTTGTGGTCTCTTCATGCAATGGTTTTTTGTTTTCTTGACTTCGGTCTAAAGTACTTGTTTTTGACTTTGTTCTTCTGAAGTAATGATGATTTCAGGACTATGAGTTTGAAAACAGACAATCGATATCAGCTATTATCGAAATATAAAAGATTGAATGGTTTCATAGCTTATCATTCTTAAGAAAATCCTTCTATATAGTTGATACTTTCTAATATATAGGATCTGACACTTATTTCTTCTCATTACAGATATCATCTACATGTATGTATAAAAATTTTCATACCAATTACCAATCCATCAAAATTTCTCTAATAATAATAAAATAAAAATGTAAGAATGCGTTACACAACTAGAAAACCTTGTTTGCATTTTTTAAGTACAAAAATAACGTAAACATAATTCTTTTTATATCTATAGCATGAATTATTTAAAATTAAAATTAAATTGTAGTTTATTCTCAAGGTTCCTTTGCTCCAATTTATGGTTAGAAAAACTCTTAGTTCACATAGTTTTAGGATGTCAATATAAATTATCTTTTATTCAACATTAGATATTTATGTCAAATTGCATATGAAAATGCTGGTTTTCAGATACTTTTAGCCGTTAGAAACAAGTAAGTCCTTATTTTAAAATGTTACGGTATGTATATTTACACACACACACACACACACACATATGCTATGTAGACTCATGAATTTGAATTTCATATCAATTAATAACTACTGATATTTTAGTTAGAAAACAAACGCTGCTCACTGCCGGAATCCTCTTAAGCATGTTTTTTCTGGTGTTTTAGGATCGTATCCCAGCAGATGGAATTGTCAGAGCTGGTAGAAGTACCGTTGATGAGTCAAGTTTCACGGGGGAGCCATTGCCAGTGACCAAAATACCTGAGGTAATGATTTTCATTTACCAGTAAATATTTTTCTTACTCTAAGACTCAAGCTACATACTGTTGTATCTTTCTCCTTTTGTTTTTTACACCTTGGTAAATTTTCTGTGCCAGAGTGAAGTAGCCGCTGGAAGTATAAACCTTAATGGAACACTTACAGTTGAGGTGCGGAGACCAGGGGGCGAGACTGCAATGGGAGATATTGTTCGTTTAGTGGAAGAAGCACAGAGTAGGGAAGCTCCTGTACAGCGATTGGCTGACCAGGTTCTTCTTTTAACTTTTTTACTATGTATAAGTCATTTTTGTTTTAGTAGTGCTGAGGAATTCTGCAAGATTTAGAATTTTCATTTTATAATATGAATTATTGGCATGTTGGGTTGTGTTGCAATGCAATTTTCCTAAATTTTCAGCATTTCACCCTATCGATGAACAGTACAAGATACAAATAAAATACACTTAATATCTAAAATGGCATCTTAAGAGTATGTAGATCCTTGAATGTGGTCTTTCACTTGGATTTATTTTTTGCGGGGAAAAGGACATCTAGACCTCCTAAATACAAAGAAATATACTTAAAGACGCCTATGGTTTTGAAAATACCTTGAGAACCCGAGTAGACTCTTTAAGTTGTATGGTTTATCAACTTTTATGTTGTATTTACCAATATCCTCTAACCAACTTTAATATTTAATTGTTCTCTTCAAAATTAATAGAGGTATAACAAATCAACTTTTCTTCAAGGTAATAATATTGTTGCTTAGCCTCGAGGGGGCAGCCCAGTTCAGTTGGTTGAGTGCTCGGGATTTGGTGCTTGGCTATATCAAGGTCTTAGGTTTGATCCCTCTGGTGAGCTTAAAAATTCCACGGTTTGTGGTCTCATGGGTCATAGGGTTGGGGAGCGTAACTGACCCTCCAATTGTAGGGCCTAGCTGGGGGGATCCGTGGTCTGGGTCAGTGTGGGAGTCTGGGTTACACACACACACACAGATATAGAGAGAGATATATATATACATTAGTATATCTGTTGTTGCTTGGTATGGTTTCTTATAAAAAAATAATAATATTAATAATAATATTGTTGCTTGGTTTGTAAGAATAAAAATAGATAAAATTTTATCCTACTTACGTTTTTGTATAGGATTTGGCTGTCTTTTTCGGGTTAAATCAGACATTTGCGGATCGATACTGTTTTGAATAGCTTTGATTGATCGTGGTTGGATACCTGGTCCACCACTCACATACAATATGTCTGTTATATATTAATATGCGTACTCGTAGTTCTTATAAAAAAATGATTAAATTTTATGACTCATAATTCATATTAAATCAAGTATTTATGGTCATGATTATTTTCTCTATACTTTAATATGATAAATAACAGTGCATGCCAATTGGCGTAACTGGTCTTGGGTGTTATAAGAGATATGAGGTTCAAACTTTGTCCCATGGATAGTGTGAGGATTTAATTAGTACCTTTGTAATAAAGATTGATACATGAAATGTTATCTATTTATGAAAGAACTTTTATTAATATGTTTATGTATATTTTATTTATGAAAAATAATAAATTCTGAATTTCATGATTCACTGAATTGTTGAGTCCTTTTCTACAGTGAAGCACCAGAGGGAGGTAAATGTGGTGGAACCTGTGGCAGCCATTGTAATGCTGCTTTCAGTCACCGATGAGTTTCAGTGTACATTGACGGCATTACAGTGGATGCCATGGTTTTGCTTCATTTGACCTTCCATTGCTTTGTACTTAGATCTAGAAAATCTGGGGTTTGATAGTGTCATAGAATTATATTTGTTGTGAGCCCAGAAATCTTCTGTTTTCTCTTTTCCGCACTTGCGTTCTTATGCTCTTAGATTAAGGGAGTCCCAATTCAGGCAAAAAAGTGCACACAGAAAGAATTCTTGATTGGTAAATCCATCGTCAAAAGGCCGAGTGTCAATCGTGCTTTCCTAAAACATTAGCAAGACAAAGTCTAGGGAGTTAGTGTTGCTAAATACTTCCTAAAAGCCGTAAAAGTATAGGTAGTTGCCTATTTTTAAGAGTCCATTCACTGCTATCCATTCAGGCAGTATTAATTCGGTATTTTCAAAAGGATTTTAAATATTCTACTCATTTTAGGCTACCCTGAGTTTCTTTTTAAGAAATTAGCTTGACGGGTGTTTAGAATCAGTCTTAGTTAATTGGGACGGTAGGATGATCTTACTTTATGGTTGGCTAAAGTCCTCAGTCTTTTACCAAACTGAAGATATCATCAACTTGATTGATACTTAAGGACTTTGTTGGCATTAATTGCAACGCAATTTTTTTAATTTTTTTTATTTAAGTTTCATTTCAGGTTTTCTTGACTTTTGGTAATCCATGAACATCTTTATCCTTTTTGCTTTTTTTTTTTAAAAGGCATTATAAAATTAATAAGGAAATTTTTTGAAAGATATAAATACTGATAGCGATTGGTTGTCTGATCAATTTAGTATGGCAAAAGCTTCAAAGAATTAGTTGAGTTTAGTGAATTGGCTGTGCTTGTTGACATTTATTTTGTTAGCATTGAGCGTATTTATTTGGCAGAATACCGTTAATGTTTATTTTTTTGTTTCCCAAGGTATCTGGGCACTTTACTTATGGAGTAATAGCACTATCAGCTGCGACTTTTGTGTTCTGGAACTTGTTTGGTGCACGTGTTCTACCAACTATCCACTATGGAGGTCCAGTTTCACTGGCTCTACAACTGTCTTGCAGTGTTCTGGTACTGTACTTGGGAGTTTAACCCTCACAAAATTTCTTGACTATCCTGATATAATGATTGAGTTGCTAATTCATTTAAAAAAAGATCTATTAGGGTTTTGTCTACGGTTTTGTTTCCAAGTATATGGTTCTTGTTCAATTTTTCTTAATTATTATTCTAGAAAAACCAAGTTACTTTATTTGAGTTAGTTGTGATTTTAATAGTGAATGATCATTAGATTCTACTTGTTACGTAATGGATTTAAAGATGAATTTGTTTTCTTTTTAAAAAGGCAAAGAAAGGAGAATTAGAAAGCGATTAGGGAGGTTGGGTAAATTGAGGAAATATGTTGGTGGCAGAAACCCAAGATTATTTGATTGAAAGCAGAATTTTTTCCCCCCTTCGAAAAGCAGATTAATACTTACAAGGGTTCTAGTTTTGTTGGAAGCTGCTGATTGTAAAACATCTTAAATCATAATATTCAGATTAGCATGTAGAACTTTATTGAAGTCGTTTATTGAGTATGGTTTGGCAGCCTTATATATGGAATGAATCCTCCTTGTCTTAGCTGCTTCAATTCAATTTGGCATGAAGGGAGTTTTAAGAAAACTTTAAAGCAGCTTTGGGTTCAAGTGTTTGTAAGGTTTGCTGTCCTTATAGGTTTTCTATTGTTTCTTTCCACATTATTAATGTTGTATAAATATACTTGTATAGATGTATTGGTAATTATAAATGAGAGCTAGTTCTTGAAAGAACTAGAATCATACTGGGAAAGAACAAAGGACCACTACATATTGTATTTATCAGCTACATATCTGAATGATTACAAGAAACAACTTTGGCTTTATTTAAAGAACTCTGAAGAATAACAAAAAGAACCCAATGCTCACGGCATTAAACTAAAACCTTCACTGAGTTCATAAAGAAAAAAGAAATGTCTCAAAATTTTATTGTCATAGAGACTGTATTGATTACTGAAATCAAACTTTATTCCACAACCGCCTCTAGTTTTGCATTTCGTTTTATTTTACTCTTGCAAGATCGCTCAAAAATAGCACCACGACAAACCCATTAATGATAAGCCACATGAAACTGGCATATTCCAAAATATTTTTGCAGCCTCAATAATTATACCACAATCTATTTGCTTAATTGTAATCTATTAGTTGATGATTAATATTTCCACATTTCTTTTGTACATTGTAGAGAAAGGAGACAAGCATATGTATGGTTTCTGTCCCTGAATATCTCTCTTGTATAATTCCTGCCTTTCGCTAGTACCTGGTTTATTCAAACCTCACATGAAGTGTGGTGTTCCTAATCACTTTAGCCAGCAAAAAGCTGTTACAAGATTGATCTTCAATCAGCAATGTTACGTTGGATTTGTAACAGAAGCTACTCTAACAATTCATCTGTCACATTTTCCTATCTTGCTGTAACTCATTGATAGTACCATTGGCTTCCATGATGAGAAGAATTGAAAATTCTCTTGAACTTCTCTCTCATTCATGTTTGGAAGTTTTTGGTAACCTCAAAGAGTAAAACGGAAGGCTCCTTGCTTCCATTTTGTACATGTATTAGTTCAAACCCTTCAATTTTGGTAAGGCAGTAGTGAACCTCTATTTTCTATTTCAGGTTGTTGCTTGTCCATGTGCCCTTGGCTTAGCCACGCCTACAGCTATGTTGGTAATCTCTTTGTAAACTCTGCAGTTATTCCTTTTCTAATGGTGATATGGCCAAACTTCTTTTGCAAAATACATCACGACTAACATTCTCCATTTTCAGGTTGGAACTTCATTAGGGGCAACCAGAGGATTGCTTCTGCGAGGTGGAAATATCTTAGAGAAGTTTGCAATGGTAAATACTGTAGTGTTTGACAAAACAGGGACCCTTACAATTGGCAGACCTGTAGTGACAAAGGTTGTGACTTCTGGCAGCCTGACAGATCCGAATTCAAAGTTGAGTGTTGAAAGAAATTCCCTTTCTTAAATTATTCTGTTCATGATGTTTCTAAGGTTTTGTAAAATGTTTCTTATGGTGACTAAAGGTCTTAAACATATTGCTAAAATTGCGTAAAATCTTCAAGTATAAACATGTCTTTTTTGTATTAAAATCCGAGGAAAAATATTTTTTCCTTTTTTATCTGGCTATTTTCTATAGTGCAAATGTGAATTATTTGGCCTACTAAATTGTGGCCAAACAAGAGAGCATCAGTGGATCTTGTTTTAAATGAAGATTATGATTTTGGGAAACTGTGGCTTTCTTGTACATGAAAAACATGGCAAGAAAAATTGTTGGCAGTAACAAAGAGGTTGAAGATATGGCTGTCCACATTAGAATAATATGCTTTTATCCTAATCCAAGTTGGGCATTACAAACATGCATTCTCCAACTTGAGAAGTGTTATAGCTTAAATAGGAATTTGTGGGGTGTCATTAGTTGGTGCTTTTTATGATTTTACTGTCATTGAGTTGGCCTTCCATATATGTTTTAATTTAGCACTACAAAAGTCCTGAAAAATTCATCAGTAATACAATACAGTAACAATGTGCTTCTTTATGTTCATCTCTGCCTATATGGCTCTTTCTTTTTCTCTGTTAACGGTCTAGAATGTAATTTGACCATAAGTTTCACATGGTAGTGATATCCAACAGCACAGTGCGTGGGGCATAGACCTTTGATTTCCAATTGGTATGCTACATAATTATGGAAATTTTTCTTTGAAAGCGACCATATCCACAGTGACCTAGAACGTTAACTTGTAGTTGTGATGTATTTTGCAACCATATCCCCTCTTTTTTTAATTAAAAAAAAAAATTCTCTATGCAGGTTAATTATGTTAGTACCATGGCAAATATTGACCTGCATTATATTTATATATCCAAAAGCATATAACATCAACATTTTATGATATTAAACTGCAAACTTTGATGCAGACAAAATCCCATTCATCCTTTGTCGGAAACTGAGATTTTAAAGTTTGCTGCTGGTGTTGAATCAAATACAGTTCACCCAATTGGCAAAGCAATTGTGGAAGCAGCTGAGTTCTCTAACTGTCAGAATGTAAAGGTACCTTCTTCTTTTTTCCTTTGTGTAATTGTATATAGTCTGTGCAATCAAGAACTACTAATCATCTTTAACTATAAGCAGCCATCTTAAAATGATTTCTACCAGTACTGCTAAGACATTGAAGATCATACCTTAATCTTTTAACTATCTTCTAAAGATCATGATGCCTCTAATGTCTGGTTCTTTGGAGCCTTTAGACTCTAGAGCTGCCAAGAAATTGGCTTGCTAAGTTGAGGTATTACTCTGCACTATGCAACAGAAGCCAATTTGTCAAAGTGAAATTTTGGGGACTTAATATTTACTAGTCTTTATGTCAGAAGAATCCAAATTGACATCTGCAGTGATAAACCTCTATGAGGGTTTTTTATTTTCCTTTTATATTGTTGATTTTGTAAGGCTATCACTAGATTAATTTTGAGGTCAAAGACATATCATGGGTGCTAGAAATAGCCAAGGATTTATTAATCGATATTCAACTTGCAGCGTTTCATATACAATTGCTTACTGCTCTGGCTACTGCTATTTTATGGTATTTATAGGTATTTAAAACCCCCTGTGGTTGCATCTGACCACATATGACAGACACTGTTGTTCTTAGTCTTCTTTTTCATAGTCATTTATTTTGATCCTACAATTAAATATGGAAACAATGATATATATATTTCGAAATTTTCATGGAAGATGTTTCCACAGGTAGCAGATGGAACATTTGTAGAAGAGCCTGGGTGTGGCACTGTAGCTATGATTGAGGACAGAAAGGTGTCTGTTGGGACAATAGACTGGCTTCGCAGGTGCTGTCCTTGAGACTATTTCTTAATTAAGTGTCATGGTGTTCTAGATTTGTTTATACAACAATTCATTTCATTGCACACAGGATAGAACAAGAAAAAATTCTTCAGTTAAATTTTTTTGCCAGTACGCATTCTACATTCAAGACACCTGGTACTTGGTTGGATGTATATCTTATTACTCATGCTTTTGATGTCATTTTTTTGTCGGTTTTGGTTAATCTAGCAAGTCAAAACATATTTTAGTGATCAGGACTTCTATGGTATTATCTCAGCTGTAAACAATGTCACTGAGGTGAATTTATCCTTTTTCTGGCATTATAAACACGATAGTGGTTGGGATTTGATCATCTAAGGGAATACTTGGATCAGTGTAAAACCCACTGGCTGGGACCTTAGAAATGAAGCCGACTCTCTCATGATTATGCCAATGCCTTTTGTGAATGAATCCATGACTTCTGATAAGTATATATTACGTAAAACTGGAAGCCCCTGCCTTTGGTTTAGAGATTGGTGTGTGGGACTTCTAATTACAGCTCATGACTGAATCTTTTCTTTCTGCAGTCATGGAGTTGATACCAGTACATTTCAAGAAGTGGAAATGGAGGAACTTATGAATCAATCTTTTGTCTATGTTGGAGTAGATAATATGCTTGCTGGTCTTATTTATGTTGAGGATCAGATCAGGGATGATGCAGCACATGTCGTTAACTCTTTATCTAGTCAAGGAATTGGTGTGTACATGCTGTCTGGGGATAAAAAAAATTCTGCTGAGTATGTTGCATCCCTTGTTGGTATTCCAAAGGACAAGGTAAGATATGCCCTTTCTCGTTATTAAATCCTGAATCTTAAGGTTGAGTCCAAGTCTACCTGTTCTTTTGGAATTCGATTTTATAGCCAAAATATAATAATGATAATAATTAATAAAATAATTCAACTATGTGCCTTTTGTTTTTGTTATATTGATTTTTGTTTTCATTTAAATTTTCTTCTTTCTTAGTAGCAAAATTTCAAAGTAATAGAAAGATCATCAATTTCAAAGAGATGTTTATTAAATATGCCTAGGAAACATGTGCTCATAATATGAAGGATCATTGATACAAAATAAAATCTCACTTCTAATGCTAGTTTGATCAGAAATCCATTACTTGGTTAACTGTATCACACCTATTGATCTTCTTTTCTTCGAAACTATGGTAAAATTCCTTATCCTAGCTTGTATTTCTAGTTGTCTTAGTCAGGACTCAGGTGTTAATCCTAATTTTTTGTTTCTTATTCTCTCTGCATAATTCACTGCTAGTTCCTTTTTTTTTTAACTCACTATTCTTTTTCTCACAATATCTGCTATCTTTCCTTTTCTAGTTCCAATTCTTTATATCTGGGTGTTTCCCAGTTATTCAAATGACTTTTGTGAAAGTAGAATCTCTTGCACAATAGATTGAGGAAATAATTGGACTATTGGCTTTAAAAATTTAATGAGATACTTAAGAGTTATCGCTCAGAAAAGTTATTTTATCTAGAGAATAAAGAACTAGACTACAAGACAATTCAGACTCCATTTTGTTTTAGGAGTGAAAAAAAGCTGGGAAAAAAATAATAAAATGTATATGGAATTCAAGAAGAAAGGGGTATTTTTGGTCTTAAAATAAGTATAATTGAAAATGGGGATTCATAAGCATTTTAAAAGTTGCTAGAAGCTCTACACATTTCTGGATCCATTCCATTTTCAGGCCCATTCGGCTACCATGATATTTACGGATGATTTATTTGTGGGTCCATTTTTTGGCCCATTAGGCTACAAAATAAAAATAAAAAATAAAATGTGGCCCGAAAATTCCAATGTTTGGTGATGAAGATCCAGCTAGGTAGGTTTTCCAAATATAAAAAAGATCATCAATAGGTCAGAAGCATTGGATGGTGAGATGAAGATTGTGGTTGCAACTTAGTCATAGTTACACATGCTGACATGCATAATATATCATAGTCTATCCATTAAGTGCTTCGATTTGGTGGTGCAGGAAAATTAATGTTTCTTTTTAGATATAAACACCCATCACTCTTATGCTGTTTAAGTAGCAAAATTTTGGGAGGAATTGGTCACCTTTATAACAAGAAAGCACCATTGTAGTTGTATTTAAGTCATTTGGCTCTAACTATCCTTATAACAACTTAAGCTAGCACTCCTTTATTCTAACTTCCTTTGGCATATCTGCTTTTTAGCATTTATAGTTAGCGGAGCAAGTGAAAATGTGTTTCTTTTAATTATGATGAGCAATTTAAGCTTAACATGCATCCAAAATGTCAACTGTTATTTTTCAAAACATCTCCAGTGGTAAAGATCATGTTACACTAGAAGTGATGCAAACGCAAACATATCTGCATACATAGAAATTTTCATTGATTCTGTAGTTCCGTGATTTTCAAACTTGAGATGACTGTGATGAGTTGGCTGCTTATTTTCCAGATTGTTTTCTTCAGAACAGGTATCTTTAGGCTCTGTTTGTTGTGGCTTTTCAAACAGAGCTTAGTTGCAGGACTTTTACCAGTAAAGCTTTTACAAGTGATGCTTTTACCATAAAATTTTTGGTATTTCGGTTGTCAATGAGAGCTTTTTAAATAGAGCTTGATCAAGTAAAACTTTTACAAGTTATGTTTTTACCGTAAAATTTTTAGTTATTTAGTTGTTAATGAGAACTTTTATTGAAATTATAAAATTACTTTAATAGATTAATTTTTTAAAATTATGTTATAAAAGGAATGAAATAGTCGTAATCTTTGTTTTCTGAGTGGACAGTTGATCCACTATCTATTTTTACATCTTCATTAACACATTTTTTAGTTTCTTATCAAAAAAAGGAATGAAGTAAGATTGTGGATTGTGTAAAGGGTATTCTGGATAGTTTAACTTTTTTGAAAACCTTTAGAACCTCTATTGCCAAAAATAGTTTATTTAATCCCTAAAGCTCTAATCAAAATGGAACCAAACAACACAGTAGAGAACCCTAGTACTAGCCCCTGTGCTGTCTTTCTGTTGGTCAAATTCAGCTATAGATATGAAACGGATGTGGTAGCCTTAACACTACTGTTTTAATTTTTGGATACTGACTTTTAATCGACATCTTGAAGAAATGATGAAATACAGATTAAAACAATAGAATTAGCATTTCATTTTTCTAAGCATGGAAATTTTTGAAGAAGCATTTGACATCTATCAAAGAGAGAATGGGATGTTTTGGATCTGAATTAGGAACTCTATTAGTATGTCATAGAAGTATCTCTTCTACAGGGACCCTTGTTTGGAAATGGTTTTCACGATGGACTAAATCTGGCCCTCCCTAGGATTTTCAGAGTTCCTTATTGTAAATTTCAGAGAAAAAGAGTTATTCTCATTAGGTATTATTCCAAAGAACTACATGAGTACATATATATTAAGGTGGCTGGTATTCTAGCTCACTATAAATTCCTTCAAATTAGGAATCCCACTAAATTTAGGAGACTAACTAAAATTAGATTAGTCAACAACTAAATCTCCTTAATAGGTAATAAAGTAATAAATAAAATCTAAATGCTAATATGTACAATGATTCTACACTCCCCCTCAAGCTGGGTTGTACAAATTGTACATGCCTAACTTGCAACTCAATTCTTCAAATCTAGTTCTTGGAAGAGCTTTAGTAAGGATGTCTGCAGTTTGATGTTGAGTAGGAATGTAGACAATATGGACAGTGCTATTTTCGATCTTCTCTAGGATGAAGTGGCGATCAATCTCAACATGTTTCATCCTATTATGGTGCACTGGGTTTTTAGCAATGCTGATTGCTGCCTGGTTATCACAGAATAGCTTGATAGGTTGCTTATCTATAATTCCCAGCTCTCTAAGTAATCGATAAATCCAAATACCTTCACAAATACCCATTGCCAATGATCTGAACTCAGATTCTGCACTGCTCCGAGAGATAACCAACTGTTTCTTACTTCTCCATGTAACAAGATTTCCCCAAACATATGAACAATAGCCAGAAGTAGAGCGCATGTCCATTATGTTCCCTGCGTGGTCTGCATCAGTGTATACATCAATCTCCCGTTTGTTGTTTTTCCTGAACATTAATCCCTTCCCAGGTGTCAACTTAAGGTACCTTAGGATCCTATACATGGCCTCCATATGCTCTTCCCTTGGATTGTTCATGAATTGACTCACTGAACTGACAGCAAATCCAATGTCTGGGCGTGTATGGGAAAGATAGATTAGCCGTCCAACAAGTCTCTAGTATCTCCCCCTGTCTACAGGAACACTCTCTGATTCTGTGCCAAACTTTTTGCTTGAGTCCATGGGTGTATCTGCTGGTTTACAGCCGAGCATCTCTGTTTCCATCAACAAATCCAACACATATTTCCGTTGGGTCACTGCAATGCCTTCTCTTGACCTTGCTATCTCCATGCCAAGGAAGTACTTTAAATTACCGAGGTCCTTAATATCAAATTCCTAAGCTAATCGTTATTTAAAAAACTGTAATTCTTCCTCAAAATCACCAGTAAGAATGATATCATCAACATAGACGATCAAAACTACAATTTGCTTCTTTTTTGAGAACTTAACAAACAAGGTATGATCTGATTGGCACTGTTTATACCCACATTTGGTCACAAACTTGGCAAACCTACCAAGCCATGCACGAGGAGACTGCTTGAGTCCATAGAGAGACTTTAGGAGTTTACATACCTTGCTTTTAGTGTGAGAACTTTCTATCCCAGGTGGCACTTCCATATAGACTTCTTCTTGAAGGTCGCCATTTAGAAAAGCATTCTTAATATCTAGTTGATGTAATGACCAATCAAAATTAGCAGCAAGTGAAAGGAGTACTCGGATGGTGTTAAGTTTGGCAACTGGAGCAAAAGTTTCTTGATAGTCAATACCATAAGATTGTGTAAATCCCTTAGCAACTAACCGAGCTTTGAGTCTTTCAATGCTTCCATCTGCTTTGTGTTTGATGGTAAATATCCACCTGCAACCTACTGGTCTTTTCTATTCTTTTCAAGTGCAATGACCTCATCCTGTGCAGCTTTCTGCCATCCTGGATGTTTAAGAGCCTCATGAATAGTTCTCGGAATTTGTACACTGTCAAGGGAAGTAATGAATGCCCTGTATGCTGGAGAAAGAGAGTTATAGCTCACAAAATTTCCAATCGGATGACTGGTACAGGATCTTACACCCTTCCTTAGAGCAATAGGAACATCAATATCATCAATCACCGGCACAATTAACTTAGGAGAATGATCGGCCTCACTTGAGTGAACTTGAGCAGGATTAGAATTCGGGTTGGAGTCATGGCATTGCATGAGAGGTGCAAGGTTCTCACTCTCTTTGTTTTCATAAGAGCCTCATGAATAGTTCTCGGAATTTGTACACTGTCAAGGGAAGTAATGAATGCCCTGTATGCTGGAGAAAGAGAGTTATAGCTCACAAAATTTCCAATCGGATGACTGGTACAGGATCTTACACCCTTCCTTAGAGCAATAGGAACATCAATATCATCAATCACCGGCACAATTAACTTAGGAGAATGATCGGCCTCACTTGAGTGAACTTGAGCAGGATTAGAATTCGGGTTGAAGTCATGGCATTGCATGAGAGGTGCAAGGTTCTCACTCTCTTTGTTTTCATTTTTCCTCCTAGTATAGACACGGAGCTGGGAAGATTCAAGTTGTGTAGACCTATGTTTTGAGGATGATGGACTGTTAGACGATGGAATATCAAGGTTGGGGTTTGGTGCGTAGTTTGAATCCGAGGAAAGAAGGACAATAGGTGGAGATGCATGCTGAATTTCAGAGGATTCTTTGATAAGAAGTTCATCCCAAAATTGAGATTCCCTTACATTCTCCCCTTGAATGTCAGATTTTGGGTAATAAGGTTCATGTTCAAAGAAAGTGACATCCATTGAATTGTAGACCCTTTTGGTAATGGGAGAGTAGCATCTGTAACCCTTTTGGTTTGATGAATAACCTAGGAAGACACATTTGATGGATTTAGGATCTAATTTGGATCTATCTGGAGAATAATTATGAATAAAGGCTGAGCACCCAAAAACTCTTATAGGAACATCTGAGGAGATAAATTTGGTGTGAGGATAGGTTTTGAGGAGAACTTGATGAGGACTTTGAAATTTATGAACCCTAGAAGGCATCCGATTAATTAGGTAAGCCGCAGTAAGAATTGCCTCACCCCAGAAATACTTCGGCATATTGGATGTAAATAAGAGTGCTCGAGCTACCTCAAGAAGGTGGCGATTTTTTCTTTCAGCCACTCCGTTTTGCTGGGGGGTATCTACACATGAGCTGGTATGTATTATGCCATGATGTGAAAGATATGACTCAAGATGAGACTTGAAGTATTCTCTAGCATTGTCGGTTTTAAAGACTTGGATTTGAGCATTGAACTGAGTTTGGACCATTATATGAAATTTCTGGAAGATATGGTTAACTAAAGATTTTTC
The DNA here is from genome assembly GCA_029633175.1 of Citrus glauca. Taxonomy (NCBI): domain Eukaryota; kingdom Viridiplantae; phylum Streptophyta; class Magnoliopsida; order Sapindales; family Rutaceae; genus Citrus; species Citrus glauca. The sequence continues at coordinate 19,830,583 of JAQOOD010000008.1, forward strand.
TTTCATGAGAAATATCCAAGTCAGACGAGTGTGATCATCCACAAAAGACACAAACCAGCGAGCCCCTATGAGGCTTTTAATTCTTGATGCACCTCATACATCACTATGAATCATGGTGAATGGACGGGTAGGTGAGTGAGGAATTGAAGAAAAATATGCACGTGTATGTTTAGCAAATTGACATATTTCACAATGAAATGAATTTGGATTTTTATTGATGAACAGTTTAGGAAATATTTTTCCTAGGTACACAAAGTTGGGATGGCCGAGGCGAAAATGTCACAGCATGATTTCATCCAAATTATTGACACTAGAATTGAAAATAGAAGAATGAAGTGACAGTAGACTCTTTGATACACTAGTGGACATGTTGCAACTTAAGTAACTAGTTTGTCTACTTGGAGGATTATTGGCTCTAAATAAATAGAGACCTGACGCCAATTCAGCACTGCCAATCGTCTTCCCCGATTCCATTCCCTGAAATTCACACAAGCGTGGGAAAAATTTAGCAACACAATTAAGATCTTGGCTTAATTTTCTAATTGAAAGTAAATTACAATCCAGATTTTGAACGTGTAGAACAGGGGTGATAATTATATCTTCTGTTAGATGAGCAGATCCTATTCCCAAGACCATGGAGAGAGAACCATCTGCTATACGAACAGAAGAATTACCCGTTTGAGGACAGTAATTGTGCAAGAGTGTTGCATCCCCTGTCATATGATCGGATGTGCCAGAGTCTACAATCCATGATCACCTTGGTCACTGCTAGTATTCAGAGCAACAGGAAAACTACTTCGCTGTGCCTGCATACTGGTTGCTTGAAGTTGGCTAGTAGATTGCGAAAGACTATGGCAGATCATATTCTGCAGAATTTCCATTTGTTCTTTGCTGAATCCACTTGTTTCACTTGAAGTTTTCTCCTCCGTTGATGAAGCTGCATTAGCACGGCTTTCTTTATCACGGTTAGGCTTGTTTGGCTTCCAATCAGCTGGTTTCCCGTGAAGTTTCAAGCAACTTTCCTTCCAGTGTCCAGACTTGCGGCAGTGGTCGCACCAGGGCCTTCCTCGTTGTTGACGGTTGTCATTGGAGCTAGTGTTGGTTCCTCGGACAGCAAGCGCAGAACTGTCAAGTAGTGACAGATTAGTTGTAACTTCTTGAGATCCCATCAGCACCTTGCGCCTGCTTTCTTCACGCCTAACCTCAGAGAACACGTTTCTAATACTGGGCAGTGGTTTCGTCCCCATAATTCGTCCCCTTCATCCAACTCCTTGTTTAATCCTAACAGGAATTTGAAGATCCTTTTTTGCTCCACAATTTTTTTGTAAGTGATTGCATCATCTGCACACTTCCATGTATGAGTATCAAACATATCAAGTTGCTGCCAATGCCTTGTTAGAGTGTTGAAATACTGTGTGACAGAGAGATTCTCTTGACGGAAATCGTGCAAGATAGTCTCAATTTGGAATAGTTCTGCTGTGTTCTCAGAACTTGAGTATGTCTCCTTTGCTGCGTCCCATACTTCCTTCGCGGTGCCATAAAGAAGAAAGTTTTCACCTATATCATTGTTCATGGAATTTATCAGCCATGACATAATCATGTTGTTGTCACTTTTCCACAGCCTGTATTGTGGATCTTCTTTCTCAGGATTTTCAATCTCACCGGTGAGATATTCATCTTTACCTTTCCCGGAAATAAACATTAACACAGATTGGGACCATTGGAGGTAGTTCTGTCCATTTAATTTATGGCTGGTAATGAGAATGGATCCAGATTCGGAATTACCATGGGTGGCCGTCATCAGGGTTGAATCTAATTTAGATGTGATCTCAGAGGAGGAGGTTTGCAACGCTGCTCCTATTTTTGTCATGTTTTGGTTCAGAGGAATCAAGGGAAAAAAAATATTGCAGGTGAAGGCTTGAAGGATAGAAGATCTGTAGGATATTGATTGGAATGAGAATAGGGAATGAAATTCACAAGATTAGGTTTTCAGAGGAGGATCATATGAGGTTCTGATACCATGTAAATTTCAGAGAAAAAGAGTTATTCTCATTAGGTATTATTCCAAAGAACTACATGAGTACATATATATTAAGGTGGCCGGTATTCTAGCTCACTATAAATTCCTTCAAATTAGGAATCCCACTAAATTTAGGAGACTAACTAAAATTAGAATTAGTCAACAACTAAATCTCCTTAATAGGTAATAAAGTAATAAATAAAATCCAAATGCTAATATGTACAATGATTCTACACTTATATTAGAGCTTAAAATATGATTGTCAAACCTCACTTATTTAGCAGCTCCTTAATATGGTGTTAGAGTCAATTTTACCAGAATGCACAGACTTTTAAATTTATCAATAATAAGTCGTCATTGTAATTTTCTTATGTTTTTGCTGGGTCCATATTAGAACATGTTGACCAATCCAACCTTGCACGTAGGGGGGTCATGGTAGAGATTAAAACACTGCTATTGTATCTTTGCCATCACTTTAAACTTTTGGGTTATACAACTTCTTAACCCTAGAGACAATTGCCTTGCCATCTGTGTTGGTTTCAGTATTATGATTTCCTCAAACGATTGTATATGATCTGTTTTGTCTGTACTTATAATTGTTCGCTCTTCACCAAAGCACTTTGGTACAGGCTATATATTGTAAAAATGTGGTCCATTTTGTTGGATCGAGATCCTTGTTGCCACCTCCCAACAGGTCACCCATCATTGGATTTCTCTACCTTTAGAACACTTAACTATAGAGTTTTGAAGTAAAAGTTACCATGCCAAACTATTTAACTTCGTCCCTCTGCAGTCCTAAGGGTCGTTGCTGGCCCCCCCCCCCATAAGGCCCACAATCTCCCCCTCAGCAACACCCTGGTGACTTGGCCACACTCGAGCCTTCGCCATTATGACTTGGCCACACCTGGCCTCTGCCATCCACGATGCTAGCACACTGTTGATTGGTTAAAACGGTGCTAGCCCACCTATAAAACACATGATCAAGCTTCGATACCTCTTGTATTTCCCAGCAAGTCCCTTACCATTGAATTTCTCCACCTTGAGCATGCTTAACTATGTATGTTTTGAAGTAAATGTTGCCATATTCCTTTGAAAACCAATTGGTGCTTGGAGAATGGACATTAAACCCATTTCACTTCGTCCCTCTGTAATCCCGTGGATGGTCGCTGGTCCCACGTAAGGCCAACACATTGGGTGGGGAAAATTACGCATAGGTGCGTATCAGCATTATAAATTAGAAAGTGCTAGTAAATTAAAACAAAGCTCTCTAGCTTATATTTGTTATATGAATATGGCTAATCAGTTTTCTGAACCTGGCTTGTTTGATCGACTTGAGAACTTATTTTTATCTACTGATTTCTGAATATTAGTTTTTGTCAGCTATTGCAATCCATTTTGAATTCATAATGGCTTTACAATGGAATGCTACAGACATGGAACCTAACTGCTTTTGTAGTGAATAATAATCATATCTTCATCAAGACTGTGGACAAAAATAATAAAATTTGGAATTTCTGAATTGCAGGTGCTTTCTGGTGTTAAACCAAATGAAAAGAAGAGGTTCATTAATGAACTTCAGAATGATGAAAACGTTGTAGCCATGGTTGGTGATGGAATCAATGATGCTGCCGCTTTGGCTTCATCACATATTGGAGTTGCCATGGGTGGGGGTGTTGGAGCTGCCAGTGAGGTCGCTTCTGTTGTATTGATGGGAAACAGACTATCTCAGGTATTTCTGACATCATTTCTTGGCTAGCTGCATTACTCTAATTAATTTCTAAAAATTTATGCAAAATCTCAAAGTTCTGAGCTTTTCTTGTCTTACCTTAAATCTGTCCCATTTTCTTTTCTGAACTTGAAGTCTTCAATTTCAATGGTTAGAAATTGTTATGAATAAGCATAGGCTGGCTGCCTGAGTTGTCAAAGTTTGTTTTCTTGAAAAGGAGACTGTTGGTTATAGACAGTGTTATATGCATACGAGGGCATTATGTTGTTCTTCACTGTCCAATTACTGATGAATTTTGCCTCTTTTTGGTCATTGCTTGATGTTAATTCGGTCATGCTTCATGCAGTTATGGGATATGTTTCAAGTTTTGGGGGTCATTGAAGTATAGGTTCAGTTTGTTGCTTGGGCAGGGGTTTCATTTTGTTTGTTTCAAAATTTATTTCTTGAGAGTAATTGTCAATCTTTTTCGGGAGTATAGTACTCATTATGACTTACACAGGATTTAAGTAACCCTTTTTCTTGATAATCATTTCTACTTGGTGAAATTGGCAGAAACTTTTTTTATAATTTATTGATATGATAGATATAGGCTATAGAGATTACTTCTTTCATTCTTTTTCCAGCACTCCCTTGTCTATTTCTTGGAATAACTCAGTTTCTTACCTCTACGCAGTTACTTGTTGCATTGGAGTTGAGCAGGCTAACCATGAAGACTGTGAAGCAAAATCTTTGGTGGGCCTTCGGGTATAACATCGTAAGTTTTCATGAACCATGCAGGGATAGACGTGTACTTGTACTAAAGCCCATGGAACATGAAGCCGTATTATGCGCAATGCATTGCATACAATACATGGATCTAACCCATACATTATATGGGTTCCACTTTTCACACAAAATAAACTATTTGCATTTCTCTACTGCAAGCTGTGTGACGACCTAGAAGCTAGGGATATGCCTCCGGTAGAAAATGAGCACTAGTGAAATCATCAATAATAATATACTATGGAAATGCTGCAGAACTTATTGAATCTTAGTTCCAGTGCTCATATCATGATTCTTTACGTCTGGTGTGAATGAGGATCTGGATTCTTTTAGGGTATCTCAGCACATGGTTCAGCAATTAATAAAATGCAAGTTTATGTGCTGCCCATATCTTCTTCTATACCTTTTACCCTCTTTACATTTCACCCTCTCACTAAGAAATGCTTAGATTGAAGAAACTGATGACATATATTTTATATTATTGCTGCTGCCAGAGTTGTTCATTTCACATTCCTTCTATTATGGCGCAGGTCGGAATTCCAATAGCTGCTGGAGTGTTACTCCCAGTAACCGGGACAATGTTGACTCCATCAATTGCAGGAGCCCTTATGGGTTTAAGTTCTATTGGAGTGATGGCAAATTCATTGCTTTTGAGATTAAAATTTTCCTCAAAACAGAAAGCGAGTTTTCAAGCGCCTTCTTCACGTGTCAATAGTGATGTTGATTCTCATCAACTCATGGATTTAAAAGGAAAATAAAGAACCCGTCTGATGATGGTAGATAGAGAGAGAGATGACACGGCATGCGGCATCCTTGTGTATCATATTTTTTGTTACTTTTGAATTAAAAGAAAAAAAAATCCTTGTACATATTTAACAATTGAGTATTCATGTGTTCCCATTGCAAATGTTTCAACATCTGCCAGAGAACAGTTTGTGAATGCTCATTTTGTTAAGTGAGTTTTACTTGCAAAGAGTTCGTTACTTCCCAGTTGACATTTTTTTTTTCTTTAAAGATGTGTTTGATATATTATGTTGTATTATGTTATATTATATTATTTTAATATAAGTATATTATATTATGTTGTACTGCATTAGTATTGTAATGTTGTATAATATTTAATGCTACACTTTATTGTATTAATCTCTTTGAGATTAATTTAAATTATATATTTAGAAAATAATATTATTAGTATTTAAAAAATACTAAATATAGAAGTTTTAAATTTTAAAAATTTAACATTATTTTCTAATATAAATGTTAAAAAATAATCTTTCATATAATTCGAAGTTAATGGTTTTAAATTTTTAATAATATAACATTTATTTTTTCAGTATTTTTTAAATAAATAACTTGTGAAATAAAGATAATCAAGTCATTCAATCAAATAATCTCTAAAAAATATCACAACAAAACTTAATTATTAAAACATACAATATTAGTTCAAAAATCATCTTAGAATAATAAAGGGTAACGTAAGCATAGTCAAACCAAAGTAGAAAAATACGTGAAATGAAATTTTATGCAGTTCCTTTAAAAAAAAAAGGGTAATTTTTACTTTTCTCCCCTGAAGTCTGGTGTATCTCCACTTTAATGAAAAGTATGGCTGTATCTCCACTTTTCTCCGCTGCTGTTAGTATAGTGTTTTGTATATGGTTAGTCACTAATGACAATTTTGTAATTGCATACTTCATTAATTATATATTCAGGCTAATTTAAAGGTTTTCACTTTAAGAATAGTGTAGTCGTAGAAACATGTTAACATCCACCGAGTAACAATAGATGTAATCTTTTATCCATTGTATTTTAACTCACAACAAAAGTCATGCTTTTCTCTTTCATCTATTGGAATCGAAGCTGCAAAAAAGCTTATAAATAGGGGTGGACGAGATTCGGTTCGATTTGGTTTTTTACTAAAATTTTCATAATCGTTCGATTACGATTATTTTAAAATCATAATCGTGATTAATCAAATTATCGAAATAATCAAATACCCGATTAATCAAAATAATTCGATTCGATTCGGTTCGATTATTTCGATTATGGGCCTATTGGACCTATTTTTGAGCTTTTTAAAATTTAAAATCTTAAATTAATAAATCTACCACAAACTTAAAAAATTAACAAACAAAAAATCAAAATATGTCTCAAAGTATGTTCGAGAACACATAACATGTTTAAATAACATGTTCAAAAAGTCTTTTTTTCCCATCATCAACCTCCACCTCTTGCACTTCTTCCTCATCATAATTTTCCATTTTACACAAACACATACAATAACATAGACATATTAGAACAAAACAAGATAAAATCATTCGTGCAAAATTGTGGTAAATCAAAAATCAGCACTCAGCAGCAACAAATAAAAAATCAAGGTAGGGTAAAAGATCAAAACAAAAGCAGGTTCATTACATAATTCCATATTGTAACCGAAACGCTTGAAAGCCATAATCGAACAACTTAACAAACCTGTTTAATGCAAAAAAGAAGCACAACCACATATTTCACAGGTTCAAGCTATGTACAAAAACCACAAGGCAATCTTATGTTACTAGCCTACATATGCACAAATGGATTGAACAAAACTATCAATCCTTTTCCTTATCTCTTCTGGATTGGCACCCACTAGTTTGTCGAATACAATTAAATTGTATAGGTTTCTCTTTTGTTTTATCTTTTTCACCTATAGTTCTATCCAGGCTTATGTATTTATTTGGTCATTCTTATTTCATTTCCTTTTCGATTTCGTTGCGGGATTCTTTTATAATTGTTTCATTTATGATAATTAATACATGAGCGGTTTCTTAATGTCATTCAGTATCCGCTTAATGTCTAGAGTCTGCAGATTGAGTTTCACTAACATGTTCATGCGGTCATACCTGCAACTGCAACTAGTAATAGAAAATAATTTTTGAAGTTTTATCTAGAATTTGAATGGAAATTAACTTGAACAAAATATTTAGATGTTCAATACAAGTCCTCTACTCAAGCTCTGACCCATCTCACTGTTGATAAATGAAAACCAAAACATTGAATCTGTTGGCAAGCTCAAAGTGATTTCCATTGCAATTTCAGAAGAATGCCAATAATATACACTTTACAATAGTGATTCTCATAGTAAGCAATCTCAACACGAATTGATTTAGAACTTAAATTTCTTAAAACACATCAAGCATAATTTGCTCTTAAATCATCAAAACAAAAAGGATTGTGTGCCCTGAAACTCCATCATTGGCCATTAAACCCGGACTAATTGGACTCTCTATATATACACACACAACTTCAATCATCAACACAAAACAAGAAAAACGACATAGATTACAATCATCAAAGAAAGAAATGAAAAATGGAACCTTTTTCATTCGATTTTTTATTCTGCTGAGAGTTTTTTGTGACAGTGGCAGCAGCAGCAAATGACAGCGGCTGCAGCAGGTGGTAGTGGCAGCGGAGACTCGGCGACGAGCAGCAGCGGTAAATCAGATTCGTGAAGGACGAGCAGCGGTGACGACTAACGAGCAGTGGCGACGACGAGATTGCAGCGGTAGCAACGAGCAGCGAGGATGGGATTCCAGCGGCTGAAGGTGCTGCAGCTGAATTTTAAAAATCAGCAGCGGCTGAAGAATGAAGATAAGAAGTGTTTAGTTTCGAATTTAAGGATTGTTATTTGAATTCCGGTTAATTTTTTTGATTTTTTTTGTAAAACCGAACCAACTGGTTTTACTTCTTTTGTTATATTACTACTTCGATTTTTTAGATGAAAAAAACCGCATAAAAATTAAACCGAACTGTTGGGTTCGATTCGGTTCTTGATTAATCAGCTTTTTTTTCCACTCCTACTCATAAGCTTTTCTCTTTCATCTACTAGAATCGAAGCCAGAAAAAGCTCATAACCTATTTCAATTATTCTCAAATCATTTTAAGAAATCAGAAGTTGTTGTTAACAAAATGAAAAAGAGCCAATCTCAATCGATAAAACCTGGGACGGATTCGATGAATCCAACTGAATGGACAACTATTAGCGAATATCGTCGACGATCTAGAGATCATCCACTTGCATTGGAGCCAAGGGCTAGGTAACTGCAACTTTCCCTTACTTAGGTTTTTGTCTTTTTTGCTTATAATGGTAATGGGATTAGTTAAAATGCGGCTGAGATGCTGTTGTTAATAGTGATGTGAGTTTGTGGGGATGAATTTTATATATATTTTTCTTAAAGTATGAAAATGGATAACACGAACTGATGTTTCAGTTAACTCAAATTAATGTTTTAGTCAATTGCCCTCGACTTTATACAGGAATATCTTTTCTTGACTTTTACCTCCCCAAATACCTGAGATGAGAGAAGCTTGTAACGAACATTTATGATCATTTTGTGTTGTAACAATTTTTCTTCATGTCTAAATAAGTACCAATTTTTTGAAAAAAAAAAATGAAGAAAAACTCGGCTAACCCACCTACATGTTTGTGATATTCAAAAACTTCTTGGTGATTTTAACTATAATATTTTAAAAGCTTTTTTCTATAATATTTTTAAAACTATTTTTCTTTTTTTTAAACTTTGATTTCTAAATCAACAAAGAAATTTCAGTTTTTGTTAGAGATAATATGGTAATTTTGTATTGTTTATATACTTGGCACCAATTTTTGGAAGAAACTATCACCCAGCAGATCTTCAATAGCCTTGATTGTACTAGTTTAAGGGTATTTTCGTCGTTTACTCAGTCAACTAATGGGTATTTAAACACTATACTAACGGCATGAGAGGAAAGTGGCGATACAACAATACTTTCTATCAAAATGGAAATATACCAAACCTCTGAGCAGAAAAGTGGAAATTACCCTAAAAAAACAGTGAGAAAAAACAAAAACAAAAGTAGCATTAAAATTAGATCCACCAAATGAGAAATTCAATTCCTTTTTCTTCTCAGCCCAAGTTCAAAGACAGCTCACTATATTCTCATATATACGCCTTTCATTTCCACCCACCAATGGCCCTTTTCAAGCAAATAATTCTGGTTGGAGTCTTTGGAGAAGGTTTGTTTTTGGTCTGATGCTTTTGGATTTTCATTTTTATATTGCCCAATTTCACCTCCCTCTCGCTTGCTCAATACGCTCTTCAAAAAAGCTCTTCTTTTTCTCTCTCTCTCACACCAACTTCAACTTTTTTGGATCCAAAACAAAACATAGTCTAGGAGAAGAAGCCACAATAAGCTGGTGTCGTGCGGTGGTGTTTTCACCTACCAGCAACAAAAGGAAATGTTGTTCTTTAAAATTTTAGTCCAATAAATGGAAATATATAGTCTGAAATACTAACTAGACAATCCAAGAGCGAAGTGAATTGGAATTTTAAAATTTAAACTAAGCAAATCACGTAATAATTTAATCTATTGTCTTAATCAAATTGAAAACAATAAATTTAATCATGCACAATATTAAAAGAGTAAGAGAAGAGAAAAATAAACACAAGGATTTTTACGTGGTTCGGCAATTTCCGCCTACGTCCATGCCTCCAAACTCACCCGCTTGAGAATTTTACTATCCAAATCTTCTAAGGCTTCAAGTTTTTACAATTGACTTTCAAGATGTCAATGAACCTTTACAATCAAGAGATTATCTCTCCATTCTCTTCACCCCAAGTGTTTCTCACACTTGTACACTCATAATTTGATGTGAAATGAAAATTAAAACAATGAAACTCTCTTTAAGAGTAGATATATAAATTGAAGAACAAAGATGATTTAATAAAGAATGATTTATGAAATTGAAGCTCAATATATGTTGTATGCACTTGTTTTTGCTTGCCAAGATTATCAAAAATGAATTGGTTTTGAGTTTATATAGTTTGAGCTCAAAAACTAGCCATTATGCATATTTTGGTCATAACCGGCTTACCGTTTATGGGCATCCGATTAGCCACTTAATGTTACCATTACAGCCACAATTTTGAATTTATGAACATCCAGTATACCGCTTGTGAAATCTGGATAGCCTTTTATGCTCCAGAAGCTCACTGTCCAACAACCGGATTACCGTTTGTTAGGATCCGGTTAGCCGCTTTCAATTCGGATAAATTCTGCCCAAAATCTAGCTTGTTGGATTTTCACATCCGATTAGCCGCTTGCTACAGTGAACTATTTTTCAAAATTATAGTTGGACTCCAAAACTTTATAAAACTGTATTATAGCCTAAAATGTTATGAAAGTTTGTAAATAGGTCCAATTTCAGAATTTTAAATAATGCTTTGTCAATCCCAAAACTTTATAAAATTATGATTTCGCCCAAACTATGTGAAATTATAGAATGACCTAAAAATATTTAAATAGTTTCAAATAAGCCCAAATCTGAAAGTTAAAATACTATCAAAGATTTTAAAATACTTTCATTTTAGTCCAAAATACTTTAATTCCATAACATCATTTTTCCATTAAATATGAAACCTTTATAATTTGAAAATAATGATTTATTTAAAAAGAAAATAATTTGAGCTTAAAAGATTAATCATTCTTAATATTGTTTATTATCATCAAAATCAGCATTATGGAAACATATATGTTAATATAGTCTTGTTTCTTTTTTTTTTCTCTTAATCTCAAAGCTCTATACCTCTATAATAAAACTTGACTATGTTTTACAATTCAAGAATAGTCGACAAATGAGAATATTTGAAAAACTTTTGTAGTGCCTAAGCTAAACTTGCAAAAATGTATAGGTCTTAAAAAAAAAAGGCTCAATGTTGATCTCTAGAAAAAGCCAGTCAAGTAGAAGAGAAGGGCCTTCAACTAAATAAGGTACGAGCCTATTGAGGTGGAAGTAGACCGATTATTTTAGGTCAGGTTTATAAGGAAGGCTATTTATCCAAATTGGATTTTGAATGTTGTTTTGGTTAAAAAGGCCAATGGGAAAATGGTGCATGTGCATCGATTTTACAAACTTAAACAGAGCATGCTTAAAGGATAATTTCCCTGTCCCTGGAGTAAATTAACTAGTTGACGCCACCTCTGGTCATGAGATGCTAAGCTTTATGGATGCTTTCCTGGGTTATAACAAGATCAGAATGTTTGATTCAATAAGGAGAAAACTGCATTGATCATCAATTGGGGGCTCTAATGCTACATAGTTATGCCTTTTGGATTAAAAAATGCAGGGGCAACTAAACAACGTTTGGTCAATAAAATTTTCAAAGACTAAATTATTAAAAGTATAGAGGTCTACATGGATGGTATGATTATTGAATCCATACAAGCTACTGACCATGCATTAGACCTCCAAAATACTTTTGAACTCTTTCAAAAATACAAGATGCAATTAAATCTTGAGAAATGTGCCTTTGGGATAATGTTGGTGAAGTTTTTAGAATTCATGATGCAGCAAAGGGTATCAAAGCTAACGACAAGATTAGAGCTATGCTTGAAATGTGGTCTCCAAGTATAGTGAAAGAAGTACATAGTTTAGCCGGCAAAGTAGCAATATTGAGTCAATTTATCTCCAAAACTACGGTGGAGAGAAGCCCTCAAGGCTGGAAAGACGTTACAGTGGACTCTAGAGTGTGAAGAAGCTTTCCAATAACTGAAGGAATATATGGTCCAACCACCAATGCTCACCAAAACGAAACTAGGAGAAAACCTTCTTTTATACTTAGCTGTTTCTGAACATGCTAAGCTCAGTTCTGGCTAGGGAGGAAGAGGATGGAACACAAATGTTTGTCCATTACACCAATAAAGTGATAGTGGACACGAAGAAGAGATATTCTTTATTGGAAAAGCTAGTGCTACCTTTGGTAATCTTCACAAGGAGACTCAACCCCTATTTTTAGGCCTATATAGTAGTGGTCACAAACCTTCCCTTGAGGCAAGTGCTCTAGAAACTTGACGTGTTAAGAAGGCTTGTGAAATGGTCCCTCAATTAAGTGAGTATGATATTGTTTACTATCCACAGTTGGCAATCAAGGAACAAGCCATCACTAACTTCTTGGCCGAATTCTCCTACGAGGAGGTAACTGCCGAGGTACCTAAGAAGCATTCGGATGCCTATATGGAAGGATCTTCAAACTTTTATGGGAGTGGAGCTGGTTTGATCATTGTAAGCCCCAAAAGAGTGAATCTCCAGTATGCATTGCAGTTCAACTTCAGAGCTAAATACGAGGCAGTTATTGTTACGTTGAGAATATATAAAGCTCTTAGGGCAAGAAATGTTGTCATTATGAGTGATTCTCATTTGATCGTCAACGAGATTGGCTTAAAATATTAGACCAAGGTAGAGAATATGAATGTTTGTTTGAAGAAGAAAAAGTTTGATGATGGAGTTTAAGGAAGTGAAAATAGAGCAAGTCCTAAAAGCCAAGAGCAGTGAAGCTGACAACCTGGCTAAAATAGCCTCATCGGGGACTGGTCAATTACCATAAAGGTGTTAGTAGAGCATTTCCTTTCACTAAGCACTACGCCCATTGAAGCAAAAGTGGTAAGCTCTATTTGTTCAAAGGAATCTTGGATGACATCCATAAAGAGGAGAGCTCCCAAACAATAAGGAAGTCGCAAGAAGACTGAGGTGCAGAGTAGCTCGCTATTGTCTGATTGAAGAAGTACTCTACAGAAGGGGGTTTTCCTTCCTTTATTTGAGATGTTTAGAAGCAGGTCAGGCTGAGTACGTTTTGAGTGAAATACATTAGGGGATTTACAACATTCATTATGGGGTAAGTGTATTGGCTCACAAGGCTTTAAGACAGAGGTACTACTGGCCAACAATGCATAAGGATGCAAATAAAATGGTCAAAAGTTGTGATAAGGGCCAGAGGTTTGCTAAAGTAACATATATGCCCCCTAAAAAGTTAATTATGACGTCTTAACCATGGTCATCTGCTGTATAGGGAGTTGACCTCATTGGCTCAGCCAACCAAAAGAGCACAAGCGAAGTACACCATAGTAATTATGGATTTCTACACAAAGTGGGCCAAAATAGAGCCACTTTATTCCCTTACCAAGAGAAAAACTACTAAGTTTATTTGGAGGTCCATGATTTATAGATTTTGTATTCCTAATGCCATAGTTACTGACAAAAAGAAACATTTTGACAACCAAAATTTTTGGGAGTTTTGGTTAAGGTTGGGTATAATTGATAGGTTTTCGTTACTAGCTCACTCGCAATCCAATGGCCAATGAAGGCCATCAACAAGATCATTAAGGGAATTTTAAAGAAAAAGCTTGAAGATAGGAAGTGAACTTGGGTAGATGAGCTATTAAAGCTACAACATTTTAGATAACCAATGTGAAAATATTGCAATATTAAGGTGGGAGTAGAGACCTTAAAAGACCTAGAGATGAACTCAATTCGCAAAAACAACCTATGAAATGTACATTTTCAGTAACTGAATCGTCCATACACACTCCATCCTAGATTTTTTTATTTTTAATGAAAATCCACCAAGATGGTGGGGGGTTAGGCCAGGCCCCCTACCTGTAAATAAATCAATCAATGAATGAACAAAAGGAAAGGGGGACACAAACCAAAACCTCCCAAGAGAAGCAAATGATTTAGTTATCAATAAATAACCAATCAAAATCAAGGTGATTAATGCCGAATATATGGAATTTTGAGAGTATCTAAATGAAGAATGCCCAATAAACCAGCTAGAAGGTCTCCATGACTAAAAATTCATTGACAAGTCTGATGAGTACAAGCCCAGTTGGCCATAAAGTCAGTAGCAAATATAGCTTCTTGAAAAACATGCTTGATAGCAATAGATGGGCTAGAAGCCAATGCCTGAACACGACCAAAGAGATAAGCAAAGTTCCACCACATGAATCCATTTAAAATAGCCCAAGGGACCATAGTGGCTTAATCAAATTCCACCTCAAGATCAGAAAAACCAAGTTGACTAGCAAGATATAAACCCTCTAACAAAGCCAAGATATAAATCCTCTAACAAAGCCATCAATTCATTAAAAAGAATAGACCGATGCCCCAAAAAGGAACCAAAGGTAGTTAGCACCATGTCTTGATGATCTCGCAAAACACCACTAGTAGCAGCCACACTTAACTTCACCACCTCTAGCGCGATTTCATCCAAGAAACCAATCGAGGTGGTCTATGGGGAGGCATGATAATCCGTAATCCCTCCCCAAGCTGAGTATCCAAAATACCCCTTAGCTGACATGGCTTAAAACTAAACACATTCCTTACTAGCCTATGATCTAAGAGCACTCTAAAAATAATAGCATCGACATTAAAGGCAATAGAATTGTACCGAGAGTGTTTTGAGCCTTCTAAACATGCCATTAAATGAAGCATAAGAAAAATGACTTGAATATGTTTCGAGGAACGGCAACACTACCGCCAATGACTAAACCAAGCATGAGGAGGCAAAAAAGAGAGATACGAACCACCAATCATTGAGTAAAACTGCTGCCAAATCTATTGAACCACTAGGTAATCTAAAAACAAGTATCCGATAGTCTCAACATCTCGATTACAAAGACACCGAGAAACCATGTGAGAAAATCTCAAGCACAAAGCATAATTTATTGCCAAGAAACCATGCAATAAGCGCCACAAGAAAAAAAAAACCCCCGCAAAGGAATATGTTGTTGTCAAATTAAAGAAAAAAAACCTCATTCTTGCTACGAGACCTACGTACAAATTCCAGCTACTCGATAGAGAAAAATTCTCATCCCTAGATAAGGCCCAACAAAGTATATCTGGCCCAGCACGAAAAATGGGTACTAACAAAATTTGCTCAATAACTGAAGATAGAAATACTAATAAATGCTTCCCCCTATCCTAATCCATACCACACCAAAAGATACTAGGGCCATAGAAGTTGCTGAAGGATTAAAATGGAAAAGCGGCATAGAACCAACTCAACAATCATACCAGAAACTATCACCAGATCTAACTAGCCAACAAATATGAGGCTCAGCAATACAATGAATAGAGCATAATCATCTCCACAGAGGAGAGGCGGATAATGAAATTGAACTATACTTGGATGCTCAGTTCTAGAATATTTAGATTTCATGAAAGAAGCCTAAAGCGAGTATTAGTCCCGAAACCACCACCACAACTTCATCTCGAAAGCATCAGCTAAATTAGAAAGTGAATGAACTCCAAGACCACCCTCCGCCACTGGAAAATAGACAAATAACCATATGAACCTATAAATGTGGCGCTAAAAATTTGTATGACACCATAAAAATCTGGCAAATAACCTCTCAAGGATCTGAATGACCATAGCAGGCGGTCGAAGAACATAAAAGAGATGAAGTGGCATGGATGAAAGCATATGTCGAATGAGTACTAGCTTACCCCCAAAAAGGAGTAGCTAATTGGCCCACCCAAAAATGCTTCCCCTGATCTTAAGATTTATATCATCAAAGTGTTGAATCTGCACACGTCTCGCATACACCGTACAACCCAGATAAGTAAATAGAAATTGTCGTGGCTGGAAACCAATAATAGATTGAACTATAGCCTTATATAAGACCGAAGCCTGTCCCTTGACATAAAAATTGCTCTTCGTTTGATTGATCAGTTGGCCAGAAACATTCTCATAATGATATAAAAAAATCAATAAGACGATAAATACTAGATCGGCACCCATTCACAAAGATCATAATATCATAAGCGAAGCTCAAATAAGAAACACACATAGGAGCGGCCACAGTATACCTCAGCGAAGGGTACTGAGAATATAATTGTTCTAAACCTCAAGAAAAAAATTCAGTGGCAATGATAAATAGGTAGGGCTATAAAAGATCACTTTGTCAAAGACCACTCTACGACTGAAAGAAACTGTGACTGACTTTATTAACCAGCATTGAAAACCATGGCCTATGAATCTCCCGTTTGATCAAGGATATTTATTGATTAGAGACCCAAAGCACTGGAGCATTTGAAGAATAAAGAACCAGGACATTCTATCATAAGCCTTTGCCATATCTAGTTTTAGAACTACATTACCATTTCTAGTACAAGGATTAATATCATGAGCAATCTCCTGGACCAATAATACATTATCACGTAACACCCGAATCGAAACAAAGCCACTCTGGGATGAAGATATAATACATGAAACACAAGACCAACAACTTAGTCAGCACCTTATTACTGACATTACAAAGATTCATAGGTCAAAAATCTACCCAAGTAGCTGGGGTATTCTTCTTGGGTAAAAGAATCAACAATGTACTCTAGAATCCTCGAGGCACAGCAGATCCATTGAAAATTTCATATTCGAATGAACCGCATAACCATAAAAAAAGTCAGTTTTTTTGCTATAGGCCTAGCAAAAGAAAAATTGGGATAGGAATCCAAAACAGTAGCATGCTAGTCAGCCCCAACTATATCCCAAAATGAATGATAAAATATACTATGTAAATCATCTAGTTTAGGGGCACTATTTGGGTCGATAGGAAAAGCCGTTTGTCGAATCTCCCTCATATCAGGAATCCGACATAGGTCTACATCATCCTCCTTTATAATCAAAGAAAGGATAAAACTAAAATCATCTAGTTGAAATTGGCCATCCCATCTATCAACAAGTCCTGGAAGAATGCTACAACAGAATCAACAATTGCAAAAAGTTCAGAAAGCCATATGAAGAAGCATTTTGAATCCGATGAACATGGAACAACTGATGTTTCTTTTGAATCATCGCTTGAAAAAATCATGCATTAACATCCCCTTCCCAGATCCAAAAACACTAGACTACTGCCTCAAAAAACTCTCCTCGTACAATAAAGCATGTTGTAGTTGAGCCTTAGCCTCTGAAAAAATAATCCTGTCCTCAAGTGAACCAGACAAATCATACTTGAAATACTAACTAGGCAACCCAAGAGAGGAGTGAATTAAGTTTTTAAAACTTAAGCTAATCAAACTACACAACAATTTAATCTAATGCCTTAATGAAATAAAAATAATAAATTTAACAATGCTTAAAAATAAAAAAAGAGTAAGGGAGGAGAGAGAAAACACAAATATTTTTACGTGGTTCGGCAATCTCTACTTACATCCATGCCTCCAAGCAAACCAAGCTTCATGATTTCACTATCCAAGCCTCCCAAGGCTTCAAATGCTTACAATTAACTTTCAAGGTGTCAATGGACCTTTACAACAAGACATTATCCCCAATCTCTTTACCCAAGTGTATCCCAACACTTACAACATCTCAACTTGATTTTACAAAAATGAATACAAATAAATTTCCCTCACACAATGTCTTTGATTACAAATGAAAACTCAATGTGTAAATAAATGAAATGAATACAAATTTTATGCTCAGATTGCAGAGAATGGCTCAATGATAACAATGATTGTTATCTAAATTTGGATTCAATTGAAGCCATTTTATAGTTGGAGAAGAAAACTAGTCGTTATTGACTTTTTTGTGATATTTGGCTTACCGTTTTGTGTTAATCATCTCGCCACTTTATGTTACAGTTATGTTCAAAAATTTGAATTTTTACACATCTGGTTAATCCGCTTTTCATTTTCAGCTAGCCGCTTTTATTCTAGAGAGCTTCTGCTTGATAACTGGTTTGCCGCTTTTGGGAATTCGGATAATCGCTTTTATTCTAGAGTGCTTCTACCCATAACTAGTTTGGTGCTTTGATAAATCCGACTAGCCACTTGCTAAAGCGAAACATCTATTTTTTAAAATTATAGTTTTGCCCCAAACTTTATAAAAATAATACTATGGCCTAAATATTTATAAACTTTACAAATAAGTCAATTTCTAGAATTTTAAAACTATACTTGTCAATTTCAAAGTTCTCAAAACTTTTCATTTTAAACCATAAACTTAAAAACAACTAATTTTATAAAATAATTTTTTTGTTATCAAAACATAGTGTGTAATTCTTTGTTTATCCACAATATGTGGTTTGTTATCATCAAAATCATCTTTTTATAACCATATAAGCTAACAATCTCTCTCTTTATAATGATGACAAAACACATTATAAACATGTGATTTGGTTATGAAAATCTCCCCCTAAAGAAATGGAAGATTAAAAATTGATTTGAAGGAGACTTCTAAAAAGCTCTCCCGCATGAATGCATATGAATATTTTTCATGACAAATAGTTACATATCATATCTCCCCCGTAATAATCAAAAAGAGTACAATACTCCCCCTATTTATTATCAAAAACTCAAGACAAACACATTAGTTCCACAATATCCAAAACATAAGTGAAAAACAAGACAAAGAACCATATCAAATCCACATGATCCAAAATCATAACAAACATCCGCATAATTTAAAAAATGGTTTACTGGTTTTCCTAACTGGCTGACCAGTTGTTTCTAGTGAGTGAACATTAATTAATTGTCTTGCCAGTTTTCTATATTCGGCTATCTGGTTTTTGTCCAGTGAGTAACCTTTAAGCAAACGGCTAGCCGGTATCTCTAATCAGCTAACCAATTTTTTCCAGTAAGTTTTCATTGAGAAAATGGCTTACCTGTTGGTTACAAGCGGTATGCCGATTCTACCTCAGATATCATTTTGCCTCTTAATGAATTTTGGTTAACTTGTATTGTGCATACCAATTTAGCTTAAAACTTGATCAATTTTAAATCAGTTTATGATTCAAAATTTTTCAATAAGCCATTTAATGCATGAAACATGAATGCATACAAAAGTAAATATATCAAATACAAGTTTTGTAATATCACTCTCAAATTATCATAAATCACGATACAAACCAACTCCATACATAAATCATCACACAATTCGTCAATTACCAAATCAGCAACTTATAATATTAAATCATCATATAAAACAATCATGCAATCAAATCATCACCATATCTCAAAATCATCAAAATCATCACCATAATCACATATCAATCATTAAAAGAGAGCTCAAAGTTCATGTTATTCTCCCACTTTTGACATCATTAAAATGATATATTACTTTGTCTCCCCCTTTGGTCAATAAAATGTTCAAAATGCATATTATCCAAAATAAAAGCAACAAGAACTAAGTAAAGTTGCCAAGGTACCTTCCTTTATCAATAATCAAGAAAACAAGTAATAAATCAAGCAATGGCATGCAAAAGTCATAAGACCATATTATCAACTATCCAAGCTCCATAATCACTAATCACATTTTAGAAATTAAGACAACTAAACTCATCAAAGATCTAATGTGAAAAGCGTACATCCCATGACCTAATACCGAGGTAGACCAAGATTGTCTAATAACATCCAAACAATTAGGATGTTTAAGCCAAGCATAAAGAAACTTGAACCTCGATGGTACCCTAGCAGTGTTCCTGTCGCAAGATAGTAACAAAGAAGAATAATTTGAAGCAGTACGGTTCAGGTGAGAAATATTGAAAATAACCTAGACTATAACGAGTTACATACCACCTTATCAAGGCGTCTTTAAGTATACCTATTAGTCCAAGTAAAAGGACTTCCAGCAAAACCAACATCCTCCAAGCCACAATCTAATAAAGCCAGATTAAATGCATCAAAAGCAACCTAAGGTTGAGTTCGGCCACCAGAAATCTCAAACAATGACTGCACTACATTAAAATCCCTTCTGACCATCTACAGATTATTATGAGTATTCGCAAACTCAATAAGAGCATCCCACAAAGCCTCCAGGCCAGATGTGGAACAATTAGCATATACATAGGAAATCAAAACAAGCTTACGGAAAAAAAAGTGACTAACCGGCAATGAATCACTTGACCTGCATCTTGAATTACCTCAACTGAAAAAGGGGAAGACCAAAATATCCAAATCTTTCCAGACACAGAAGAAAAGGCCATCTCCATCCCCAGACAAACTCTAGTACGATCCAGTCTATCTGCACCTAAAAACGGCTCCAAATCCATTTTCATAATCTACGAGCCGTAGAGCCTTACTAATCCCCCGAATATTCTAAATAATGGAATTAATCATTGGGATGAAGAAAGTTTAGAAGGCAACATATGCCTTCTAATGATACGATTCTTTCTACTAGTAAGAGAATCCACATGTATAATATTTGTAACATCAGTAGGTCTTGAGCAATATTAAAATAAGCCAGAGTATTAGTATAAGTAACATTAAGCCAATATTGGTAAGCCAAATCAATCTCATTAGTCTAACATCAGACACCGGGATCCTAACATCTGTGGATGCATCCTCAATATTAACTGGCCTTAGAGGGCGTACTTCTGCCCGTGAAACATGTTGTTATGCTAAACAAAAAGAATTAGGCTTCTTAGGCCGATTATCATTAACTATTATATGCTGGGCAATAGGAGCCACCTTAGGTTGTACATGCGTAGTAGGTGTATGTTGCTTGCCATTATCCCTAAGATCTGCACCTTGAGCTTCGTGTTTATGAAGCCCAGGTTTAGTAACGTAACAACTATCGACCGGATGGCCCAAATGCTTACATGAATCACAATAGGCTAGAACCCGCTTAAAAACAACATCCTGCCAAAAATTTGAATGACCCTCACTAATCCAAATATGCGGTAACAAAGGGCGGCAAACATCATACTCTACCAGTACCCTGGCGACAGATGGCCTATTAACCGAGGTCGTAGCATGATCCACATATAATAGAGTACCAATAGCAAAAACAGTTGAAAATAGGAAAATGCTAAGTATCAAGAAAAATGAGAGAATGACGAGAGAATGAAGCATGTAGTGGGAGAAGAGAGAAAAAAAAAAGCTGACAGCAGAGAGAGAAGAGGTAATTCTCTTATCCTTCTCTCATTGTTCTTGATATTTAGCAGCACTCTCGAAAATAAAGCAAGTTTACAATGAAAAAAATGAACAGGTAAATAAGGAAAAGATATATAAATAGGAACAATGGGAGATTCCACTAAGGAATGGAAGTCAGTAAACTATTTAAAAACCCGCATCCCTCTACCACTAACATACCAAGTTTACTTAACCCATATCCGAGAATAATCTTCCTCCATTTCCAATTTAATCAGGATGTGTCTATTATCAATAAGGAAATCTGAGAATTTCCCTTCAGCTTTAAAAAAAAAATGAATAACATCCATGGGAAGACGACCAAACGAGAACTTATCGACAAGAGCTAGTTTAAAAGGCTCGGCCATCTCTTGAATTTCCAATGTAGAGAAATAGACAACTGGTTCACCTCTGTGTAACTGAGTCGATTTCACAAGAATTGATGAAGCAGTAGAACCAGTCACAAAATCTACAAAAGACTTTTGTAGTTTTAAAGTGGTATTAGGGTTGGGGATGTTGGGGAAAAATCAGGTTTTTAAATTTTTATAAAACCTTTAAAGGACCGCTCTCATATAATATATAAGAATTTGTATTCTAGAAATCGTACCTTGAAAATCCGAGTTGTCTTTTTCCGCTGAAGTGATTTCGGCTCCTAGATCACAATCCGTCACTATCACGCTTGTTAGATCACGAACTGCCCCCAATGATCTTCCAAGTTATGACTCAGGTTCGATCTGCACTTGACGTGTGGGCGCCTTTATCACTACCAAAGCAACTAGCATGAGAAAATTTTTCTCTCAACAATGGAGAGAAAAATCTTATTCTCTGATCTGTATAAAGTGGCCTCTTTTTTTTCTTAAAGAAAAAATAAGCCTTATATATCTCCCTTTAATGAAAACTCTAGACTCCAAATAATGCCCTCTTTTAAAACTCACATTTCATTTCCTTTTAATAAGGGACCCACCATGTAAAATAACATAAGGCCCCTTACACATAAGCTAATTAAATCGAGCCTCCCACTAAATGATATAATTAGGCTTTTGACCCAAATAACTAGTTATCTTTCTTATTAATCCAGTAGTGGTACAATCAATTAAATAAGCTAACCCGGGGATCATTTGGGAACATACAATAGTGGCTACAATAATTAGGTCTGTAATTAAACTAGCCTAATTATTTAATTCCAAATCTACTCCACTAAAATATTGGAACTGACTTCCATAATTGTATGCTCGAATAATAATTTGTCTCAAGCCACATTGATTTATTTACTGCATAATCCTTTATACCACATCCTTAATTGAATTGATATCTCAACTGTCCAATCAATTTGATAACATCTTATTCTTTGATCCTTACTGGTTTTCTCTAATGATCATTTTCAACATACTAAATATGTTGACACACTCTGGCCAGAGAATTCCATGATCAAGTGCTGAAAACCTATCAAGAGATGTGTTGTACAAATTCTATATTATTAATTCATAACTCCAATACTCATAATTGCTCCCACCAAGATACGAGTAATCTTGACCACAAGGTTGTGTCGTGTCCATTGGTAACTCAAATGGAATAACAATTACAATCATGAAATCATAATTAACTCAAGATTAAGATTACAGTAAAATCAACACCTATGAGATTTAATAAGTCTGACAGTTATTACAAAATTAATTAAATCTCATAGTGATCCTGTTCAATGTAGTCGTACTACATCAATAAATTCATACATGATTAAGACAAATCATTCAATGAATTTATTACAGTCTATACCTAAATAAAGTGCCCAAGTTTATTTATCAACTACGAACTAAATTTATTTAATCATAAGATAACTTGTATTTATGTCTTCTGTGAATCCACATGGTGATCACATAATTACATATAATATGATTAAATAGACTTTAATACAAATATTAATGCAATTAAGATATTTGAATAAAATACCTCATTTATTTTATTAATCAGAAAATTTGTTTATTACAATTAAATAAACACGTATGCTTTTAAAGAGCATATTTTCCCAACAATCTCCCACTAGCTCTTAAAGCATATTTGGCATCTCACGCATGCCATGGATTCTAAGTGCAAGTTAAAAGGTTTCCTAGGTATGGCCTTAGTAAAAGGATCTGCCAAGTTTTGCTGTGACGCAATCTGACTAACCTTCACATCACCTCTCTGCACTATATCCCTTATAAGATGATACTTCCTCTCAATATGTTTTTGTTTCTTGTGGTTCCTTGGTTCCTTAGATTGAGCTACCGCACCACTATTATCGCAAAATAGTTTTAGAGGTGCAGTTACAGTAGGTACCACCTCAAGATCTTGTAGGAACTTGCGGAGCCATACAACTTCTTTTGCAGCTTCGGATGCAGCCACATATTCAGTTTCAGTTGTGGAGTTTGCGATACAAGATTGTTTCACACTCCTCCAACTAATAGTTCCACTTCCCAATGTAAACACATAGCCGGAAGTTGATTTTCTGGAATCCTTATCTGACATAAAGTCAGAATCAGTATAACCCATTGGAATGAGTTCATCACCAAAATACACAAGCATACAATTTTTAGTTCTTTTCAAATACTTCATTATATGCTTCACTGCAGTCCAGTGTTCAGGTCCAGGATTACATTGATATCTACTAACCATCCCTACTGCAAAATAGATGTCTGGCCTAGTGCAAAGCATGACATACATAAGACTTCCCACAGCTTCTGTATAGGGAACTCGTCTCATTCTCTCTATCTCTTCAGATGCTTTAGGTGATTGATCCTTAGATAATGTAATTCCATGTCTGAATGGTAATAAACCAATCTTAGAATTTTCCATGCTAAATCTAGCCAATATGTTATCAATATAGACCGCTTGAGACAAGGCTAAAGTTTTATTCTTCTGATCTCGTAGTAACTTGATATGAAAAATATAATTTGCCTCTTCCAGGTCTTTCATATCAAATTATTTTGCTAACCAACTCTTTATTGTAGTTAATGTTAACATGAATATGTTAACAATATTCATTTTGATGATAACAACCTTTAATTGATTTTTAATAAAACTATTGGAGTTATTTCTTAACAAATGAAAGTCATAAAAATTATTCCATTCATACTTATAAAAGATGGATTTTTATGGGAAAATAATTCTTTACTAAATCTGATTTAAAATGTGTTTATGGAAATAAACGATTAACCGACTACGACCAGAGAGCAAAAGTTTGCCTAAGCTCTAACCGATTAGTGAAAAACGAAAATGGAAAGCTTACTGAAAACTAACGATGAACCATTTCCTATAAACGGTTAACCGATAACATCCAGAGAGTCATTTCACACAAGTCCTTAGCCGTTAACTTAAAGCGGATAACCATTGTTCTTTTAGCAGGTTACTGGAAACTAACGGTGAACCGTTTATTACAAATAGTTAACCGATAACATCCAAAGAGTCACTTCAATAAAGCCTTAGCCGTTTACTTGAAACGGATAATGGGTATTCATCTTGTAGGTCTTTGGACGCTAACGGCGAGAGGGTAACCCAAACGGCAAACTGTTTATTTAAAATCTGGCCCAATGGTAACTTTGACCAGCACAAACAGTTAACCATTAACGGCTTACGGTGAACCGTTTTCGGGCAGATAGCAAATAACAGCTAGTTTTTCAGCTCTACTTACAAATAAGCTCATTCAAATTCAAAGAAGACTGATCATCACAACACAACCATTGAGCTTATACTCGAGTTTGCAATCTTCATAAGTGCTAAAAACATAGTTTTACTTCATCTATTCACACTTTGAGCTTTGATTTGCAATCTTTGCTAAAAACACATAGTGTGAGAGAAGAACAGTTTGTAATCTTTCATTTTGAGGGATTGTAAGTGTTGGGATACACTTGGGTTAAGAGATTGGGAATAATCTCTTGTTGTAAAGGTTATTGACACCTTGAAAGTCAAGTGTAAGCAATTAAAGCCTTAGAGGCTTGCTTAGTGAAATCCTCAAGCCCGAAAAAGGTTGGAGGCGTGGACGTAGGCGAGGTTAGCCGAACCATGTAAAAATCTCCGTGTTTGATTCTTTTTTCCCTTATCCTTTTAATTTGTGATCGATTTAATTATTATTGTTTTAATTTCATTTTTGGATTTGCATGATAATTTATTTTTAGTCGAATAATTTATATAATCCCAATTCACCCCCCTCTTGGGTTGCCTAGTTAGAATTTCATTTGGTATCAGAGCTTGGTGCTCTCATTTAGACTTAATCATCTAGAGCTAAAGATTAATGGCAACTCAAAGTGATTCCACATTTAGGGAAGGACAATCCACCACTAGCCCACCTTTCTTTAATGGTAATGATTATCTTTATTGAAAAACGAGGATGAGAATTTACTTGCAAGCCTTAGATTATGAAATTTGAGAAATTGTTAGTGATGGTCCTTTTATGCCCTTGACTAAAAATGAAGTTGGAGAAGATATTCCAAAACCTTCATGAGATTGGAACGAACTTGAAAAGAGGTAAGCCTCTCTAAACTCCAAAGCTATGAATGTCTTGTTTTGTGCACTAGATAAGAAAGAGTTTCATAGAGTGTCTAGTTGTGAAAGTGCTAATGAGATTTGGCACAAACTTAAGGTTGTCTATGAAGGCACAAATCAAGTGAAAGAATCTAAAATAAGTAGGTACACTCGAAAATATGAATTATTTCAAATGGAACAAAATGAAAATGTGTACTATATGTATACTAGATTCACGGACATAGTGAACACTCTAAGAGCTCTAGGGAAGACTTTTTCAAATAGCGAAAAAGTCAAGAAAATTATTAGGTCACTACCTAAGGAATGGAGACCTAAAAGGACTGCCACTGAGGAAGCAAAAGATTTAAATACTTTGCCTCTTGATGATTTAATTGGTTCTCTTATTTCATATGAAGAAGATTTGGTAGCAGAAAAAGGGCATGAGGAGAAGAAGAAAAACATTGCTCTCAAAGCTTCAAAACATGAGAGTGATGGGGAGAGTGAACCGGATGATGAAGAGCTAACCATGCTAGCAAGGAGGTTCAGAAAATTCTTCAAGAAAACCGGAGAGCGAAGAAATTTCAGAAACTTCAAGAATTATAGAGAGAAGGAGGAGACAATCACATGCTATGAATGCAAGAAGCCTGGCCATATTAGATCGGAGTGTCCACTTATCAACAAACACAAGAAGAAAGCCATGGTTGCAACTTGGGATAATAGCAAGGAAGATTCAAGTGATGAGGAAGGATCGCAAGAAGTCTCAAACCTAGCACTTATGGCAATAGGAGATGATGATGATCTCAATGAGGTAAGTGATCCTACCTATGATGAATTGTATGATGACTTTAAAGATTTGCATAATGAGTTGATGAAGATTAGTAAAAAGAATGCATGTCTTAAAAAGGAAATAGCAAAGCTTAAGAATGAAAATGAATTTTTAAATAAAAAAATTGTACGCCTAGAAGTAGGGAACAAGACTTTGCATGATGAAATTGCATTATCTAATGAGAAGCCTAGCATTGTACATGAGCACTTAGAATCACACATAGATGAATTGAAAAATGAAAATAAAATGCTCAAGAAAAAGAGCAATGAGTTAAATGAGATTTTCTTGAAATTCACAAATGGGCAAAAGATGTTGGATAATTTGCTAAACTCACAAAAATGTGTATTTGACAAAAGTGGCATTGGTTATAAACCAAATTTGAAACAAAAATTCTACAAGAGTTATTTTGTGAGAAATATATCTACTAAAAATAAAATTGCATATCATTATTGTAATCAAGATGGTCATATGAAAAATAGATGTACAGTGAAGAAAAATGCATATTATGGTATGAAATGTGTTTGGGTTCTAAAAGGAACCATTGCTAATTCTCAAGGACCCAAAAAGGTTTGGGTACCTAAAACTTGAGATTTTCTCTGCAGGGCTTGAAGAAGAAGAAAAATAAGTGGTACTTGGACAATGGTTGTTCAAGACACATGACAGGGAATTATTCTTGGTTCTCAAGCTTCACCAAAATTGAAAATGGTGGAGATGTATCGTTTGGAGACAATTCAAAAGGAAAAATCCTTGGAATTGGAAATGTTTGTAAAGTATCTTCAACTCTAATTGAGAATATTTGTTTGGTTGAGAACTTGAAACACAATTTAATAAGCATTAGTCAATTATGTGACAAAGGTTATAAAGTTATCTTTGATAAATCAAGTTGTGTTATTGAGAATGCATGTGATGGGAAAACTTTGTTTATGGGAAATAGATGTGGAAATGTTTATACCATTGATACAGAATGTGCATCTACACTCGATAAATATTTTTCTGCATTACATAATGATAGTTGGCTATGGCATAGAAGATTAGGACATGCAAGCATGGATTTAATTTCAAAAATTGTGAAAAATGATTTAGTTAAAGGTCTTCCAAAAATCAGTTTTCAAAAAGATAGAATTTGTGAAGCATGTCAATTTGGAAAACAAATCAAAACTTCCTTAAAAAACAAGAATCATATCTCTACTTCAAAACCGCTTCAATTACTTCATATAGATTTGTTTGGACCTTCTAGGTATGCTAGTTTAAGTGGCAAATATTATGCATTTGTAATTGTGGATGATTTTTCTAGATACACATGGGTATTGTTCTTAGCTAATAAGGTTGATGCCATTGATGCATTTCAAATTTTCCATAAAAAGATTCAAAATGAAAAAGGTTATTCTATTACTTGCATTAGAAGTGATCATGGTGGAGAATTTGAAAATCATGCATTTGAAAATTTTTGTAATGATTTTGGCATTGAACATCAATTTTCATCACCTAGGACTCCACAATAAAATGGAGTAGTAGAAAGAAAGAATAAGTCTATTCAAGAAATGGCTAGGACCATGTTGAATGAAAACTCTTTACTTAAGTATTTTTGGGGCGGAGCCATCAACACCACTTGTTATGTTTTAAATCGGGTGTTGATTAGACCTAATCTTAATAAAACTCCATATGAGCTTTAGAAAAATAGAAAACCCAACATTAGCTATTTCAAAGTTTTTGGATGCAAATGCTTTGTGTTGAAAAAAAAGATAATCTTGGTAAATTTAATTCAAAATCTGATGTTGGTATTTTTCTTGGTTATTCAAATTCAAGCAAAGCTTATAGAGTGTATAACAAGAGAGCTTTAGTTGTGGAGGAATCTATGCATGTTACTTTTGATGAGTCTAACCCCTCCTCTATGGAGAAAGCCATTGTTGATGATAATGCAGAAGAAGAACAACAAGAAGAAGCGTCAAATGTCAACCAAGAAGACTTACCACATGGAATCCAAGAGGAACATCATGAAGAACCAAATGTGGAGCAAAATCAAGGTACTTCTCAAACACTCCCCAAAGAGTAGAGGTATGTTTCCTCTCACCCTAAGGATGTAATTTTAAGAGATCCCTCACGAGGAGTTACTACTAGATCATCTCTTAAGAACACATGTGAGCATGCTGCATTTATTTCTCAAATTGAACCAAAATCTTTTGCGGATGCTGAAAATGATGAATCTTGGATTATGGAAATGCAAGAGGAGTTGAATCAATTTGCGAGAAACAATGTGTGGGAGTTAGTTCCTTATCCGGAACATCAATCTATTATAGGCACTAAATGAGTATTTAGAAATAAAATGGATGAATCCGGTGTGGTTGTAAGCAATAAAGCTAGACTAGTGGCTCAAGGTTACAACCAAGAAGAAGGAATTGATTTTGATGAAACTTTTACACCTATAGTAAGGCTAGAATCCATTAGAATGTTATTGGCATATGCATGTCATAAAGATTTTATTCTATATCAAATGAATGTCAAAAGTGCTTTCTTAAATGGATATATTATGGAGGAAGTTTATGTGAAACAACCTCCTAGTTTTAAAAATGAAAAATTTTCCAATTATGTGTATAAGTTATCCAAAGCTTTATATGGTTTAAAACAATCTCCTAGAGCATGGTATGATAGGCTTAAAAATTTCTTGTTGGATAACAATTTTTCGATGGGAAAAGCGGACACAACTCTTTTTGTTAAGAATAAAAACCAAAACATACTATTGTTCAAATTTATGTTGATGATATTATTTTTGGTTCTACTAATGAGCTGTTATGTAAAGAATTTTCATCATGTATGAGTCAAGAGTTTGAGATGAGTATGATGAGAGAGTTGAAGTACTTCTTTGGTCTTCAAATCAAACAAAACGAGGAAGGCATCTTTATAAACCAAGCCAAGTACGTGGGAGATCTACTCAAAAGGTTTGGCTATGAAAATGGAATGGCAAAAAGCACTCCTATGAGCACTACCATCAAGCTTGACAAAGATAAAAAGGGCAAAGAAGTGGATATCAAAATGTGTCGAGGTATGATCGGATCTTTACTTTATTTGACTGCAAGTAGACCCGATATTATGTTTAATGTATGTTTGTGTACAAGATTTCAATCATGTCCCAAGGAATCCCATTTGCTTGTTGTAAAAAGAATTTTTCGTTATTTGATTGGAACTAAAGATGTTGGCCTTTGGTATCCTAGGGGAACTCATATAGATTTAACATGTTATTCGGATGCGGACTTTGCCGGTCATAAAGTGGATAAGAAAAGCACTGGTGGAACTTGCTTTGTTCTAGGACACTCACTTGTTTCATGGTTTAGTAAGAAACAAAACTCTGTTGCTCTTTCAACTACCGAGGCTGAATATATAGCCGCCGGAAGTTGTTGTGCACAAGCACTTTGGATGAAACGAACACTTAAAGATATGGCATTCATCTTGAACAAATTCCTATTAAGTGTGATAATATTAGTGCTATAAATCTTTCAAAGAATCCTATTCAACACTCTAGAACCAAATATATAGAAATTAGACATCATTTCTTGAGAGACCATGTTCAAAAGGGAGATATTACATTAAAGTTTATTTCTACGAAAAAACAACTTGCTGATATTTTCACTAAACCTCTTTGTGAAGAACAATTGTTAAAAATTCGGCATGAACTTGGGATGATGAAATTTTCACATTAATGTCTCTATTCATCTATTGAGTGTGCTAAATTGATTGACTTATAATTGTTATCTAATGGTTATGAAATGTTTGAGCTTGATTGTCAAATGATAAATTTGTTTTGTTATTTCTTGATTATATGAATAAATTGATTGAAAACTTGTTCATGAATCATGCATTAAAATGGCTCATTAAATATTCTCATATCAATTAAATGATCTGGGAATTTATTATTTGTTGGCCAAATATTAAATCAAATGTGTGAAAATTTAGATAAAATAAACGGATAACCGTTTCCAATAAACAGTGAACCATTTTCCTCCAGAAACTAAAATTTGTGTCTGTCCTCTTACCTCTTCACCGTTTTCTACAAACGGTGAACTGTTTGTTGGCAGTAAGTCATCTAATTGTTACCTCTTAACTGTTAAGCTCTTAGGCTTTCACTGTTTCCTAGTCTCAAGCCTCTGTTCGTTACCCTTTAACCGTTTATTATAAACGGTTAACCGTTTTCGCGTTTTAAAACTGTTCAAAGGCTTTATCTTCTTCCTCTCCAGCTTACCCTTTCACCGTTATCTCCATTGTTGTGCAGCCGAAGCTCCCCTCTTCCTCAAATCTTCATTTTCCTTGCTTCTTGTGCCAAATCAAACCAATTAAATCATTTCCTATACTTTTTAAAACAATTTCACCGATTCAAAACCTAAAATCAAAGCCCCAATTAAAAAATCCCAAAATTAAACCCTAATTGCCTCGAGTAGGGTTTCTCCATTTTTGATCCGTTTTGTCCCCCTTTTCAACTAAATTAAGCCTCACATTCACATTCCTTACTCATTTCTCATCAAATCACTGATTATTTTCTCTCTCTCTTGCTGAGTTCATTTTACCGTGCTCCTCCATGGCCGAATCCTCTCGGAGAAGTTTTCAGCGAAAATCTACACCTCAAGTGCACCCCTTTCAGTCTAGGGAAGTCTCTGAATTTACCAGAATTCACTTCCTCACTCCTTCCTTGGCGAAACGGTTCGAGGACCGCTTCGATGGGCGAAAGGTACTTGAATCCTCTTGTGTTAACTTTAATGATTTTTGGAACTTAGTTGTTTGTGATAGAAGTGTTCGGGATATGCTTATGCCTTGGGAGTCAGCTATTAACTTTAATAAGCGAGTCTATCCTAACTTGGTGTGCGTCTTTTACTTGAACATGGATATTTCCCATAGCAACCAAAATAGGATAGTTACTCAAGTTGGTGGTGTGCTAATAGAATTTGATCATATAGATTTAGGTGAATGTCTTGGTATCTCGCATGAGGGACCTAAGGTTTACACCTCTAGGAAAATACCTTGCTTTGACCATTTTCGTCATACGGATGCAATCCGTCATATATGTCGCCATAGAGACCTATCTGATGATATTTGCTTGCTTCCGTTTCGGTCTTAACTTTTACCTCTCCAAGCCCGTATTCTTCATTCTATTCTACAACACATAGTGACACCTAGGAAGGGTCACACGGATGAGGTCACGAGGTTGGACGTGGGCATACTAAATAGCCTACTTTCAAATTGTCCAATAAACCTCTCATATATTATTGTGCGACACATGTTGAGTACTCCAACGGTTAATCACCGCTTGCTTCCGTATGGTAGTATAATTACTAAAATACTGCGCCGCTTTGGTGTGCCTCTCCGAGACACTGGACATATGGAGACTAAACGGATTGGTCCCGAGACAATGACGAGTATTGATTTTTCTTGGAAGAATGGGAAGTGGATTAAAACCAGCAACTCCAAAAACCAGGATACCTTGATAGCTCTGAAGGACGATCGGATGCTTAATGATGTCTATCCTCCCGATAAGCTTCCTGACTTTAGATTGGGAGCTCAGCCACCTCCTCCACGTCGCTGATTTATTCCTCGGCCTCCAACTGAATCTGATCCTGAGGAGCATGCCACGGATGCTGACATGTCGTCCACCTCTGAGCCACTACCTACACCTGAGCCATCCACTGTTCCGGAGTCCTCAGCTGGGCCTGAGCACCATCTGATGTTCCTGAGTAGCCAGCTGCTTCTATGCCACCTCCAGCTTCAGCTTAGCCACCCGTCTTAGACAGTATGCAGCTGATTCTCAATCGGTTGGACAATCTTTCTCGAGACCACTAGCAGCTGCGATCTGACTTTGAGACCTTCCAGCGACAGAGCATTGATCATCAGTTTGAAAGTACCCATGCTCAGTGCATCATTCTCGGCATCCTTGGTTATGATCCGGGGAGCTCATCTTCTCCTCCTTCTCTACCTCAGTAGTGTCTGGGTTATGTTTTCGCACATACAGTTCATATTTTGATTATTTGCATATTATCTTGTATATTGTTTCTGTCACTTCTATATGTTATTTATGTATTTTGATGGCCTGGTTTTATGATTATGCTTGATATTGGATGACTTGAATGAGATTGATAAAACTTGTGGATTAATTATATATTGAAGTGATTGGTTTGCTTATGGTGTTGTTGGGTTCGTGATGGAGTTGATTATTATGGCATTTTGGAAGTGTTTTTTTCTCTCGTGTATAAATGGTTTTACTCATTTTTAAGGGGAAACTCTGCCCAAATTTTTGCTCGCCAAAAGCCGCTCTTGCATTTCTTTCTTTCCTCTTCTTTCTTTTTGATGATGAAGGAGGAGATAATTTGGGAGCCTTAGAATGAATTTGAAAATGTTTTATAACTGGGAAGATTTTAAAATGACGTATTTTGAAAATACTTACTTGAGCAAAAATCTTTTTATTGACCATTTCTTAATTTGGCCATACATTAAGGGGGAGCATATATTGAGGGGGAGCCAAATATTGAATAAAGTTTGTCATCATAAAAAATGGGAGATTGTTAACATAAATATATTAATAATATTGATTTTGATGATAACAACTTTTAAATGATTTTTGATAAAAATATTGGAGTTATTTCTTAACAAATGAAAGTCATAAAAACTATTCCATTCACACTTATAAAAGATGGATTTTTTATTGGAAAATATATTCTTTGCAAAATCTGATTTAAAATGTGTTTCTGGAAATAAACGGTGAACCGGTTATTTATAAACGGTTAACCGATTATGACCAGAGAGCAAAAGTTTGCCTATGCTCTAACCGATTAGTGAAAAAGGAAAATGGAAAGCTTACTGGAAACTAACGGTGAACCATTTACTACAAACAATTAATCGATAACATCCAGAGAGTCATTTCACACAAGTCCTTAGCTGTTTACTTAAAACGGATAACCGTTGTTCTTTTAGCAGGTTACTGGAAACTAACGGTGAACCATTTATTACAAACGGTTAACCGATAACATCCAGAGAGTCACTTCATGTAAAGCCTTAGCCGTTTACTTGAAACGGATAACGGGTATTCATCTTGCAGGTCTCTGGACGCTAACGGCGAGAGGGTAACCCAAACGGCAAACCGTTTATTTAAAATCTGGCCCAACGGTAACTTTGACCAACACAAACGGTTAACCGTTAACGGCTAACGGTGAACCATTTTTAGGCAGACAGCAAATAACAGTTAGTTTTTTAGCTCTACTTATAAATAAGCTTATTCAAATTCAAAGAGGACTGATCATCACAACACAACCATTGAGCTTATACTCGAGTTTGCAATCTTCATAAGTGCTAAAAACATAGTTTTACTTCATCTATTCACACTTTGAGCTTTGATTTGTAATCTTAAATATAGTGTGTGAGAAAAACAGTTTGTAATCTTTCATTTTGAGGGATTGTAAGTATTGGGATACACTTGGGTTAAGAGATTGGGAATAATCTCTTGTTGTAAAAGTTATTGACACCTTGGAAGTCAAGTGTAAGCAATTGAAGCCTTGGAGGATTGCTTAGTGAAATCCTCGAGTCCGGAAAAGCTTAGAGGCGTGGATGTAGGCGAGGTTAGCCGAACCACGTAAAAATCTCCGTGTTTGATTCTCT
The DNA here is from genome assembly GCA_029633175.1 of Citrus glauca. Taxonomy (NCBI): domain Eukaryota; kingdom Viridiplantae; phylum Streptophyta; class Magnoliopsida; order Sapindales; family Rutaceae; genus Citrus; species Citrus glauca. The sequence goes on from JAQOOD010000008.1 coordinate 19,864,739, forward strand.
TTTCCCTTATCCTTTTAATTTGTGATCGATTTAATTATTGTTGTTTTAATTTCATTTTTGGATTTGCATGATAATTTGTTTTTAGTCGAATAATTTATATAATCCCAATTCACCCCCCTCTTGGGTTGCCTAGTTAGAATTTCAGTTCATACTCCTATATCGTTTCCAATTAGGAAAATATTGTCTACATAAAGAATTAGGAATGATACATATTTTTCTTGAATTTTCTTATACAAACATGGTTCATCAATGTTCTGAATGAATCCAAACGATTTAATTGCTTGATCAAATCTGATGTTCCATGACCAAGATGCTTGCTTTAATTCATAAATGGATCTATGCAACTTACATATCATGTGTTCTTGGCCTTTTTGTATAAATCCATCTGGTTGCTGCATGTAGATGTTTTCTTCAAAATTCCTGTTAAGAAAGGCAGTCTTGATATCCATTTGCCAAATTTCATAATCTAACACTGCAGCAATGAAGAGCAGAATCCTGATGGATTTAAGCATAGCAACCGGAGAAAAAATTTCCTCATAATCGATTCCCTCTTTTTAAGTAAATCCTTTGGCTACTAATCTTGCTTTAAATGTTTCCAACCTTTCGTCTACTCCTCTTTTTCTCTTGTAGATCCACTTGCACCCTATAGGTTTTACCCCATTTGGTGCCTCTACAAGTTCCCAGACTTTATTGGAATACATAGATTCCATGTCTTGACTCATGACCTTTTTCTAAAATTCAACATCTCTATCTATTAGAGCTTCGTTGTAACTAGTGAGATCTTGTACATGTTCATCTGAGATAGCCGTATATCTTTCTCCCAAAAGCATGTATCTCGCAAGTAACCTAGTTACCCTCCCACTACCACGAGGTTCTAAAAGTGATGGTCGTTCAGGAATAATCCTGTGTTGATCATCTGGTTGTTGCTGTTCTTCCTGTTCTGTAACAAGTATTGAAAGCTAAAGATCAACTTGATCATCTGACAGTTCTTCAAGTATTACCTTACTCTTAGGTTTGAAGTTATTCATATAGTCTTCTTCGAGGGAAGTGAAATGTGTGCTCACGATCACTTTCCTATCTTGAGGACTATAAAATAAACCTCCCCTTATTCCTTTGGGATACCCCACAAACATATAAACCTCAGAACGTGAATCCATTTTGTCTACCTTTGGTTTTAGCACATGTGCTAATGATCCCCAAAGACGGACATCTCGTAAACTTGGTTTGTGACCTAAACATAATTCTATTGGGGTTTTAGGCACTGACTTAGATGAAACTAAGTTCAAGAGGTAAACTGCAGTTTCCAGTGCTAGTTCTCAAAAAGAGATTAGTAATGACGAATAACTAAGCATAGATCTCACAATATACAAAAGAGTTCTATTTCTTCTTTCAGCTACCCCATTTTCTTGTGGTGTTCCCGGGGCAGTCAATTGAGATATAATCTCATTTTCAATCAGATACTCTTTGAAATCTCCTAAGAGAAATTCACCACCTCGAACAGATCGAAGTTTCTTTATGTTCTTATCTAATTGCTTTTCTGTCTCAGTCCTATACTCTTTGAATTTCTCAAGAGCTTCAGACTTGTGACGCATCAGATAAACATAACCGTATCTCGAGTAATCATTAGTGAAAGTGATGAAATACTCATAACCTCCTCGAGCTTGTACATTGATTGGTCCACATACATCTGTATGTACCAATTCAAGTTGTACTGTTGCACCTACTTCTTTGGCCGAGAATGGCCTTTTGGTCATTTTCCCTTCTAAACAAGATTCACAGAGTGGCAATGATTCATTTTCTAATGGACCCAAGAGCCCATATTTAATCATTTTCTGTATCCTATTTTGGTTTATATGACCCAAGCGTAAATGCCAGAGGTAACATTGGTTGGAAGAAATATTTCTCTTAGATAAATGTGCATGCTCATCATTATTGATCACTGTGTTATACATAGAATGGATTATTGGACTTAAATGATATAAATTATTTTCCAATGCACCAGAATAAATAAGTCTCTTATTATGAAAAATAGAAACAGAGGATCCAAAATTTACAGTGTACCCTTGCTTTTGACAAATAAGCTACTGAAATTCAATTTCTCTTAATGTCTGGAACATAAAGACAATTATTCAAAACTAAAGTCTCATTATTAAAAGATAATAAAACAGATCCAGTCTTCACTGCTGTCACGAACTGTCCTGTCCCTAATTGTAGCTTGACGCTTCCTTCACTTATTTTCTTGGTTTCCTGAAACCAATAAAGTGAATTACAAATATGATTAGTAGCTCCTGAATCCAACATCCAAGTGTCAATAGGATTCTGAACTAAACAGGCCTCAATTACAAAAAGATTTTCCATACCTAATTTCACAATCTTAGGGCAATCCTTTTTCCAGTGACCTTTCTGTCCACACTTAAAGCGTTTGCCTTTCGGCTTGCCATCTTGCTTGGTAGACAGTTTCTTTTTCCCAGCTTTGTTTTTACCTTTGCCTTTCGGCTTAGGCCCAGAAGTTGAACTTTTTTTAGTAATATTTATTGCTTCCCAGAGATTTCTCAGCACGATAGATCTCTTCAGCAGAATGAAGTTCGTTCATCAATTCAGTTAAGGTCATGTTTCTTTCGTTCATGTTATAATTGACTTTAAACTCTTTGAATGTCTCTGACAGAGATTCTAGCACCATGTCAATCTTTGAGTTATCATCGATTTGTGCTCTCTGAATCTCAACCTCATTCAAATAGTCCATCATTTTAAGGACATGATCATGAACTCTTGTGCCCTTCCCCATTTTACTGCTCATAATTCCTTTCAGCGCTACTTGTCTCGCGGAACGAGTACTCTGCCCGAACATCTGTTGGAGACTATCTATTATTTCAGTGGTAGTCTCCAAGTTCTGATATTTGGTCTGCAGAATATTATAAATCGAGGCTAAAATGTAGCACTTTGCCATTTCATTGGCCTTTTGTCATTTCTCATAAAGCCTCCTCTGATTTCTATGAGCATCATCCGCCGGAACTGGAGGGCATGGCTGGGTTAAGACATATTTATAATTTTCAGCAGTCAGGATAATGAATAAATTTCTTTTCCAATCTACATAGTTCTCTCCAGTTAGTTTGTTTTGACTCAAAATAATAGTAAATGGGCTCAAGGAAGACATTTTCTGAAAAATAAAACATCCATGCATAAATAATTTGAAATAATATTCACAATAAATGATAAAAATGTAAAAAACCATAAATGCATTTTAATTTATTTGTAACGATAATCTAGTACCATTTTGACAAGCTATCCGTTGTGTAAGTCATGTCTACACTTACTAGACCCAATTATCCATTAGATTATTTATTTTTATGTAGAGATATGATAAATAATTCTTGTTATCCTTTTGGACCTAAATTTGTTAACAGAGCTTCGTTGGGAAGGTTAATAACAAATTTTAGTTGAGTGTATAACTATTGTTTCAATCTAGATATTTTTCATATCAATAGTCACCGTTGGGGTGAACAATCGATTAAAAAATATTTCAATTTTATCTTTGAAGAAGTTCATCGAATAAAATATCTAATATATATACCCTCCAAAAGGAGCATCATCGTATCATGAAATTGAGGTATATATATAATTTTATTATTGAACTAACAATGGAGTCAGTGGGAAAATTATCTTGAATTTTCCCTCTCCCACTCAATATTTTAAAATTGATTTTTTCTTTTTAAAACATACATATTGTTAATTGCATGCTTCCTATAATATTATCTAGATGAAATCCAATATTATTAAGCATAGACAAATTACAAACAATATTATGAGATTCATTATTAATAAATGACATGTATCATTATGCATAGAGTAGCACTACCTATTCTATATAACATGTTATCATGGCATGTGAATATCCAAAAACATAACATATAGAAAAACAATTAAATAATCTTAATTCATGGCTTTCCTATTAATGAAAAATACATTAATTCTAAGCCTAATCTTCATTGGGCTTCTTTTCAATGTCCATTTCCACAAGCTTGTCTTTGTTAATGGACTAGGGAAAATTGAGCTTTTAAATTTATAATTGGTCCAATTTTAATTTTTAAAGGAAATAAATAAAAAAAAATTAAATTAAAATAAAATTTTTGGACCAAAAATAAATTTAATGTATTTAATTTTGTCTATGTATTTTTAATCCATTAAACCAATTGAAATCGGGTCTAAAACTAGGATTCATTAAGCTCAAAATCATTTTTGGACTTAAATTCAAAAAAATTAAAACGTATATGCCCAAAGAAAAACTTATGAAACCATAGGGCCCTTCATGATAAAAATCATAAAACCCTAAAATCATATTTTTCTTTCTTTCTTCTTCCTCAGCCGCCAACTCCACAAACGACCACTACTATAATTTTTCTTACAAATATTCTAGGCCAATTTTGGCTTACAAAAATTCTATAACAATAAAATAAATCAAGAGGGAAACATGGTAATAAAAAAACCACCTCTCTTGTTACAAATCTAAACGAAAAAATAAAATAGAAAATCTAACCATAAATTAAGACAAACTAAAACATGCTTTATTCATATATTTAAACAATTAATATATATATCTGAATAAATTGTGCCACTCTAATACATAAATTTTAAGAATGATTTCATACAAAATTCTTATATATTAATATGAGATGGCTCTGATACCAATTGTTGGGGAAAAATTAGGTTTTTAAATTTTTATAAAACCTTTAAAGGACCGCTCTCATATAATATATAAGAATTCGTATTCTAGAAATTGTACCTTGAAAATCCGAATTAGCTTTTTCCACTGAAGTGATTTAGGCTCCTAGATCACGATCCGTTACCACCACGCTTGTTAGATCACGACCTGGTCCCAATGATCTTTCAGGTTATGACTCAGGTTCGATCTGCACTTGACGTGTGGGCACCTTTATCACTACTAAAGCAACTAGCACGAGAAAATTTTTTTCTCTATAATGAAGAGAAAAATCTTATTCTCTGATCTGTATAAAGTGGCCTCTTTTTTTTTCTTAAGAGAAAATAAGCCTTGTATATCTCCCTTTAGTGAAAACCCTAGACTCCAAATAATAACCTCTTTTAAAACTCATATTTCTTTTTCTTTTAATAAGGGACCCACCATGTAAAATAATATAAGGCCCCTTACACATAAGCTAATTAAATGAAACATCCCACTAAATAATATAATTAGGCTTTTGACCCAAACAGCTAGTTATCTTGCTTATTAATCCAGTAGTGGTGCAATCAATTAAATGAGCTAACCCGGGAATTATTTGGGAACATACAATAGTGGTTACAATAATTAGGCCTATAATTAAACTAGCCTAATTATTTAATTCCAAATCTACTCCACTAAAAGATTGGAACTGACTTCCATAATTGTATCCTCAAATAATAATTCGTCCTAAGCCATTTGATTTCTTTACTGCACAATCATTTGTACCACATCGTTAATTAAATTGATATCTCAACTGTCCAATTAATTTAATAATATCGTATTCCTTGATCCTTACTGGTTTTCTCTAATGATCATTTTCAACATACTAAATATATTGACACACTCTGGCCAGAGAATTCCATGATCAAGTGCCAAAAACCTATCAAGAGATGTGTTGTACAAATTCTATATTATTAATTCATAACTCCAATACTCATAATTGCTCCCACTAAGATACCGGGTAATCCTGACCACAAGGATGTGTCGTGTCCATTGGTAACTCAAATGGAATAACAATCACAATCATGAAATCATAATTAACTCAAGATTAAGATTACAGTAAAATCAACGCCTATGAGATTTAATAACTCTGACAGTTATTATAAAGTTAATTAAATCTCATATGTGATCCTATTCAATGTAGTCGTACTACATCAATAAATTCATACATGATTAAGACAAATCATTCAATAAATTTATTACAGTTTATACCTAAATAAGGTACCCAAATGTATTTATCAACTGCGAACTAAATTTATTTAATCATAAGATAACTTGTATTTATGTCTTCTGTGAATCCACATGGTGATCACATAAATACATATAATATGATTAAATGGACTTTAATACAAATATTAATGTAATTAAGATATTTGAATAAAATACCTCATTTATTTTATTAATCAGAAAAATTATTTATTACAATTAAATAAACACATATGCTTTTAAAGAGCATATTTTCCCAACAGAGGACAGTGACCGGGTTAAGAGTAAAAGCAAATGAAGGCTTGGGGTTGATGTTGTTGCTATGGTTTGGAGGAGTTGCATTGTTAGAACGGGTTTTGGTAGCCACACGAGTTAGGCCATTTGAGTGGCTAGTTGTGGCTTCTGAGATGTCGATGTGCGTAATGTTGTTTATGAGAGGTTCGATTTTGGTAATAGTTGTCGTGTTACAGCATCGTCGACGTTAAGAATGGCGCTAGCGGTGTGCACGCGACATAAGTTTGCTGTTTTAATGTAGGTGTGGTTGTATTGGGTGTAGACGATCAAGAGGTTGAACGCCGGCAAAATCTAGTGGATCATCACCATCAGTAGTGATGAGCATAATTTATATACATATTTTGCCCATACCTATATAATTACTGGTTATTTTTATTTCTTATTTTTAATTAATTAAATTATTTTATTGAATAGGGGATTAATTGGAGATTATGGATAAAAAAATATATAAGGGAGCTCAATTTTGGAAAGCAATTTAAAGGGGCCTACACTTGGCTTTTACAATTAGAAAAAGGAATCCTAGTGCAAGGTTGATTGGTGAGCACGTGAGTGAAGTAAATAAAATGCCAAACCCTTTTGGCTTTAGCATTGACAAGGTAAGGCTATATAAGAAAGCTAAGCTCTTGGCTTTTGGGTAGAGCCAGCCACCAGAGAAGGGAAGGAACCAAGAAGCATAATTTGGATTTAAAGAGAGAGCAATTGCAGCAACGATATTTCGGCTTCCCATGGCTGAATTTATTTTATTTGTTGCTCTCAAATCAAGTATGTCTAGCTAAATTTCTTATATTGAGGTTAAGGATGAAACCCTATTCAATGAAATAATTATATTTTTATTTATTTAATTCCCTATATATGTTCTTTAATGATTATGGTTTTTATTTCATATGATTAATTGAATGTTAATAAAATCTTTTTATCAATTCTGTCATGCATTATTGATTGTTAGGATTAATATTCGATTAAATCTATGCTTGGATCTATAAAGTCTATATATGATTATCTTTGATTTTATGTCTTTCATCAAATTGTTTACATAGAGTGCTTAGGAAAACTTTGACTCTTTGTTATTCAATATGTTTACATGAGATTCTTAGATGTCAAATTATTAAGCAGAAAAAGAACCTACATTAGATTTAATTATTTGGGCTTAATTGTTATATCATGAGATGACATAGATTGATTTCGAGTTGTCACTTTAAAATTGGGGATTAATAATTACTAGTTGAATAGTGGTGAATTCCGAAACCTTAGTAATTTTTATCTTATTGAATTCTCCTTTATTTTAATTATTTTCTTAGTTTAGTTAGTTTAATTTCTCTTAAAACTCAATTTGCTCAACTAGGTTAGAATTAATATTAATTTTAGATTTAAATTAGACTTTTCAATTTATAACAATCCATGTGGAATCGACCTCGTTACCACTATTCTATTTCTAGATTCGTGCGCTTGCGAGTATATTCAAATTAACACAACAAGTAGCTATTGAAGTCATGGGTGGTTTGTAGTGCTCCTGGGGCCTCAAAGTGTAAAATTATGACTTTTCCCTAATCGATCAAAGGTGGCCGATGGTCAAGCTCGGTGCCTATCAAGCTCATATTAGACCCTTCAGGCCATCCTGAACCCATGAGTCTCCAATAGCTGAGCAGCAATGAGAACGTCCAATTTGGTGCTTACGGTTGATTGAAAAATGAAGAGAGAATCTTAAAGAACCAAACTCAGATGGTGGCGTGGCTCTAAACCAGCAAAATCAGGCAAAAATGAAGCAGTATTGTCGTGGTTTCGTGAGCTCTATTGGCAGCCTTCTAGTTGTTTTACTACGGCATTTACAGCAGGGACACGACCGGCGTAGCTTCAGGTTCTAATCGATACCCGCCTTGGTGGATGAAGTGGTCGGAGAAGTGAGGTCCGCTTGGGTCGGGTCGTTGTGCTTGGTCAAGTGTTATTTTACATGATCGTAGACCACATCATTTATGAAGTTTGAATTACAATACTTGTCACTCCATCCTAGATTGATTACAAACCACTCGGCTTAAAAAAAAAAACAAGTGCCCATCATGATGGTTAACTAAAAAAGCATCAAGAAGTTGGCCTCCGAAAGGGTTAATTGAATAGTGAAAGCAAGACAACAAGCCTTCATAAGACCATTCCCAAAATGAGGGACAACTATGCCCTAAATAAGGGAATGGCTAATATTTACTATAGGAGACACAAATGCTCCTATATATATGACATAATGGTGTAAGAAACCATAAAAGAGCTTGTTTTCAACTGATTTTTGGGGAGCTAGTATTTACTATAGGAGACACAAATGCTCCTATATATATGACATAATGGTGTAAGAAACCATAAAAGAGCTTGTTTTCAACTGATTTTTGGGGAGCTGGGGTACCTTACTACTTTGCTGTGCGGGGGGCAGTGTATGTGATCTTCGGAGAGAGCTTTACGCGCCTGCAATGGTGGAAGGTCAGGAACAAGAGAGGTGATATTTGGAGTGAGCTTTACGCGCCTGCAAAAGAGTGAAAATAGAAGTTAGAGGTGAAGCCGAGGGGTACCCCTGGCATTCACACTCCGACGCTCAAGTTAGCAAACTTGAGCTTTTTAGGTGAAGAGAGCTAGCTAGCCCTCTGTAAATTAGGGTTTAAGGTTGGAGAGAACCTGTTTTTGGAGTGGGAGTGCGAATGGTGAGTATTGGTGAAAGGAGAAAAACTTCTTTTTTCGAAGTGTGAGTGTTGGTGGAAGGAGAAAGCATGATGGAGAATGAAACCTAGGTACCTTTTTATATGGAGTACCTCAGCTGCCACGTGGCGTACCCTCTTTGGCTAACGTCCCTTTGCTGTTTTCATAATTTTTAGGCCGTAATATGCATGCTCGCGGCGTATCTCATCATTTGAAGACGTGGCTCGCACTGGCGAGTGGTCCCAGGGTACCTCTGCAGTAGCTGTCGGGTAGGCGATTGGGGGACCACTGTCCTTGGTATAATATCCTGCATTTTGGCAGGCGGCTGTCCCTCCTTTTTGCACGTCATTTTTTATTCATATTTCTAACCAAATCAAATCAAATCAAATCTTTTAGGAGGCAGAGACGTTTCTCATAGGGGATATTTTGGAGGATTCTCTTACATCATTCTGTCGGATACCCCAAGCTACGTGGGGTACCTCTTACTACTTAGGGTACCCCAATTTGTATAAGGTACCTTATGTTATATGAGGTACCCCCATTTCTATGGGGTATCTCACACTATTCTGGAGTCACCCCATTAATCGACACGTGGTGCTTTTATTGCCTTTCCATTTTTCCCTCAAACAACAGCCCCCTAGTTTCTTTTTGGCGAGAAGTATTAGAGGCAAAAGAAACTCATTGTGTGAGTGACACTTGGCGATGCAGCTGGACCAAGGGTGATTTGCCTGACCTCTTCCTTGGACTTTACCCTTTCTTCACCTTTTTTTTTATCTGGGAAAGTGGCAGCCGTCTGACATGAAATTTGAATTTTAAAAAATTCTCAAACATCCCTGAATCTCTTTTCTCGGACTGTGTATCCTGTCAGGTTCAATTAAAACTCCTGGCGCATGTCAACCCTTTTCTCCTTGATTTTAAAAATCCCCAAACAGTCTCTCAAAATTCCTTTCAGTTGCTTTTTTCTTTCACCCTCTTTTTTCTCTCTTTTCTCTTCCTTTCCCGTTCATCTCTCTCTCTTGGCCGGCGCTACTCTTTCCCTTCTTCTCTTTTCCTTCTTCCTTTTCCTCTTTTTCTTTCGTTCTCCCTTTCATCTCGGTCGGCGTTAGCTTGGGGTGTTTTTCTGGCGCAACTGTTGGCTGCTGCAACAGTGATTTTCGAACTCCAAATCCGACGATTTTTGGGCGTTTTTCTGGCAGTTTTCAACGCAGTTTCAGCCACGGTAATCCTCTCTCTCTCTCTCTCTCCTTTTCTTCCTTCTTCTTCTTCTTTCTTTTTCTTCCTTTTCTCTTGTTTCGGGAGGCGATTTTCTGGGCGATTTTTGGCGCTTTGACGATGGCTGTCATATCGGTCAGTTCTAGCTTTGCCAGTGGTTGCAGCCTCGGTTGGTCGACGCTGGTTGTGGGGGGCTGCATCTCCCTCCTTGCATCGGTTTTTGCTACAGCTCCTCTTTTTTTTAGGCCGGAATGCTTGTTCTTGTTTTTTTCAGTTGTTGCCCGTTTTTCTTTTTTTTTGTAAATATTTACTTAAATCAAAGCTTTATTATTATTTTTTATACTCACTGTTTTTGGTTGCTTGCAGTTTCGTTTCCCTGCAACCATCAATCCGGATCTGCTGAACTGGTGAGCAATAGGTATCCTCCCTCTTTTCTCCGCTTTTTGGCGCACTTGTAATGGCGTCATTTTGCACATTTGGAGAGAAAAATTTATTTTTGTTTGCTTCTTTCTGTTTGTTTTATTTTTATGGTTGGTGTTTGCATCGGATGGTTGATGGGTGGTGGGTTGTTTGTGGTTGTGTTGTTATTGGACGTTTTGTCAAGTGCATTGTTAGCGGTTTGTGGATGTGTGGCTGGGGGATTTGTGGGTGTATTGTCGGGGGGGGGGGGGAAGTAGAGATGGTAAAAAACATTTAGGTCCCGTGAGGAAACGACGTAGAGTTGGGGCTAAGAAGGCTGACAGCCCCCCTGAGGGTTCTCCTTCTCACATCTCCATTAGCGAGGGGGATAAGTCCTCCTCTGACTCCTCGGGTAGCCGTACCTCTCGTTCCGAGCCTCCTCCTACTATGGTTACCCCTCGCGTCAGCCCTCGTTTCCCTCGTAAACGGCCTACCCCCCAACTTAAGAAAAAGGATAAGCCATCAAAGCCTAAGGTTCTCGCTCGTTCCTCGGAGCAGCCTTCCTCACCTTCCCTTGCCACACCCTCAAAATCTGGCAACCCTTTCTCCCTAGGCATTCGGAGAGCCACTTTAGGGGACCTAGAATAGATTATGGCTAGATACAACATTCTTTCGTCTGTCCAGCTTAGGGTACCTCATGGTGATGAGCAGCCTGAGCGTCCTCAGTCTGACGGGATAACTCTCCATATCGACCTTTTTGACCTAGGACTTCGCCTCCCTCTCCAACATTTTTACATAAAAATGTTCAGTTTTCTAGGTGTAGCTCCTGGGCAGCTGTCCCTTCCGAGTGGAGGACGCTCACGGGTTTACAAGTGTTGTAGTAGGAGGTCGTGAAGCGCGACATCTCTTTTAGGGAGTTGAGGGGCCTCTACCAATTTAAAAAGCCTAAGGGCCCCGGTGTGACTTACTTTTCCCCGTGGGATGACCATGGTCATATTATTGAGGGGAGCCCCGTCCTGAAGAAAGGGTACCGAAAGGGGTGGTTCGTAGCCGAGGGTAGGTGGGGGACCGAAACTCTGGGCGAGAATGGCGACCCCGTGGCAATTCTAAATTCTTTCACCGCAGACAGTGAGTATCTCCCTTACTCGCAGGCATATACATGTATTTATGACTCGCAGGCATCTTTTCTCCTCAGCCACTGCCTTCCGGACCTTCACTCTCTTGCCGCTGCTCGGTCGGAGGTGGACAAGCTAAGGGGTGAGCTCCAAAGCCGCCAATCTCGAGAGGATCAGCTCGTCCGAGAGGTCAAGAGTTTACATGAGCACATTACAGACCTTTCAGGAGAGAAAGCTCGGCTAGAGAAGGACCAAGCCGAGTTGCAGGCCACCAACGACGAGCTGCTATCTCGACAGAAGACGATGGCGAAGGATGCATTCTCGCTCATTATGTCGGAGGTGTGGAGTGTAGATCCAGAGTTGGAGGTACCCCGTGTGCGGAAATTCGTCAACAAGGCCACCATTATGAAGACGATTGCGGAGAGGAAAAAGTCTTCTCAGACACGGTCGGGTGCCTCTTCCGGGTCACATAGGGTACCCCGCGAGATTCAGCCATTGCCTATTTCAGAGGCCCCTACTTCGGCTGCTCCTATTCCGGGTACTTCTAAGTCCTCTGCTGGTTGCCTCCCGGAGACGGATGTTGGAGATGACGTTCCCCCCTCGGTGTAGGCTTTGTTTACTATGCTCTCACTTTTCAGATCTATCCATATTTTGACATTAGAACTTTGTTTATTTCTTTTTGGTTTCTTGGGATGTTTGTATTGCTGATAACTCTCTTTTGTCATGATACTATACTACCTGGATTTTCTTTTACTTTGCATGCTTGTCATTCTGCGATTGGATGCTTGGCCAAACTGGTAACTTTTTTAGGGTACCCTTTTGTTTGTTTGTTTGTTGTTTTCTTTAAATGGGGTACCTCTCATGTTTTTTGAATTGGGATACCCCTTTAAATGTTGAACATTAGGCGCTTCTTCTCTGAAATAGGGTACCCCCGGTACCTTACACGGATCGGTGAATCTGGTGCCTACCTTTCTCAATAACTATGGCGGATCTCCTCTCAAATAGGTGATTAAAATTTCAGCGTAGATAGTTTACTCCCTACTTAGCTCAAGTAAGAGGACGGAGGTATGAGTGTTAGCATACCTAAGCCGAACCTCGTGACGCTAGGGTATGCCGGTTTTTTCACCATCGAGTCTTCTTTGACCCTCCCCCTCTTCAAATTTTTCAGATAGTTCACCCCCTACTCTACCAAGTAAGAGGACGGAGGTGTGGGTGTTAGTATACCTAAGCTGAACCTCGTGACACTAGGGTATGCCGGTTTTTTCACCCTCGGGTCTTCTTTGACCCTCCCTCTCTTCATATTTTTCAGATAGTTTACCCCCTACTCTGCCGAGAAAGAGGACGGAGGTGTGAATGTTAGCATACCTAAGCCAAACCTCGTGACGCTAAAGTATGCCGGTTTTTTCACCCTCGGGTCTTTTTCGACCCTCCCTCTTTTCATATTTTTCAGATAGTTTACCCCATACTCTGCCGAGTAAGAGGACGGAGGTGGGGGTGTTAGCATACCTAAGCCGAACCTCGTGACGCTAGGGTATGTCGGTTTTTTTACCCTCGTGTCTTCTTCGACCCTCCCTCTCTTCATATTTTTCAGATAACTTATCCCCTACTCTGCCGAGTAAGAGGATGGAGGTGTGGGTGTTAGCATACCTAAGCCAAACCTTGTGACGCTAGGGTATGCTGGTTTTTTCACCCTCGGGCCTTCTTTGACCCTCCCTCTCTTTGTCTAAGTAGCTTGGCATATGGTGAAAATTACATATATCCAGATGCGAGGGTATGTTAATAGTGATAAACGAATATAATCTGCATGCTAGGATCGAAATGGCAAAACAGGAGAAAGAACCCACATCATACTTGCTGTAGTAGAAATTGCATTTATAAATAACGAAAGTGTAGATAAGTACATGAATTAGCTCTGTTACCCTAAGGAGAATGGAAGACCACATGACCTCCTACCCTTTTTCATTTGAAAATTAAAGAAACTCTAAAGTTGCAATTGACCAACATAGGGCATTTAGGGTACCCCATTTGGCCTATCACCAAGAACATTGAAGAAAGCATTAAAGAAAACAAAAAACTAAAGGTTTAGAAACTGTCCTTTAGTAATATTTCCGTAGCATCGCGGCATTCCATGGGTGCCTCACAATTGTGCAATCCATGTAGAGCAGCCTATATGCACCTATCCCAAAGGGCTTATTGATGCGGTAAGGTCCTTCCCAATTTGCTCCAAAAGCACCTTCGCAGGATACCCTCGTATTTTGTGTTACCCTTCTCAAGACCAAGTCTCCTTTCTTGAAGGATCGGGGGCGTACCCTTTTTTCATATAGACTCGCGATGTGATGTTGATATATGGCGGTCCTTAGTTCTGCTCTAACCCTTTTCTCAGCCACTAAATCAAGGTTTGAGGCTACCAAGGAGGTGTTCTCAGCCTCATCAAAGTATTCAACCATGTGAGAAGGTATCTTGATTTCTGCTGGAATCACTACGTCAACACTGAACGCGAGGGAACCCCAAGTACCTCGTCTACCCATGCTCTCTTTCTTTCTTCTAGCTTCTTTTTCAGGATACCTTTGATAATCTTGTTAACGGCTTCGACTTGCCCATTAGATTGGGGATGGGCAGGTGTCTCGGGTACCCTAGAGTAAGGTGATCTCTAGAAACCCTCTTACATCATAATAAACAATACTTTTACTAGTATAATGACTTTTCTTTGATGGATTGGTGGCCCAAATTGAGATTGAAACAGAGTCTTCAACTGGGGTACCCCGTTTTTCATCTTTGGGTATTTGAGGATCCAAAGGTGCCTCCAATTCACATTTGGGCTTAATTTGTTTCTCGTGGGGCACCCCCGCATAACTCTAGAGTAACTAGTTATGGGGTACCCTACCACCGAGGTCTCGGTGGTGACTCTTGCTGCTCTGTTGGTGGCGATCTTGGAGGTTGGGGTACCCAGGAGATACCCTGGGTGTTAAACACTCGTCCTCGCGGAGCAACCCGTGAAGGACTCTGCATTCGGGGTACCCTTGGTATTGGGGCCTTCAACATTTTAGGCTTCTCCTTTTTTTTTGCAACATCGACCTTATCTTCTTGGCTCTTCAATTGACATTTCTCGTCCATCTCTACTTGCTGCACGCCCAAGAACGGGCTTCCCCATATGAAAGTGGGTGCTTCTTTTGAAAAGAACGTCATAATTTACCCAACCGTAAATTTTTCTCAAAATGGATCGGTGTGTGTTGGTTTCCAAATGCTCCAGTTCGCAGCACCTGTTGGTGGAAACGAGTCACATACTCCACCAAAGGCTCGGCTTCCTCTTGCTTGATAAAGGCAAGTTTCGAGGCTACCATGTCTTGGGAAGAAGCGTAGGAAAACTCTTTAGTAAATTCGGATAACAATTGGTGTAGGGAAGATATGCTACCCACTTTCAAAGAACGAAACCATGATTTTGCGGGGCCTGTAAGCGTGTGTGTAAACATCCTACACATGGCGCTCTCATCTACACCCTTGATACGCATCTGGTCGCGGTATAACTCAGCATGCTCTGAGGGGTCAGTGGTACCTGAGTATTGGGGTATTTGAGGCATAGTGAACCCTCAGGGAGGGTTGCCTTCCGAATCTTCATAGTGAATAGCGATTGGTAGGTCATTGATGTTGGTGCAGCTGTGAGGTTTTGCCTCTTGGAGAGGAGCTTCACTTGAGCTTTCAAGTTTTCCATCTTTTTCACAAGTTCGGTGTACCCGATGATGTCGCTGCCATTTGGGAAGCCCTTTTGGCATTTAATTTTTCGCGGAGATCCTTGTGGGTACGCTTTGCATGCCTCGTACCCTGGCTGCTGTGGGAATTACAAGAGGCGGTGGAACGCTCGTCGCGGGTACTTATGGTTTGAAACTTGGAACGAGTACCCGATGGCCTAGGGTTTGGCTTGCTGGCCTCGGGTACCCCTCTTCTGACAATATCTTGGTCGTCCGCTTGAGGTGATGGAGCTTCTAGCGTCACTGGAGGAAGTGAACTTTCGGGTACCCGAGCTCCGACCGCCCTAAATATTGCGTGGGCGACATCCTCAAAACGCTGGTGCGTAATAAGTTCCTCCTCTTGGCGAACACCCATCGATTACTTGACACCCTTGCCCTTGTTGATGCGGGCTATCTTTCTTGCAGGATCACTACCTTCACTACTGCTATCATCTCTTGTCCTTGTCGGGACCCCCATTAAACCTTCAGGAGGTACATCAGGTGCCATGTATTGGAGTATACACAACAACTAGTTTGGTAACCGCGGTGGAGGCTTTTTGTGCGATTTCCACAGACGACGCCAATTGTTTTCAACTGATTTTGGGGTAAGAAGATTCAAAATCAATCTAGAGTAATGAATTTGTTATTTTGGGGGAGCCGGGGTACCTCACTAGTTTATTGTGCGGGGTGCGGCGTATATGAACTTCAGGGGAGGTGAGAAGGGGAGTGAGGGTGATAACACTGAGATTGCACGCACCAGTTCCTCTTTTGGTTCCTCGAGAGACAGCAGAGAGTGTCAAATTGAATGGTTATGATATTCCTGTAAAAACTAGAGTATTTGTAAACAGATGGGCAATTCAAAGGGACCCCAAAGTATGGGACAGACTAGAAGAGTTCTTGCCAGAGAGGTTTGAGAATAACCCGACCAATTACGGAGGTCAAGATTTCCAATTCATCCCGTTTGGTGCTGGGAGAAGAGGTTGCCCTGGTATGTCTTTTACCATTGCTTCAGTTGAGTACATGGTCGCTAACCTTTTATACTGGTTTGACTGGAAATTGCCCTTTGGCGTAGTTTTGGACATGACTGAAGCTAGTGGGGTAACCCTCCAGAGGAAATCACCTCTTCATGTTGTACCAACTTTATATTCCCCTTGACCTCACTAGTTTGCTGTGTGGGGGGCGATGTATGTGATCTTTGGAGAGAGCTTTACGCGCCTGTAATGGTGGAAGGTCAGGAACAAGAGAGGTGATCTTCGGAGTGAGCTTTATGTGCCTACAAAAGAGTGAAAATAGAGATTAGAGGTGAAGCTGGAGGGGTACCCCTGGCGTTCACACTCCGACGCTAAAGTTAGCAAACTCGAGCTTTTTAGGTCAAGAGAGCTAGCTAGCCCTCTGTAAATTAGGGTTTAAGGTTGGAGAGAACCTGTTTTTTAGAGTGGGAGTGTGAATGGTGAGTATTGGTAAAAGGAGAAAAACTTCTTTTTTCGGAGTGTGAGTGTTGGTGGAAGGAGAAAGCATGATGGAGAATGAAACCTAGGTACCTTTTTATATGGAGTACCTCAGCTGCCACGTGGCGTACCCTCTTTGGCTAACGTCCCTTTGCTGTTTTCATGATTTTTGGGCGGTTATATGCATGCTCGCGGCGTATCTCATCATTTGGAGACGTGGCGCGCACTGGCGACTGGTCCCGGGTACCTTTGCAGTAGCTGTCGGGTAGGCGATTGGGGGACCACTGTCTTTGGTACAATATCTTGCATTTTGGCAGGGGTGGCAGGCGGTTGTCCCTCCTTTTTGCACGTCATTTTTTATTCCTATTTCTGACCAAATCAAATCAAATCTTTTAGGAAGCGGAGACGTTTCTCATAGGGGATATTTTGGAGGATTCTCTTACATCGTTCTCTCGGATGCCCCAAGGTACGTGTGGTACCTCTTACTACTTGAGGTACCCCAATTTGTATAGGGTACCTTACGTTATATGCGGTACCACCTTTTCTATGGGGTACCTCAAACTGTTCTGGAATCACTCCATTAATCAACACGTAGCGCTTATATTGCCTTTCCATTTTTCCCTCAAACTGAGCTCAACTAGTTTATGCACTTATTTATCATCTATTTAAATCACCCTATGAGTTATCGCCCTTGGAATGATCACCTATGGGAGCTAAACTCTGCTTTTCTTAGATTGCGTAAGCTCACCTTGAGCACATGGATTGAGAATTCCTCCCCATGAGATTCTTTGTTAATTTACCATGAAAAAGCACATTTGAATAGGCACAAAGCGTAAACACCCTGGATACATGTCTAAAGCACTATTAAGAAAGCTAAATCTCCATAAAAAAAAAATGGTAAAAGGGGTGGAGAGGTATTCTCTATTTACAGTTACTCTCTATTTGGCTAAAAACATATAGATGTCCTATCATAGTACGCAAGCCTCTCTCCCAATCTTATGTGAGGAAAGCCTGCACAAGTTTTGGTATCATTGCCTAAGTAGGACAACTCTTGAAATTTTCCCAAATTTTAGAAAAAATCACAAACATCACCAGTAAAATAACTAAACATTACTTCTTATATTAACACTTTAACCACAAATTGACCTCAATCAAAAGTTTTCTGCGGAGTGATTCGTTTGAAAATATCCAAAATACAAAACCCCCCAAAAAACTCCACACAAGGTATTAATAGAAGAACATCTAAAGTGCTTGAAAAATGTAAAAAGCATAAGTTTTTCATATGTCTGTGAAGAGCATCAATAATAAAGCAAACATCAATGAGATTGATTCAGACAGAAGGATTAACTTCTTTAATTGTTTGGGAGGTTGGCTCCGGGAGAGTAAGGGGATCAGTACTTGGCGGAACCTCGTTCAAATTTGTGATATCTTGGGAATCGTCTTCAGTAGCTTTCTTGGCTGCCTCATCCTTTTCTTATTTTATCAAAGTCAGGGTCCACCTTCTAGATCTTTGACATGACGTCATAGCAACCTGGACATTCTTGTCATTCTGTTTTCAGACCCCCTAAGTAATCCTCCAGTTTAAAATTAACTTTTTCTCCCATTTTTTCTTTCTAGGTTCCTATTTATGTCTCTTTGCCTGTAGCAGTGAGTTCACCTCCTCTAGAGGCTCCTCCCATCGCTTGTCTTCACGTTTGCGTTCTCTCTTAAGTTGAGCCATTCAATCTTCACACTTGGCACCGGCCGAAAAAATAGTAGATGATTCTTTGGCCTGGTCATAATTTACGGACAACATAAAGGTCCTTTGGGAAAAAGGAAAAGAGATTAACATCTAATACAATTAAAATATAAGTACACCTAATAAAAAGGAGTAGGAAAACTCACATCTCCAAATGCCCCGATGGCCCTAATGACGCTTTCTAAAAGACTCTGCCCACTCATTTTGGTACCATCCTTGAGAATCAGATGTTCCCCAAAGAATTGGGCATATCTCTCAAGATGTGAAGGTATGTCGCCAAAGGCTGGGTCTAACTCCACAACATTGGGGTTGGAGGAAAACGCCTCTAGATGTTTCATTTTCTGGGAGATGTTTCATTTTCTTGGAAGAATCTAAAGTATTCTCCGAAGGGTCTTTGGAGTTGGGTAATAGAGAGGCATTGATACGTAGTCATCCGGAGAGTGGGTGAGGGGATAACTTCTTCCCCAAAGGAGCTCTAGCCTTCTTTCCCTCTAACTTGTACATAAGGCTAGCAAAGGCATGTTTGTCCAGTGTTTTTTACTTGCTCATACCAAAGCCAAAAGAGAATTCCATAGCTACAAAATAGAAAGATAACTGCTAGTCAACAAATAAAACAATAAAGTTAGAAAGCTAAGCAAAATAAACTGAAGAAAAAAGAATCAAGAGAGAAGACAAAAACATTCTTCATTAATTTAACTTGCTCGTCAAATAGGGAGCTCTTCTTAACAAGCCCAGACTTAAGAAGTCTATCTTTACACAACACCTATTTTTTTTCAAGATGGGCAACCCTTATCATATGGAAGGTCACAAAGTCTTTCATTATTGCAGTTGTTGCAAACAAATAAACTCTGTTTTTTTGTTGTTATTTCCACTCTCTGTTTCAGCTTTTCATTGGTTCATTGTCTTCGGTTTCCTCTTTAGTTTTTTGGCTGCTTCTTTTTCTTCTAAGTTGCTCGACTTTGAGGCTTCTTTGTAGTTCTATCTCACGTGGTCTTCCTTTTTCCTCTTGATCCTTCTCTGTTCTTGTTCTTTAATTTCATTGCTGCCTTGGTTTTCTTGGATTTAATTCTTGTTGCTGCTCTTGCAAACTGTCTCTCTCTGCTGCAAATTGTCTCTGCCCTTTTGCCTTCCTGCGTTGCCTTTTTTATAGATAATTTTGTGCTTATCTATTACAAGTGTCAATATTAAGTTACACATGCCCTACACTTTGACTCTCCAGCTCACTTGACTTATGTTTCATTGTCCAACACCTGACCACTCTGCTTTTATACTATTAATTTATTAACAGTAAGCCCCCCATTGTATTATATTTTATTTTTAAATATGACGCAATGTTTTGACAGTTGTTACTGCACGTGTCATTATCCTTAAACCATTTGCTTTAGGCAAGGCTCTGAACGTTTAAATAACCTTACTTTGAACCTTTTCTTGATCTAAAATGCTTCCCTGACGTTGGATTAATCAAATGTGAGCGGTCATAACTATTATCGAAGAGGAGAGGCTAGTTATGATCATTATCCGAGAAGATTTGGTGTTGGTGATTTCAAGAGGGATGATGAAAATCGAAAAAGAAGCCGCCACAAATGTATGGAAGTGATCGTTAGAGAGCATGTTATGAAGATCGCCAAAGGGTTTCTCACCACAAACGTAAATCCCGATGGTCAGAGGATTTTTCTGGGAAGGCGAATTATGAAGTTTCAAAATTTATGGAAGAAGAAATAAGATCAGAAAAATCTTCATCAATTGCTCATCTAACGAAAGTTTTTCAGTCTACTGCAGCTGTTATTCCAGTTTCAGGGTCTGAAATTAATTAAAGACATATAATTTCTCAACCTCTGAAAACCCAAACTTGAGGGGATGCAAGTAGTTCTCGTATTCCTGGTGGCAATATTGCTTCTCGAAAGGGTGTTTTGAATGAGAATTTTTCTCATGCTTAATAATTCCCTTGTTGCATCTGTTGAAAAGTCAAATGTGATATTTGTTTTTAGAAACCAAGGCATGGAAAATGTGGTATTTATTTCTAGAAGTCAATTGTTTTTCCAAGTTTGGTGAGCTGAAGAATGAAGAATAAGTGATGGCTTTGAAAATAATAATAATTAAAAATTACATTTTTTAATTATTTTATTCTTAGCATAGTAATTCACTTCTCCTATAAATAGCTAAGGATTTCATTCATTTGAAATAATCCCAAGTTTGTGAAGCTTATGAGTTTCTAAGCTTTTGAGAGTGAGCAATTGGAGAGTGTGTGAGAGAATACTGGGTGTATTTGGGTTCTGGGAAAGTGAGATTCTTTACTCAAATTTGTACTTAAATAATTGTTATTAATACAATTATTTTTCTCTTGCTCCCGTGGACGTAGGCATACCGCCGAACCACGTAAATTTTGTGTCCTTTATTTTTCTGTGATTATTTGGTGCGCTTGATTCTGCATTCCGCGCACATCAGCATCAGCTTTATCACAGAGAATTATCCCAATTAATGATCGGGCTTTTTAAGCATCCCTTGACGATCATACAGTTTGTTTGGGGATTGCTAATGGATTGTGGAATGTAAGACTTTACAAATTTACTTTTATTATTTAGTTTAATTCCTGACTTATAATTTTTATTCTTATTGTTTTGTAGGCTTTATGCAATCATACCATTCTTCATGAAAGACGTGATTGTCTTTTGAGCTTCAATAAGATGTTAAATGATGAATTGAATGTTTTGAGGGAATCTGTTCCACTTTTGAGAGAGGAATTGGTCAATACAAAGGATGCACTTAGAAAAACTGAAGAAGAACATCAGCAGACTTTCAGCTGTTTAAATGATGAAAAGGAGAAGAGTGCAGAAATTGAAAAGAAATTGCAAGAACTAACATCTGTTAAGAAATCGGACTGTGCGTCGATGAAAGATAATGGAAAACAAGAGGTAGACTACTCAGTTGAAAAAGGTATTGCTCACCGGCTTGTAATGTCTGAAGTTTCGGGTACTGAAGAAAACGAGGGGAAGCAAATTTGCCAATATGGCTTGGATGAGACTTTCAAAACCTTGGAGCCATCCATGCAAAATATTTTGGATGAAGCCTATGTGGAGGAGTTCTTGGCATCGATTGAGATTGAGAAAAAAGCCTAAGTAATGGGCCTGAAGCTTAGAAATATCTAATGTTTTAAGTCTCAGTTGAACCTCCATTTTGGAACTTTTTGTTTTTTGTGTAAGTTTTTTATGAGGGTATAACTTTTTGTGTAAACAATTGCCTACCTAATGGAACATGTTAATTTTTTAAATAACTCTTTATTTATTTTCAGAGAAATTTATCTTAAAGATTTAACCTAAATAAGTCTTATCTTGCGGATTTTTCTTATAGCTAAATATTATTTTACTTAATTTGTTTAATGTAAATTAAAATTATTATTTTTTAATTGTTTGCCGGTTTATATCCGTCTCTAAATGAGTTTGAGTTCATAAATCATTTGTACCTACCCAAAAGTTTAGATAAAACTATTTATAAATCTGTGATTTTCGTAATAGAATTTCTAAAAATTAATGAATTACTTAAATTTTGAAAATTCTATTATGATCTTAAATAGCTTTTGGAAAGTCAAATTAACTTATTGATGAGAACCATCAAGGGAATATCATTAAAGCTTCAAATGATCCTTTGCACATTCATGGAGGCCCAATTACAAGAGCTAGAACCAAAAAGAAGCAAGTTGCATTAAATGGATTAATTAAGAAAATATAGATTGAAAATGCAATTCAAGATGTAAGACAACATGAATTGGGCTTGAAGAGAAGACAAGGCATTGTGCGCATTATTCAAGCTATTGGGCAGCCAAATACACAATTTGGATCAAATGCAGAAAGGGAAAATTCGGAATAAATCTGGTATTGATTGAGCCAGATTAATATGCAAACATTATACCGTTGGAAAGATAATTAAGTGAGCTTTCCAATGCATTTTACAGAGCTGGATTTGGAGTTCTTCAGAAGGAGTTATGATCAATTTATTACAGCTTATTCAGGCTTGGAAATTCAAACGACTCCTTTGATTATTCAACTTCATTTATTTGTTTTGTGTCAGGTTTATCAATGTGTTAGGTAAGTCTATCATTAATAATAGTGGGTTGGTGAAGGCTTTTAAAGTACACTTTGACAAACCTATACTTGGAGGGTTGTTCCAATGTTTCCATTTGTATTTTTAGGATCTTGGGTTTCTTTTAACCTATTTAAACTTAGCAATCTTGATATGTATAATAATTAAGAGATTAATGTTATTTGAATTTGAAAGATTATTTTTTCTTGGGTTCTTTTGAGAATTAGTGAACTTATCAAGAATTTGCATTCTTGTGGCGTTCTAAATTTAGACTTATCACTCACCTTCTCATCTATTTCTTGAGTGTGGCATCAATATCATTCTCTATACATTTGGTTCATGCTTTTCTTAAGCATTGGGTCAAGGTTTTGTTTGTCATCAATCTATTTAGAACTTTCTTGGAAAGTTAAAACTACAATTTAAGAGTGAGTTTCAAAGTTTCATTGTGGAATTTCGTATCACTTATCAAATGATAGAAACAATAATACTCGTACCTTTGAGTTCAAGTTTTCGTTGACCTTGTTGGCTTGGTTTTTATGCTCCCGCTATGATCCAGAGTCAAATATATGACTACTAGTTAATTAACTCTTGAGCCTAAGCTTTTAGGTTCACCAAGGATCAACCTGTTAGTTTCAAATAAGGCCAAAGCCTTGAAAGTTAAGCTTTCAGCTACTGAAGCTATAGGTCAATCATGAATTTAACCTTTTAATTTAATGGCCATAAGAATTGATCAATATAGATTTAATTCCTAAAAATTAAATATGACATTTCATTCTTGCAAAAAGAATATTTGTTTCCTAGCAAGAAGATCATCGCTTTATTGATATATATGCATGTATTTACAGCTCTTCCAATTTATTCATAGAATAAGTGGGAGTTCTATGCATATTAATTGCGTAAATTGGTAGCATTCCAGGGTCTTGGTAATTTTTTCCCTTCCATGTCTGAGAGCCAATAGGCACCTTTTAATCCAACTCCGATGATCTTATAAGGGCCTTCCCAATTTGGACCTAACTTTCTGGAAATGGATTCTTGGTTGTTGTGGAGATTTTCTTGAGGACTAAACTTCCCAGATGAAATTTTTTATGTTTGACTTTTTTTTATCAAAGATCAACTTGGTTTGTTGATGATATGCTTCTAATCGGATCAATGCTTGCTTTCACTTTTCTTCTAGCAAATCCAAATTATGGTTGAGCTCTTCTATTGTAACATTCCAAATCTAACACGTGCGGAACACGTAAAGAAAGAGGTTACTCACAAATCATAATCTTTACTCATAAATTTCAAACTGAAATACATCTAATTCTTATTCAAATAAATCCACATATCCAAACGTTTAATACTAAATAATCTCTCCCAAGGACATAAAAACAATAACAAAAGTCTCAAACTCCAAATTACACATTCATAATAGAAATAACTAAATAGAAACACGAGTCTATTCCTCCTCTTATTCAAATGGCAAACGGAAACGGAAAATTACTAACTCCAAAGCTAAGCGCACCTCTCAAAAGAAACTTAATCTGCAAAAAGTAATGACGAGGGGTGAGCTATCAACTCGGTAAGTAAAACCATTCCTAACACACTATGCCTATCGATACTAAAAATATTGTAAGCCTTCATTTATTTAAAACATATATTGTAATCCATAAATTTCATAAAACGATATATCAAGATAACATAACATAAATTCTTAATAGTTCAGAATATCTAAAAGTATATTTACTTACGAAGCAAATCATAAATACGTATACAAAAAACAAAAAATTAGCTCATGTCATATAGTGTCACCTATAGTTTCGGTAACCAAGCCAGAAATAGAATCAGAATATCGTGTGCACACTCAAACAGAAACCCAGTACTGGTCCAGACAGATATATCGTATATTACGATCAGAATCAGAATAAGAATCAGAATAACTATGGACAATGAGTCAAAACATTAGGAATATCATACAATCATCAATAATCAAAATCATACATGGGTACAAAACATTTGTATCATATTTATAAAAGTTCATAACAATAATTTAGGCTTGCATAACATTTTATAAATAAAATCATAAAAGTAGGCATTTAAAAAAATAACTTACATACTCAAAAGCATTTATAAGATACTTTGTTAAAAAGAATTTAGCTTTAAAACATTTACATAAAACTAGTTTTATTATCAAAATCAATTAATCCTTTAAGTAGTATAAAGACATTTATACTTATAATAATAATATCAAAATACTTATACATATCCAGTATACTAGGAATGAAGTTACTTACCTCAACAAATGAATTAGATATAACACACCTCTAAGCTTCTAAGAGCCTCAATCACCTTCAATACCTTAAACAAATAAAAGATATGACAATTAATAACGTATTCTAAGAATCTGATTTTCTAATTCATACCCGTACAGATCTGATTTTCAGAATTTTAACTCTTAATCTAAAACTCAAAATGATATAATATTCTATGAAACTATTCTGGACATCCGTGAGTACCCCATGTAAAATTTTCAAGAGCATCCGATATCAAAAACATTTTAAAAACTATTTACTTCTCAGCAAATTTAAAGCTGTTTTCACATAATCTAAACCAAACAGAATGAGTTCCGTGATTTTTATAAAATAAAATACTAATCAGAAAATTATGAAATTAACTCTGGGAATCCTAGACACATATATTAACCTACATATAAACTTTCAGAATTTTCCGACTTCATTTGATGGTACAAATAGTCTTGTGAATCCGATCGCAATGCTGGAATCGTAGTTTTCTAGTGCATTGGTTTCTATTTCGAAAATACATATAAAATTGAAAACAAAGTGGAATTTAATGAAATAAAATTTAATCAAGAATCCCTACATGTCTAGTTTCCAGAAATATAAACTGTATAAAAAATTCGTTCAGAAAATATAGGTTTAAAATCGAGATACTCATGCTGTCCAGAATTATCCCGTGCTTAATACGTCAAGGATTGATTAACTAAACCCATAATAAATCAAAACCCTAAACAATGCCTAAATACATTCTAAATCTTGCATTATGATCTATAACCATCTAGAATCGTGCCAAAATAAACCCTAGATAGAGTGATAAGAAATCTGTTGAGAACAATGAGAATAACTTACCCGTCGCTTTGATTCTCTCCTAAACAAAAGTTTGAATCCTAAGATTTGGGTAGGAGCATAAAGAGCAGTAGAGAAAAAGAATAAACATTGTGAACTTAGGGTTATGGAAGGGGAAAAGTATACATTTATAGGGAATCTTAAGAAACCCTATTTAATAAGAAAAAAATAACCCTTTTTCAAAATTATCTCATAAATAATCTCTATTTATAATTCCCTTTTTTAATAAGGGTTATAAGCCACCCGTAATTATTAATGAAAGCTCAATTTCCATAATTTAATATTACGGAAATTTGTGGCGTTACATCTATATTTGACATAGAAATTCCAAACTGGGTTCGAAGTGTTGGCATTCCAATTTCAACTGGGATGATTGCTTCGGACCCATATGCAAGCGAAAATGGTGTTTCCCCTGTAGCTTTCCATTTTGTAGTTCGACATGCCCATAGTACTCCGGGAAGTTCTTCTACCCAATTGCCTTTTGCAGCTTCCAGTCTTTTCTTTATTCTATTCAAGATCGTCCAATTAGAAACTTCAGCTTGCCCATTTCCCTATGGATATCTTGGAGTAGAGAAACTTTTTTTTGATACAAAGCTCTTTGCAAAACTCTAAAACTCGTTTCCCAGTAAATTGTGTGCCATTATCAGAAACTAGAATTCTTGGAATTCCAAAACGACATACAATATTTTTCCATGTAAAGCTTATAATTTGTGTTCTCCAATTTTCGACAAAGGTTCAGCTTCTATCCACTTTGTGAAATAATTTGTGGCCAAAATTAAAAATTGTTTTTGTCTTGGTGCAGTTGGAAGAGGTCCTACAATATCTAGCCCCTATTGATAAAAGGACCATGGACTTCTTATTGGATTTAGATCTTCTGGAGGTTGTCTTGGTATCAAGGCAAAACGTTAACATTTATCACATTTCTTTACATATTTTTGGCATCTTCATGCATTTTGGGCCAATAATATCCGGCATTTAAAATCTTGTGAGCTACAGTTCTTCCACCCAAATGGTTGCCACAAATTCCTTCATGCCCTTCGGCCATGACGTATCGAGCTTCTTCAGGAGATAAACATCTTAAATAAATCCCGTTATATGATCGTTTGTAAAGATTTCCTCCTGTTATGGCATAACGGGCCGCCCTTTAGCGAATTTTCCTAGCTACCTTTTTATCATCAGGCAAAATTCCACTTTGAATATATTGAAAGATCACATCCTTCCAGCTTGGAGATTCTGTTGATTGATAAACTTTTTCCTCCACTGAATTTAAACTGGGATTTTGTATAAAATTTGTTGTGATTGTGCGTTTAAATGAATACCTTACCATTGATCCTAAATTGGCTAGTGCATTTGCATGGCTATTTTCTCCTCGAGGAATTTCTTTAATGGTACATGATGGAATTTTTATCATCAAGTCACGAACAGCTTTCAAATAAGCTGACATACGAGGTTCTTTAGCTGAATAGTTTCCATGGATATGATTGACTATTGATTGTAAGTCACAGAAAATAATCATCTTCTTAATTCCCAGACCAATTGCTAACTTTAATCCTGAAGTCATGGCTTCATATTCTGCTTCATTGTTTGATGCTTTGAAACCAAATGTGGGAGCTTGTTCAATCATCTTTTTGTCTGGAGTAATAACTATTCCTGCTCCGACATTATTGCGATTTGAAGATCCATCGACATACAATTTCCGGATAAATCCATCTTCTTTAATCTTCCTGTTGTTTCGCATTTGACTATCCATTGGATTAAATTCTGCTATGAAATCAGCCAAAATTTGAGCTTTGATTGCTCTTCGGGGTTGGAAACGGTTATCGTATTGCCCCAATTCCACTGCCCACTTTGAGACTCTTTTGGATAAATATAGATTATATAGAATAGAGCGCAAGGAAAATTCAGTTACCACAATTATAGTGTGGGCTTGAAAGTAGGGTCTTAGCTTCTTTGATGCTACAATTAATGCTAAGATTAACTTCTCCATTATCATATACCGTGTTTCTGCTGCAATCAAAGCTTTGCTTACATAAAACACTGGTTTTTGAATGTTTCTCTCTTCTCGTATCAGAGCTGCACTAACCGCGTTTGCCGATACTGTGAGATAAAGGAATAAGTCTTCCCATGTATTTGGTTTCGACAACAACGATGGTGTCATTGAGCATGTCTTAAGTTGAATAAATGCTTCTTCATAGGACTCGATCCACTTAAAATCTTTATTTTTCTTCAAAGTCTGAAGGAAAGGTTGACATTTGTCTGATGCTCAAGAAATAAATATACTCAACGCAGCAATCCTTCTTGTTAGTGCTTGTACTTCTTTTATGGTCCTGGGTGAATTCGTTTTCATAATAGCTTGGATCTGATCTAGATTTACTTTAATTCCTCTTTGACTTACCAAATAATCTAAAAATTTTCCCGATTCAACACCAAAAGTACATTTTTCTAGATATAATTTCAAGCCATACGTTTGCAATACAGAGAAAGCTTTTCTTAAATCTTTGACATAGTCAGATTGATTGACACTTTATACCAACATATCATCGATGTAGACTTCCATTGTTCTACCAATAGGTGGCTTAAAAATTTTATTGACTAGCCTTTGATAAGTTACACCTGCATTTTTTAACCCAAAAGGCATCACTTGATAATAATAAGTTCCCCTTTCAGTAATAAATGAAGTCTTCTCTTGATCTAGTTCATACATCTAGATTTGATTATAACCTGAACAAGCATCCATGATGCTCATGAGTTGATGACCTACAGTAGAATCCAGAAGTGAATCAATTTTCGGAAAGGGAAAACTATCTTTCGGACAAGCTTTGTTCAAGTTAGTGAAATCAATACAGAATCTCTATTTTCCATTCTTCTTCTTAACCAGCACAACATTTGCCAATGATAAGTGCATATTTTCCATGTATTCTACTATTAATTTCTCCATCTTTTTCTTGTTTTGGTCTTAAATATTCTAGTTATTTTAGTTAATTTTTAATTTAATAAATTATATTTTATTGTGTTAATTTTTATTTTAATTTTATTTATTTTGTTAATTTAGGTATATTATGGAATTAAAGAGAAATTAAATTGGAACATTCATAAAAGAAATTTGATTGAAGATTGAGAGACAAAAATGCATAAGAAATCAAGATTTGGAAGGAATTAGAAAATAAAGAATATTTTCTAATTAAAGCTTGTATGGGCCAAGCAAAATTAATATTGTACATGCAGCTAAAATTGGAAAATAGAAGTCAAAAAGGAAGCCAAGCCATCACATGAAAGCAAAATTGGAAAAAAAGATTACAAACCAAAAGTGGCCTGAAAGGAAAGAGAATAAAGTCTTTTGGCTTTAGGAAATCATGGCCAAATCATTATTACCTTATTAATTGAAGCATGAAAGTGGCGGTTTTGGGCTTTTGGATTTAATTATTTCCACATGCAAGGTTTTAAAAAGAAAAAGCCACAATTGAAGCATTATAAAAAGGATAAAGCGGAAGCAACACAGGGGGATGATATATTAGGCAGCCAAGAGGATTTGAGGAACTAGTAGCCGGAAGAAGGAAAAGCAAGAGAGAAACCGAAAAGGAATTGAACAAAAAGGCGCCGCTTGAATTAATTTTTATGATTGATTTTGTCAATTCTCTTATTTCCAATTCAATTATGTTAGGCTGGATTTTTATTTAGTTGAAGGTGAATTTAAAACCCTAAACATACTATGCAATTAAATTTAAATTCTATCATGCAATTTATTTAATTGAGATTGTTTATGTTCTTTTATAATTAATGTTCATAGTTTATTTTTGTGTTTACTTGAGTGGCCAATTAGATAGGACTTAATAAATTCTATTGCTATATTAAAATTCTTGATCCATAATTGTCTTGATATTTTAATCATTAGTAGCAGGTTGGAATCAATGATTTCAATTGGAGAACATAACATAGGTTAAATAATCCCGAGCTTGTGTGTTTATTGCCTAGATCAACCTAATATCTTTCTCTGTTTAATGCTTTCATTATCTTAAATTTAAAGAGCTTGTTTTAAATTATTTAATAGTTAGAGATTAGGTGAAGAGCTTATTTTGTCTAACGACACACTAAGGAAAAATTGAAATTAACAGAGCTTATTAGTGTCTACGGTTGATAGGTTCAATATAAATTGATATATTATGTGCATGTTTGGTGGTGACGAATGATCTTTTAACGAAAGTTTTCATCATTATTATTTTTTTCTCATTTAGTTGGAGTTTTTATTAAATTCTTGTTCGTAATTTTAATTTCTTTATTTCTTACTATTTAGTTAAAAATTTATAAACTCCTTTTTTTATTTATAATTGACATTTTTTTAGTTTGATTAATTTCTATTATTACTACTATTGTTTTATTTTAAATCTTACTTTAGAGTTGATAATAAATATAACTAGCATAGTCTCTCGCTCTGTACTAATTATTTATATTAGTGGTAAGATTTTAAATTTGGTGCACCTTAACGACATTACCAGCCAACCATTCAGGATAATGCACTTCTTTGATAAAATCAAGTTTAATCAATTTTTCTATTTCTGATTCTATGACTTGATTGCGCTCTGGGGCAAAATTTCTTTTCTTCTGTTTAACAGGCTTCTTACTTGGGTCAATGTTCAAATGATGGCAGATGACTTCAGGTTGTACTCCAGTCATATCTTCGGGTTTCCATGCGAAAACATCTCGATTTATTTGAAGAAGATTTAGAAGTTGATCCTTTTCATGTGGTTGCAATAGTGAGTCAATTCGAACAAATTCTTGATTATCTGGATTTATCGGAACAATGTTTACTTCTTCCACAGCTGGGTTTCTTGTTGATCCCAGTTCTCTGTTTTGTTTACCCATGTCGTTTGACTGTAATTGCCATTTAGCATTTTGTTTAGCCTGATTCTCAAAATCTGAATCTTTTCTCTTAGTTTCTTTTAATGCCAAAACCGCACGTCCGAGCTATAACTTGATCTCCTCTAATTTCCTCTGTCCCATAAATTGTCGGATAACGCAAAACTTGATGATAAGTTGAGGGTACTCTCATTTTATGTATCCATTGTCTTCCTAATATTGCATTGTACGGGGAAGTTGCTTTCACAACGAGAAAGTTAACAGACTGTATGGCTTAGCAATGACTGGAAGTGTGATAACACCATCTGAATATGTTACTGTTCCACTGAAACCTATCAATGGTTGTTCAAATGGTCTGATTTTATTTAGTCTGGAGGGGAAGATACGGCACATCAAAGCATCGGGATGCTCATATAAAGCCATTGTCTGCCTGTAATGTCTGACATGGTTGATCGGATCCGACGTCCCATTATAAACTTGAATCTTGGCGCAACGAATTTTCTTGGAAGTTGTATTCCCAAAATTTTTTGCCTTAGAGGGGAATTCGCAGCCTGCAATATCTCATCTTCAAGTCGTAACATTTCCGAATTGTTGATGCGCTTTACTTTTTTCATTTTCTGTTCTATTAATTTCTCAATATACTTGGAAGAGAGTTTGTTATTCCGCGATGTCTCGGAACTCGATGATGATGACTCATCGCTTTCCGTTGTTGAAGTTGAAATCGGAGATTTGTTTCGACGATTTTGGATTTTCCTTTTCAAGTTCTTCGATGGATTTTCCTGAGTTAATTTTATTTGTTTTCCCTTTGTCAACTCCATCGGATGGGTTGCTGATCTGCCATCTGTTCGTTGCAACTTGGCAGGCTCTTCTCGACTTAATTGATTCAACTGCGTCCGAATTTCTTTCATTTGTTGCTCCAGAGTTTCCGTAAGATGCTGTTTTAACGAAGCTTCAACATGGATTAAACTCTGATTTTGGAGTGATAACTGTTCTTTGGATGAATCAACCCGAGTTTCTTCCTGGAGAGCTTCTGTCCCGTGTTCCTCTGCGAGTATTGGGTCTCGCCATGGTTCTGTCATAGTAATTCTTATATCGTGAAAGTTTAAATTTGTGTAAGCTCTGAGAATTGTGCCTTGAGCTTGCTTGAGTTCGACTCTCAACGAAAGCACCAATTGTTGTTGCAAACAAATAAGCTCTGTTTTTTTGTTGTTATTTCCACTCTCTGTTTCGGCTTTTCATTGGTTCATTGTCTTCGGTTTCTTTTTTAGTTTTTTGGCTGCTTCTTTTTCTTCTAGGTTGCTCAACTTTGAGGCTTCTTTTGAGTTCTATCTCACGTGGTCTTCCTTTTTCCTCTTGGTCCTGCTCTGTTCTTGTTCTTTAATTCCATTGCTGCCTCGGTTTTCTTGGATTTAATTCTTGTTGCTGCTCTTCCCTGCTATTTGTCGTTGCTGCAAATTGTCTCTCCCCTTTTGCCTTCCTTCGTTGCCTTTTTTATCGATAATTTTGTGCTTATCCATTACAAGTGTCGATATAAGTTACACATGCCCTACACTTTGACTCTCCAGCTCACTTGACTTATGTTTTATTGTCCAACACCTGGCTACTCTGCTTTTATACTATTAATTTATTAACAATTGCCATTAGATAATCATTCTTACTCCATACAATATTTACAATAAAGTAACAGGAACTCAAATCAATTCCCAAACATAAATCAGTTCTCAAATAAAAGGGACAACTAAAATCACAAAGAATATGTAATAAAGAACATTTGTTGAATTGAAGGCAGTACTGACATGACATATTTTGCTCTTATACTCTACAGCATAGCCCCAATCATCCTCTGCAATTAACCATCTTTACCGAGTTGTTGCCCGATGACCACGGAGTAAGATAAACTAAGCTTAAGGAAGGAAGCTTCTCATTTTCATTCTCATAAGATTCCTTAGAACTATCTTTCTCACTTTCACCACTAAGAGTGGGAAATGAAAATACCTAGGGGCTCTCCAAAACCTTGAAAACTCGCCTCTTATCTCTATTGGAATCATCACTATCCTCCAAAAACATACCACTAGCATTTCTCTTCATATCTAATGCAAAATTATCAAACAACAAACTCAACACAACCAACCAAACCACTAGTAAAGAAAAAAAAAAGATAAAAAAGGGGGGAGGGAAGGAAACCAAACTTGAGATTAGATCTTTAATAACAAAGTTGCAGCAACTAGGGGATGAACAATAAGCCTTACAACCGAGATGGCTTTGGTTAAAACATGTGGCCAATGGATGAAGTAAACCCCCCAAAGAGGAAAGAGAAAGAACAACTTTGAAATGTCGAGGATGAACTGAAGTTTTAAGGGAGAAAATTGATAAAATTTGGAAACAAAGTGAAGATAAGGGAAATGATCATTTTTCTAAAGAAAATCATATGGCAGGAGTACAACCATGTGTTGGGTGGAGATTTCCTCTCCTGCCGTTTTCTTTTGATCTAACGGTTGAGAGAAATGGCCACTGAATAAATCGTTAAGAGGAACATGAAGAAACGGGAAACATTGTAGGTTATAGATCAAATCCAAACACTAGGGATTTACCACCTGTTAGCATGTTATAAGAAGTGTAACTGGAGGCAGCAAAACGAGTGTGCGAGGAGCAATGACGGAAACATGCCATAGGGTGGAACGATAGTTCAATTAAAACCCACTAAGCCTACTCTCAAAATTCAAACGAAAGGCCCACGTGGGCCATGGCTTCAAGTGGAAAAAGGGGTGGGAAATTTCAATTAACACCACCCAATGTTTGTTAAAATTTTAAAGTTGCTCAAGAAAACCAGATCCTTCAATTTTCTCCATATTAAGAAGTCAGAAACAGTCTTGCCACATGTCAGCATTCGACAATTTCGTCTTAGAGTTTCTTGTGATCTAATTTTTTTTTTCAACACAAAAAAACTAAGGGATCTTGTTTGGAGGAATTGTGGGTACAAATGTTGACCAATAGTGTGATGACAGATGCAAAATGAGTCAAATAAGTAAAGTCCAGATTGTTTGATCAAAGCATCATGATAGCTCAAGG
Organism: Citrus glauca; assembly: GCA_029633175.1. Lineage (NCBI taxonomy): Eukaryota > Viridiplantae > Streptophyta > Magnoliopsida > Sapindales > Rutaceae > Citrus > Citrus glauca. The sequence continues at coordinate 19,898,409 of JAQOOD010000008.1, forward strand.
AAAGTTGGGAGATAAACTCCTTCAAAAGAAGAACAACCCAGGCAAGACACGTAATATTGAGGGGCATAATCGGAACCCAAATTCTTGGTGGTTGAAAACGCACGTGAATGGTGCAAGCAATCATTTGTAAAATCAAAATATCCCTCATTTTGTTGAATACAAGGAACTAATAAAAGGGAGCCCCTATGTTGCATTAAATATATCATACACAACCAATAAAAACTACACAATCCCTAATAAAATGACAGATTCTTAAGATGAGCAATGAGGACTGCCACGTCCGCTTTCCTCTACAGGTGATACGAAAGGTAATATGACAATAAGCACGAGAGATTGCCGTGTGTAAAAAGCAAGAGGCAAACGGGTGGCTGGTTGTTCATTTCCCTCCAATATTGAAGTGTGCCACCATCTTAGGACCATAAGTATAATTACCAAAATGTCCTCACCTTAGGAAGGGCAGCCAATCAATAAGCTCCATGTGTCCGAAATTACTAGATTCAAAATAGATAGTAAGCGCTCCACTCTTTCTCACTTCGATTCAACAACATTCACTGCTAAAAAAATGAACTACCATGACAGAGAATATTTGTCATCCGACTCCCTTAAGACAGTTTCAATTGAAGCCCCTCTCATAAATTTATAACAACATTTTATCTATGACATGTTCCTATGAGAGTGTATATCCATCACACATATGTTGTGAACCAAGTGATGTTCATTTTGCAAAGCTTTTGAGAATTAATTGAAAATTTTAGCGGGTAATTAAAATTATTTTGAATTTGGTGGGTGTCTTCAAAATCTTTCATATATTAATGATTCACATTCTCCGTAAAGAGATTTAAGGTAAGGTTTAAAAAAATAAAATTATTATTTTCAATTTTGAAATTATATTAATACTAATTAACATTATTTAAATTCAAGAATTTTGAAATAGAAATAGCAAAAGCCACATTTTAAAGCTTGAATTCACAAAAATAAAATTACATTCAAATTCATAAAACTATCTAATACCAAATAGCACCATACACTAAAAATTTCAATCACTTGAAACTTCCAACAAATAGCATCATCAAAATACATCGGATAACATATCTCATAAATCCTTTACAATATCCAATCATCAGCCTATCACTAGAAAAACAATTAATCCATAAAAAAACACTAATATTAAATTCCCAAAAGCCACCAACATCACCTGAAAAATAGATTAACCAAAACAATACAGATTAACATGTTGACCACATAAAATTAATCTAATTCACAATAAAGTTCACCAGTGTGTAATTGATTTAATAAGCTTTGATACCAAAGGAAAAATGAGGATAAATAGCCTGAGGAAAAAATTTACATTTGACAATTGACATAATGAAGCAGTAAGCCTCACAGGTTGTAAAAGAGAAATAGGAAAGGGAAAATAAGCGACATCTTCAATGCATGTAGTTTATATTAACCTTTTTTTTTGTTCCTAAAGATGTATTAAGAGGAAAAAGGATAGCCATTCAATGCCTGCATCTCCTATTTGTTAATATAATTATTCTCCTATTCCTATTGGTTAATAAGGGATTCAATAAGATTTTAATTTAACAATATAGTAGTGACAATTAACTAGGTCTTCATTAAGAGTTGTTGAATTAGAAAAGATTTAAGTATAAACAAACTATTATGCAACATAATACATACCAAAGAGAAATATTGAACCAAGTGCAATGCCAAATACAAGAAAAGAGAATTTTTAGTCTAGCCTTCTATAGATTTCAATTCTAAATTTCTTTATGCACCAAACTGAGTATATTTCAAAGACTACAAATTAATTAATGCAAAACACCTAAAAACATAACAACTTTCCATACACAATTAAACAAAATCCACCAAAATCAAGCTAATAAAAAGAAAGGTAAAAGTTCTAAAAATCCAAAAAAGGAAATATCTGAAAATTTTGGAATCACCTGAATCTCCCCATTCTATCAACCTTAATGCCATGCTTGTAGGCTTGTGAACACTGACCCTATCCAACTCAAAGAAAGAAGATGCAAGCTAGTATTCTCATCATGATTACATCACATTAGCATTTGAGATATTTTTACTTTAATGTTTCAAAGAGAAGAATTTTTGATAAAGCAAGATTTTCAACAAATATGCTAAAAGGAATGCTCATTGTCCAAGGATTTAAAAGGATGCCGAGCAAAAGTTTGTTTACAATTTATTTTTTATTTTTCTTTTTTCTTGTTAAACTGCGATCAACTGAAAAATACAACTATACCTTGATTTTAAAAATCAACCAAGACAAGAAAATAAAATGAACAACTATTCTTATAGGCAATGAATGGAAAACCTCTAAATGTAGTGATTGGTTTAGTAAGGACAGTTGGAACCATAAACAGTGGATAAGTTTCTAATGAAAATAATAAAATCCATCATCTATATAAGTTGAGAAAAAAAAATTTCATGTCAAAGATCTAAAAAAATTGAAGGAAACTTGATAGTAAACAAATATTCAATCTATAATAGTATGAATAATAAAAACATTATTGTCAACTTGAAACGTAAAGTTGCTTTGTGTTTTTGTCAGCCAGTCCTATTGTTTTTAGCAAAACAACAAACCTTAACATTTTAATTGGTAACAAATCAGAACCAACATAAAAATAAAATTAAAAAAGATATAGAGATGTATTCTACCATTGTGCAATGCTGGTATCGTCGCTGTCTATTCAATAAAGATCAATGACCCCCTTAGAAAGGAACATAACTCGAGTTATTGGAAAAAGAAAATTAAATAGTTGTTGTGAGCTATCTTAAACTTATGCAATCAAATATTTCAAAGACGATGCTAAAACAAACCAATGTAAAAACATTATTATCTTGACCCATTATCACCAAAGCCGTGAAGCCAAACCACAATGGCTTGCTGTCTGCCTTTGTCTGACTACATAAGTCCTTCTGAACTGATCTAATGTTTTTCTAACAGTTTTAACCCCTGAAAAGAAGTCATCAAAAAATTCAATAATCAAGATTAATGATGAAGAATTTCACAAACGTAATAAAGAATTTCATAATGTAAGTTTTTTTTAATAAACCTCAACAAAGCTTTGTCAAGAGAAAACATAAATTAAAAAACGATAGAGTATAAAATAAATAGGGGAGAATAGAACAGTTAAACCCCTTTACAGCAAGTATCGAAATGAACTAAATAACAACGACACATGTTAGCTATAACGATAATAGAGGTTCTTTAAAGATTTTTTTTAAGAAAGTCACGAGTCTTAGGAGGGTCAGTAGCTTTTAAAGAAGAGCCCAAGTTTTCCAAAGTTACTGTACTAAATACACAACAGGCTTAATCAAATTTTATTGGAGGAATTATTGTACAAAACCATTGCAATTAACCCCAAATTGCAACCAACCAAGCACTAGTAATTTAATTGAGAGTTAATTTCCCTTTATTATTACTAAATATATGAAAAATACAATTGAGGAACAAAAGAATAGAGAAGAACGAAATTTATTTACCTTCATCAACCGGAGCGATAGTGAGGGTTTCTTCAAAAACGATCGGCGAGTTTGAAGGATTACTCAATAGCAAAGGATTTAGGGTTTGGAGGAGAACAACAACTTCTACATGGCAAATGACAACGATTTCGAAGGATTAAGGGTGTATTTTCGTCTTCTTTATTAGTGAGGGAAGAGCCTCAAATTTTGACTTAGGGTTTTTATTTTGGATTTCTCACTTGCAGCAAGGAAATTGGATCTATTAAAGTTGTGCAACACTTGGAAATTATTTTAGTTAAGTTTCTAGCTCATAAACGACGTAGTTTCCTCTTTGTAAATTCTATTTTGATTTTAGTTTAATTAAAAGCTTTCAATTGTTGTAATAAATTAATGAATTGACGTCATTCTATTTTTTTAAAACGACGTCACTTTTGTGAACAACTTAATAATAAATTAAAAATAAATCAAAAATGAAAATTTGATTTGTCACATAAGTATCATGTAGTTGTGATAGATAAAAGCTTTGACAAATATCTATCATATATTCTTGATAATTAATTAATTTTTTATTATCAATCACAAAAAATCTGTCATAGTAAGTCATTTTTTTAGTAGAAATCACTACTTTTCATCAAATTCCTTTCCGGACATATTGGAAGAAAGGTAAATGATTAGGGCTTGAGCCACTAGCTCGAAAATCTTTGTTCTATGGGGGCACATTATGAACCAATTAATGCCATGGTTGCTTTTTTTTTTTTTTAACCTCATCAGCCTTGGTGTGTTAGTGTTGGACACTTCCTAATTCAACTTCTTATTATGTGGTTCACTGTACTCGTTACAGATCTCATCAATTAAGGCCTTTCTAATCTTTGCAAGGGTGTGTTTAGCAACTAACATTTTTTCTATAAAAGCAACATAATGCAAAAAGTGAAATTAAATAAATATTGACATAACACAACAAAAGATCATTACATAATGTTCAAAAAAGAATAAAATTTACCTTGTCCTTTCTTATTCGTTTCTTCTTGAGTAATATGAGAAATGAGACCGACACTAAAAAACCTATTAAGTATCCACAGTAGTTTTCGATCATCTACATATAACAATTTTTGATCAATTCTAGCACCTAATTTATCATTTACTTTAAATTTCCTCTTCGAAGTAAGTGCAAAACAAAGCATAGTTAGTTTGTTATCATATTTTGACAACATTATGAATAGAACTTTCTATACTTAACATCTTAAACTGAACATTAACTTTAAACCAACCTCTTTTAGTTCTACATCCCTGCCCCAATTACCACCTGCCACAAAATATCTATTTTTCCAACCTCTACATGTGTACGAAAAGCCTATTCTTAGACTTGGACATAAAGTAATACCATCCTTTATGACCTACCTAATGTTTATTACGCTATTCCAAATGCAACCTCCAAATGTGCACGGAAAGCTTATTCTTAGAATTGGATATAAAGTAATACCATCCTTTATGACCTACCTCATGATTATTACGCTATTCCAAATGCGTAAATTCCTTAAAAGTAGGCACATATTTGTTTTTATCAACCCAACCAACATACATACAACCTAAAATCCTCTATCTATTTAGGTCATCCTAGCCCAATATCACATTAAAATAAGGTTGGATTGGCAACCTGAAGCCAAATTTAAACATCTCTATGCATATTGTGGTTTCCCCATCATCTAATTTGGTTCTCATCTCATTATCCTTCAATAACCTAAGGGAAATATCTTTTGAAATTTGGTATTTTTCTCTTGATCTGTCATAGTCTCCTTGATTTGTATCAAGTTCCAATTTGTTCATAGTATATTCTTCATTTTCATCTTCATTAGTTATATATTATGCACCGTTGGATTCTCTGCCTATGTTCCTCATTCTCTCCGGTTACATTCTCACTTATTGTTTCCTCGAACTTACCCCTTGCTGCACTATAATTATTATTTCCTCGAACTCACTATTTGCTACTCTATATTTGATTCGACATCAGCACCTCCCCCAATCTCCCTATTCCTATTCACGCCTGATTAACTTTAGTAGACCCATCTAACAAGTCTCGATCCACATTTTGAGAATCACTACGAAGGGAATCATCCTTGCCCTTAAACTCCACTGAAGCCTAATCAAAACCCACAGTTAAACCCTAGCTTTCTATTTAATCACCAATATGCAACACATGAACGAAGTAAATTGACAGCAACCTCCGTCTCAGTACTACACGAATTTATTCATCAGCGGTGGCATACAAATAAGACTAGAGCTACAATCTCAAGACCAAGAAAGCTTTAGACTCACAAATGCAAGAACACAAACAAAAAAGATAGAGCTCGAGGTAAATCACTATATTTTTGCGAGCCTGAGCGGGTTCAAGTTCCTTTTTCTTGAAAAAATGAAGGACAACTTTCAATACTGTTGAGAAGCGGTGGAAATAGGGAGTGAAATACTCAAAGAAAATGAGTCCAGTTACTATTTGGTTTAAGAGAAAGACTCATCAAGAGATTCGTTTGTGAATGGAATCCAACTACTGTTCAATGAGCAAAGATTTGTGACGAAAAACTACAGATTAAAGTCCACTCAGTATTGTTTTAGAAAAACTCAATTTGGCATATGAAGAGAAGGAACAAGCCAAAGTGGCTGATTTGAAATGGAATAGGAACAAAGCTAAAAAGACCAATCGGAGGAACAAAGCTAAAAAGACTAATCGTCCTTTGCCCAATCGGAGAGCACTAATGTTTGAGGCCCATAAAAATATTACGGATGTTAGTTTCAATCCTTCCTTATTTATTTTATAATTGAGTGGAACTTCCTTATTTATTTTATAATTGAGTAAAAATAATTTTCTCTTTTATAAAATATGAACGAAGTAGACAGCTCTCCAGTATTAGAGCCTGGAGTGAATTTAGTCTTCGCCATTCCAACATGCAATCTATCTTGACTGGATCAGTGGTTACCCCTTGATTAGTTATTAGATGGCCTAAATATTCAATTTGTTGTCGTTGAAATGGGCATTTTGACCTATTAACAAGCAACAGATTTCCTGCTAAACTTCCAAAGTAACCCTCAAATGTTTCATGCGTGCACTCTATGACTTGCTATAAGTTGGTGTATCATCAAAGAAAACCAGCACAAACTTCCATAAATAAAGCTTAAACACAACATTCTTGGGACTTTGAAAGGTAGATGGTGCATTTGTTAACCCAGGGCATTACTAACTTGAGGAGCTGTAGAGTAGGCAACAACATCAACAAAAGACTTTAGAGCCGGACGGAAGCATTAGCATCAAGAATGGATGCAACATTAACTACTGAGGCATATGATGGCTTGGGAAGGGTGCGGGATTTGCTACTGATGGCTGTTGGTTGGGTGTGGGAAGCGGCAGCAACATGCATGGGCCGTAATGGAGGGTTAAGGAAACTAGGGTTTGTAGAGGAGGGTTTTCAAGGTTGGCGTATGCGACTTCCTCTACATTAGGGTAAAATGACGGCACAGGGATGGGGGAATGAATAACCGGCAGACTGGAGGAGTCACTAGTCGCAGCCAAAACACCATCAATGGCAGCTGGCAAGGGGGTGGCAGCAGGATTTGGTGGAAGTTGAAGATGGCTGCGGGTTGGGCTTGAGAAACACTTACCTGCATGGCTCATGTGACATTAGTGATGTTGACGCTGCACGGGGGCTGGTGAAGGGGATGGTCAGCAACGATTGGGACTATCACCGACTGAAGAAAAACCTGCGGCTGCATGGGGCTGTTTTGGATTTGTTTGACGAGTAATGGAGGCGGGTTTGAGTGCTGCCGATTGGTGAGAGTGTCTCCAACGTTGAGAGGGGGTTCCGGCGGTGGAAATCACCACTACCGGTGGTCGGTATGGCCATGGAAGGCTGGTTAATGAGTGGTCAAAGGCGGGAATGCTATGTTACAAGTTATGTAAACTTTTTTTTCCCCCTCATACCCTAGTTAATTGAATCTGTTTGACAAAGGATTAAACTTGGACAAAATCAATCTGCAAATAATATCAACTGAAATTTCAGATATCATTCCAGTAAATTCAGGACTTCAATTAATAATGGTACCTAGGGTGGGCTTTAAAGTATATGGGGCCTTAGACAAAATTTTTTTGGGGTGCATTTTTATTTTATAATTTTAATACTCAAATAAATATAAAAGACTAAAAAATTCATTCGGCTTTTAACTCTTAAATTTTAATAGTAATAAAAAATATCTTAAAAATATTCAAAAACCAAACCTAAAAAAATAACTTAGAAGATATCTTTTTTACTTCCATTAAAATTATTACAAAAATAAACAAACAAATAAATAAAACAATATTATTTTCAAATAGAATATTTAGAATAGCAGAAAGTTGAGATAATGAATTGATTATGAAATAATAGATATGCACTTTATATTTTAAGAAACTAATTTTTTCTTTTTTACATGAATTAATGAATGTAATAATTCTCTTTATAAAAAAAAGAGAGTAAGAAATATATTTATTTATTGATTTTTATATTTTATTACAAGGTTTTAATGGAAATTAAAAGGAATATTAAAAGTCAAAGAATTTATTTTTTTAGGAAACTTAAAAGGTAAAAAATTAATTCTTTTTAGAAAAACTAATAATGAATGAATTAATAGGTAAACAATTTTATTAATTATATCTCTGGAACATTAAGGTTACCAAATATTGATTTTCTATAAAAAAAGTAATAATAATTCTTAGTTGTGGTATAACGGTTAATTATAAAGATGTCCAATAGGCTTCTGTATAATACATAATTTTTTTTAAAATGATCTTTATTAATTAAAGAACTATTAAGAAATACTAAAAAAAATGAGGCATTAAAAAAATATAGGGTCTTAAGCAATCACCTTATTCACCTATATTTAAAGCCACCCCTGATGGTACCACTCATTGTAATAAAATAATTTAAAATAAAACCAGAATATAACAATTATATTCACAGTTATATTGAGTATTTTTTGGTCTTAACCACGAGGTATCCTGGGGAGGGCCCCAATTGTGGGAGGTACCTTTAAGCCCGTACCACAACTCAGACTAGAAGTCCTCGCTCGAGTCAGGAGGCACAGATTCTCCCAACAAAAGTGACTTCCCTGTGACTCGAACTGGAGAGTAAACTCAGTTAAGCCACTTATGACCCATTCATGCTCATACAAATATTTATTTTAAATTCAAAATATAAACAATCAATGGGCAGGTAGAATATACCTATCACGTTTTTCATCTTATATGTTATATCATTATTAAAAGAAAATATCCATGACTCCTGATTTTCTTTTGACCCCAAATTGACTTGTACAACTGATTTTTAGTTAACACATTTCATTGGCTAAGTGCAAACCATTTTCTAAGTATTTCAAATACTCATGCCACATTTATCTGGCACTTCATTCGGCACATTCGCAATTTCGCATATATCTTATAGGAAACTGTTGAATTCATTGTTTATAGAGTTGGCATCTTATGACAACTCTAGTTAAATTAGAATTTTATTTATTACATATTTTGTAATGAGGATTAATTTATTAATTCCCTAATTTAGTGAGATTCTAATTTATTAAGAATATTTGTTTCCTAATTTAATTAGATGTCTAATTTAGAAAGTTTATTAACCAAGATATTCTATAATTGGCGCATGAGATCTATTTAGAGTAAGAAATTGGTTTACACAAGAAGTTAATTAAATGCTCTAGATATTTCTTAGGAGACAAGCAATGTATGAAGATCAAATTTATTCCTATTCAGATTCATGGGAATTATAAGAGGAAAAAAAACTCTTATTTGGAAAGAATCCAAGTCTTTTAAGACTTGCTATTTTGGTGAAACCCTAGTGCTTATATAAAGAGCGGTATTTCACAATTGCTTATATAAAGAGTGGTATTTCACAATTAAAGGTATGCACAACACAAAGCATAAAGCAGAAAAGCAAAATTCGGCCTCCTCCCTAGAGAATCCGGATTTGGCGCATAATGTTGTTTTGATTTATTTATTTATCTTCTTTTTATCTCTATGGAGAGTTTATGTAGATCTTGGATCATTAGACGTTGACGAATTGAAGAATTGTTATTGATCACTTTGTGAAGTGCCTTGAGGATCATGGATCAAGAGGGGTAGTAATAATTCAAGAGAAGCAGATTCAGTCTAAGATTGAGTAAACTGTATAGTGATAAGCTGTAAGTGAAAGTTTTAATTTTGGTAATTCCATAGGTTGTAACATCTCAACTTCGTGAATTGCTTTTCATCTAGGTGTGGCCTCGTGGATGTAGAATTAATTAGTCCAGGCCACGTAGAAATCTCCGTGTCATTTATTTTCTATAATTTATTGTGTTTTTGTAAAATTAATATTTTTTATGCCGATAAAGACTAACCGTAAACAATAATGGTGAACAATATTTTAAAAAATGAATTAAATTATTATTTTTTATTTTTAATTGGCTACATCTATTTGCGATAAATCTAAATTCCTTTCAGAAACTAAATGAACTAAATAATAAAGTCCAATTATTCTTTTGGCTTCAATCAAACTTTAACTACATTGGAAAAAGGATATAGGTATTATTTGCGTGAAATAATCCTATTTGGCACTTATTATTTTAAAAGAAAATGAAAGGACATAGACATTCATTAATCATAAGCAAGCATTTGATAACCTCCATATTCAATCTCATTAATATTTCATATAAAATAATATGTATTAAGCATCTAGAATTTTGAAATAATTATACTCCAACAAACTTAATATCATATAAGCATCCAAAATTAAAATAACACATGCTTGTGATATTGATAAATACATGATCTACCATACGTATATAGAGAGAGAAATTACTTAAATAATTACGCTAACATCCCGAGAAACTCAAATAATTAATCTTTAATAAATTTACATACTCGCGTATCAGTAAATAAGCTTCATGATGCTAAGCAATTTTGGGTCACGAGAAGTAAACATAATCATGCACTTCATAGCCCATTCACATCATGCAATATATTTGATACGAACCCCGTCAAGAAATGACGTGACCCTAATCAATTTAGTTTCCAATATCGAATCTAAACCAGGAATGGAATGGAACCTTGACCCAATACTTATTAAAAGCACGAACCTTGGTATGTGAAGACGCCACAATCAACTATGAATGGTATGATTGATAAGTCAGGAATTTGAACGCCACGGAAATCCGATAAGTTCAAAAAGTTCGTAAAGAACCAAAGAGAATTAACTCTCTCACCAATTGTATCAAAAACTTCTTCTCTGTTTATTGAATATGAGTACTTTATATAGGGTTGGTTACAAGAATTTTTGGAAATAAATCCTAACAAAAAAATTAAATCTAAATCTAAATCTTCCCTAATAGGAAAGAATTTAAATCAAATTAGAATCCTAATCTAAGTAAATAGGAAATAATTTAAACTAAATCAGGATCCTAATTGTCTTGAATGCTTTACATCAATTAAATGAAAACTGGGTGATTAAAATAGAAATAACTAATTTGATTCCCTAATAGCCTCCTCAAGGAATGAGAAAGCATCTAAAAATAGAAAATAATATATTTTCCCGCCATAATGTTTAAGCCAACTCCCTATTTCATGGAAGTGACTATTTGAAAACTTCAAGAACCTGAATCATACATTTATCATGTGCGATTCCTTCAATGGATCTCCACGAATTTGATTGAGCTCAAGTTGCTTGAATCAATCTATTAAGCGCTTCATTGAATTTCTTTGCTCGAGCTCTTGTAACGGGTCCAACGGGAACTTGAATAAGATCTGAATATGCCTCATCTCATGTGCTTGTGATTGTTTTATCCTTAATCTCATCATTCCCCTCCTCTTGAAGAGGATTTATCCTCAAATTATCACCTACATCAAAAGGACTCAAATCAGAAACATTAAAAGTAGCACTTACATTGTACTCACTAGGCAAATCCAGTTTGTATGCATTGTCATTGATCCGTTCCAAAACTTGGCATGGGCCATCCCCTCGAGGTAGTAACTTAGATTTCCTTCGTTCTGGAAATTGTTCCTTGCGCATGTGTAACCACACCCAATCACCGGGTTTAAAGACTAGCTTATGTCGCCCTTTGTTGGCTTGTTTAGCATATTGCTCAGTTCTCCGCTTGAACTTCGCCTTCTCATGTATCTATTTAATAATTTCAGCATTTTTCTTGCCATCAAAGTTAATATGCTCATAAACAGGTAACGAAGTTAAATCTAATGAGATTAAAGGATTAAAACCATAAATAATTTCAAACGATGAATACTTAGTAGCAGAATGAACGGAACAATTATAAGCAAACTCAACAAGTGGTAAACAATCTTCCCAAGTTTTGATGTTCCTTTTAATGATAGCTCGCAATAGAGTAGATAAAGTTATATTTACAACTTCTATTTGACCATCAGTTTGAGGGTGACAAGTAGTTGAAAACAACAACTTAGTTCCTAACTTAACCCATAAGATTTTCTAAAAGTAACTTAAAAACTTAGCATCTCTATATGAAACAATTGTTCCGGGCATACCATGCAACCTCACAATCTCCCTAAAGAATAGGTTAGCAACATTAAAAGTATCATCCGTTTTGTGACATGGAATAAAATGTGCCATCTTGGAAAATTTATCTATAACCACAAAAATTGAGTTTTTCCCTTGTTTAGACTTCGGTAAACCTAGTACAAAATCCATTGAAATATCAGTCTAAGGTACACTAGGTATTGGCAAAGGGGTGTATAAGCTATAAGGTTGCATTTTTTATTTGACTTGCCTACAAGTGACACATCTACCACAAAGTCTTTCAACATCTCGTTTCATATGTGGTCAATAGAAATGTTCTTGTAAAACTGCTAGAGTCTTTACAACTCCAAAATGCCATATTAACCCTCCTCCATAGGATTCTCTCACTAACAAATCTCTCAAAGAACAGTTAGGCACACACAGTTTATTCTCCCGAAATAAATAGCTATCATGCCTAAAGTATTTACCGACTACAGTCTTTTCACAAGCTTGGTATTCAACACTAAAATCATGGTCTGATGCATACAATTCCTTAATATGTTCAAAACCAAGTAGTTTAGTATTAAGTGTCGAGATTAAGACATACCTGCAAGAAAGCGCATTTGCAATAATGTTTTCTTTACCTTACTTATAACGAATGACATATGGAAATGTCTGAATGAATTTTACCCATCAAGTATGCCTCTTGTTCAGCTTGTGTTGGCCTTTAAAGTGTTTCAAGGACTCATGATCAGTGTGAATCACAAACTCCTTAGGCCATAGGTAGTGCTGCCACATTTTTAACGCTCGAACCAACGCATACAACTTCTTATCGTAAGTAGAGTAGTTTAAAGCTGCCCTACTCAACTTTTCACTAAAGTAAGCAATTGGTCATCCTTCCTGCATTAGAACTGCGCCAATACCAATACCTAAGGCATCTTCAATTTCAAATGTTTTATTAAAGTTAAGCAAAGACAATAAAGGAGCATTGGTAAGCTTTTGCTTGATTATTTGAAATGCCTTTTCTTGCGCTTCTCCCCACTTGAATCCAATATCTTTTTTTATTACTTCAGTAAGCGGTGCAGCTAATGTGCTAAAGTCTTTTACAAATCGTCGATAGAAACTAGCAAGCCCATGAAAGCTTCTCACATTACTTACACTTACGGGACTCAACCATTCTTGAATTGCAAGTGCCTTTTCCTCATCAACCTGTATACACTGTGCACTCACAACAAATTCTAAGAACACAAGTTTGTTGGTTCAAAAATTACACTTCTTTAGGTTAGCAAACAACTTTTCTTTTCTAAGCACATCTAAAACAGATTTCAAATATACTACATGATCGTTTATGTTTTTGCCATAAATGAGGATATCATCAAAATTAACAACAAACTTGCCAATAAAAGCTCGCAAGACATGATTCATAAGTCTCATAAAAGTGCTCGGAGCATTAGTTAGACCAAAAGGCATGACTAACCATTCATACAAACCATATTTTGTATTAAAAGCAGTTTTCCATTCTTCTTCTTCTTTCATTCTAATATGATAATATCCACTTTTCAAATCAAGTTTGGAAAATACACAAGACCCATGTAATTCATTAAGCATGTCATCTAGCCTAAGAATGGGATGTCGATACTTTACTATTATATTGTGGATGGCACCACAATCAACACACATCCTCCACGTCCCATCCTTCTTAGGAACTAATAAAACAGGAATTGAACATGGACTTATGTTTTCTCTCACGTACCTTTTTTCCATTAATTCATTAACCTGCCTTTGAAGTTCCTTGATCTCCTCCGGATTGCTCCTATAGGCTGGTCTATTTGGAATGGCTGCAGTAGACACAAAATCAATCTAATGCTCAATCCCTCAGATTGGAGGTAAACCATGTGGTGTTTCCTTAGGAAAGACATCCTCATACTCTTACAAAAAAGATAAGTAATAGAACTAGGTAAAGTAGGGTCAAATTCGTTAGTATTTAAAAATGCCTCTTTGTACAAAAGTACAATCATCCGTTGATGTAAAAACAACGCTTTTTTTTTTATCTCACTTGCTCTAGCGTAGAAATTCTTTTGTTTTCCCTTTAATTTTCGCTCAATGGCCCTATTTCTCTTTGGTTTTTCTCTCACATTTTCCTTGGCCTCTTTTTTAATTTTACTCGCATTTTCTCTCATTTTCTTTTCCTCACTCTCTTTTTGTAGGCTCACTTGGTCTCCATAAACATGCTTTGGTGTCAATGGAACAAGGATGATGTTATGTTGATTAAATACAAATGAGTATTTGTTGGTGAAGCCATCATGTTTCACACGTCTGTCGAATTGCTAAGGCCGCCTAAGTAACAAGTGTCCAGCCTACATTGGCACTACATCACAAAGCACCTTATCTTCATACTTGCCAATTTAAAAAATTACTAGTACCTGGTTGTTCACTTTCACCTCTCCACTGTCATTTAACCACTGTAGTTTGTATGACCGTGGGTGTTTAAGTGTCGGAAGCCCTAACTTCTCTACCATTATAGTACTAGCAACATTACTACAACTTCCTCTATCAATAATCATACTACATACTTTGTCTTGAACATAGCACTTAGTGTAAAATTTTTTCCTATTGCGTTGCTTCGTCTTTCTTTACTTGCACATACAAAGCTCTCCTCGCTACTAAAGTCAATTCCCTATGGGCTATATACTCTTCATCTTCGACATCCTCTAATGGTGGTATCTCATTCTCTTCCATCTCATCTTCAGTTACAATCTCACCATTGTCCCAGAATACGATAGCTCTTTTATTCACACATTGACTTGCGATATGCCCCCTGCCTTGACATTTAAAACACTTAATGTCACGATTCCTAATAGTAAGAGTTACGGTGTTACCTTGTATATTGTGCTTGGAGGGCTCGGATCTTAGCTTAGGTGTAGTGGATGCTTGTGGCCTCTCGTCTCGTTTCCCATAGCTCGACCTCCAAGGAGTGAAACTCGAGTTTAGGGCTGCACGAATGTTACCACTCCTCTTGAGTTACTGCTCAATCTTGATGGCTTTGTAGACTATTTCCTCAATCTCCATATAATGTTGCAACTCAACCTTATCTGCAATTTCCCGATTAAGTTCATTTAAGAATCGTGCCACAGTAGCTTCTCTTTCCTCCTCCACATTTGCTCTAATCATGGCAATCTCTATTTCCTTATAATAATCCTCAACGCTTTAGCTACCTTGTATAAGACGTTGTAATTTTTGGTGCAAGTCTCGATAATAGTGGTTAGGTATAAAACTCTTTCCCATCAATGATTTCATTTCATCCCATGTCTCAATTAGACGTTCCCTATTTCGCCTCCTGTTTATAACAAGCTGATCCCACCAAGCAATAACATAGTTAGAAAACTCAATCACAACTATTTTTTTTTTTGCCTCTGAATAATTATGGTAGTCAAATATGAACTTCATTTTCTTCTCCAATTCAAGGTATGCTTCTCGGTTGGATTTTCCTTGAAAAGATAGAATCTTCATTTTTATGTTACTCAATTCATCATATCTATTCCTAGCTCTCCTACCTTGTCCATCTCTCCTATAGCTACCCACTGAGTCCTCTTCTTCATCATACTCATCCCTATAATAGTCATCAATCGCTCCTCTAGCTGGAGCTCTTTCTCTCTTATGTGCTTGGGGAACGAGTTGTGGCTGCCCTCCATGTGTGTTCTCCACCTGATCCAAACGCTCGTGGATGAACTTTAATTCAGCCCTCATCATCCTTCTCATCTCTCCCATCAATGCTTGAATTTGTAAATTCTAAGTAGTTGCAGATTGATCCTCTTCATTTGTGTTTTGTTTTAGGTTGTGAGATATAACTGTTATCCGCAAAAGAACGTTGGAAATAATGTGAAAGGACCTCACCTCACTCCCTTAAGTGTTTCACTCAAGAAAAATAACTCACTCAATTGTACTCATGTTTCACTCAAATTATTGGCTTTTACCCTTTAATACGCTTACACTCTCTTGCCTTTTTCCACTCTTAGTAATCCTCACTCGATTCTTATCAAACTAATCAAACCAATATCAAGATTTCAGCAGTAATTCACAAAGATGACAACTAAGGAGAATTTAATTTCAAGTGTAAAAAGGCAATGTGTACGAATGTCGAGTTTTGATTTTGGGCAAAATTTTCACCGACGGGGTAAAATTTGTTTTAGACTTCCAAGACACAAATAAAAAAATGAAAGATTTTAAGAGGAGGTTGGAGTTTTTTTTAAGGAAAAAGAATAGGTAAAACTTGTGGAGTTAAGGAGAATTAAACCAGAAAGATGCAAAATTGCTTTTAAAAAGAAACCCTAAAAACATTGTTCACATAGTACTGTTTCACGAAAATATTATTCACGACTTTTTTTTTAGATACTAGAACAAGATGAAAATTCAAACAAGAATGAAAAACAACAAAGATAGATGGATCTGACCTTAGAACCTACGCTCTGATACCAAATGATACGAACCCCGTCAAGACCTGACACGACCCTAATCAATTTAGTTCCCAAGATCAAATCTAAATGAGAAATGGAATGGAACCTCGACCCAATGCTTATTGAAAGTATGAACCTTGGTATATGAAGATGCCACTATCAGCTATGGATGGTCTGATTTACAAGTCAGGAATTTGAACGCCATGAAAATTTGATAAGTTCAAAAAGTTCGTAAAGAACCAAAGAGAATTAACTCTCTCACCAATAACATTAAAAACTTCTTCTCTATTTATTGAATATGAGTACTTTATATAGGGTTGGTCACAAGAATTTTTAGAAATAAATCCTAACCCAAAAATCAATTCGAAATCTGAATTTTCCCTAATAGGAAAGAATCTAAATCAAATCAGAATCCTAATCAAGTAAATAGGAAATGATTTAAACTAAATCAGGATCTTAATTGTCTTAAAGGCGTTACATCAATTAAATGGAAACTAGGCGATTAAAATAGAAATGACTGATTTGATTCCCCAATAGCCTCCTCAAGAAACGAGAAAGTATCTGAAAATGAAAAATAATATATTTTCCCGCCATAATATTTAAGCCAACTCCCTATTTCATGGAAGTGACTATTTGAAAACTTCAAAAGCCCGAATCATGCATTTATCATGTGCGATTCCTTCAATGGGCCTCCATGAATTTGATTGAGCCCAAGTTGCTTGAATCAATCCATTAAGCACTTCATTGAATTTCTTTGATCAAGCTCTTATAACTAGTCCGATGGAAACTTAAATAAGATCTGAATATGCCTCATCCCATGTGCTTGTGATAGTTTTATCCTTAATCTCACTAATATTTTAACACAATAACTAATCCAGAACCAGGTTCTTATTATGGGCAATCATGATTATTAAATTTGATCTCATAATTGTCAACAAAAATGATAAAACATATATTAAAATGCTCAAAGAACCCAACACTCTGTGTAATCCATTTATGATACCATTACAAGTGTTTCCAGAACTCAGCCAAAAATCGTTTCACACAACATGGGATTGAGCAATAAAAATAAACTAATCCTACTTAGCAATACAACTATCTTGCCTTCAAAGTGACTCACACTAGTCACTCTATATTTTTTTCCAAAGGTTTTTCTCTTTTAAAATTTTTCTAAGAGCTCTACAAAATTCTAACGGCCAATCAATTGTAGAGAATAGTCTTATCTTCAAATATATGTATATAAGACTCTAAGATTATATGGGACTCTTAGGTTTCTCAATCTTCCGTAGTGAGATTTAAACAAAACTCTTTTATTTGAAAATAAGATATTACTTCTTATCCTTATACTAAAAATTTAAAATATTTCAAAATTTGAAATTCAAAATATTCTTTTCTTATTTATCATATTCAACAAGATAACATACTTTGACTTAACTGCAATCATGTCATTAATATGTTGCAATTATCCCTAAGTATAGAGAATTTCAAGTAGACCCTTCTTCAATACAATTATTTGAATCAATCTTCCACCATCCTATATTCGCATGAACTTCTATGATTGAATTTGAAACTCACTATCGAATTGTTCATATAATCTTTCATTTTTAATTTTCATTTCTTAACTGGACACATTAAATATTTTCAGAATATTAAATATATACTTTTATACAAATAAAATAATTTTACAAACATTGTTGGCAAGACTTTTGAGACCAATTCATTTATGAAAATTGCTTGAATATACTTTCTTGTAAATGAGATCGATAGCTCCCTTGTTGAGCATTTGTATACTTTAAATATTATCTATATAACCAAATACGTTTTTATATTGCTAATGAACATGATTAGCATAGACAGTTGCTTATATCAATATGACATAAATGGTATGCAAAGATATAAAAATCTTTCTGGTCCAAGAATAATTAATTAATTGTAGCTAAACTACCTTTAATTTGGGGTGTTAAATGGGTACCTAGTTTAGAGTATGTACTTGTTACATCACACCTACTTAGTTGCTTAAGGTCACTACCTTAATGATGGAGTAAATTATGCTATCATATAACAAGAAAATAAGTATAAATAAAATCTACATTTTAATCTTAACATAAAATTGTCTAGGACAAATATTAGGTTCACAAGTTACTGAAAAATGATTACTTCTAGTCTAGTCTCTAATAACCACTGGCATGTAGACACTTTTCTACAATGTTACTTAAAAACCTTATATCACATATAATAAATAAATAAATACTCATAGATATTATATGAAATTTCACCAAAAAAAAATCACAAACTAAAATCCAAATTTACTATGAGTGCACATATGTGCAACAATCAGATCATACAATTTGTACATTTTGGACCGCAATAAGGCCAAAATGATAACCTCGATGTCTATACGATGAGATCACACAATTTATTAAAGATGGACTTCAATAAGGTTAAAATAACCATCTCAATCTCAATAAAATCGAATCATACAATTTGTTCATGTTGGACCTCAATAAGGTTAAAATGACGAATCCAATCTCCATAAGATCGGATTATACATTTTGTTCATGTTGGACTTCAACAAGGCCAAAATAACAACCTCTATGCCAATAAGAACAGATCATACAATTTGTTCTTGTTAGACCTCATTACGACCAAAATGACAACCTTATACAATTTATCCACATTAGACCTCAATAAGATTGAAATGGCGACCTTGATCTCAATAAAACATGATTATACAATTTCTTTTTGTTGGGCCTCAATAAGGCCAAAATGATGACCATGAACTCAATAAGATTGGATCACACAATTTATTCACGTAGAATTTTGATAATGCCAAAATGACAACCTCGATCTCATAAGACCAGATCACACAAGTTATTCATGTTGAACGACAATGACGCCAAAATGTCAACCTTGAACTCAAGAAAACCATATTACACAATTTATTCAAGGACCAATAAGGTTAATATTATATATAACAAAAATTGATACAATTTAATAGGAGCACAGAGAATCTTTGAAGAAAATGGCTCTAAGCAAATTTATAAAATGAAATTTATAGATACCCACACACCAACTATAGTAGACGTGTCGTTAATTTCCATTTTGCCCTCTCGATGTAAGAAAAACAAAATTAAAGTAGAAGGTCTAAAACTTGGTGTACATGAATATACATTTACACACATGCATACAAATAAAATTTTGAGACATTACTATCTTGATAAGGGAGATAATTCACTCTGTAGATTCACACTAATTGGTCCGATAGAATCTCTTAATTCATGCCCCCTGTGGCCTTCATATGAGCAATTTCAGTTGCTAATGACTTATTAAATTCCATCACTACCTAATTTATGGTTGACTTTCTTTTGTGTGGAAGTTTGAGAAATACAAGCCATAGCTATTTCTATCATTTTCCAAATAGAGTTGATATCAAAATCTCCATGTAATTTTAGATCAACAATATTTTTAAGAAACCCCTTTCGCAAGTAAAAAAACTCACCCAACTAAGTTATATGAGTCCTCTCATAGGTTTTCTTAATCACAAGTTTGCTTGCGATTATCTCCAAGAGAAGCACTTCGAAGTTAGAGACTAGTTTTATAACATGATTAAATTATATACATTAAAATCATTGCGAACTAAAATGATACTACTAGTTTAACTTGTTTGAAAACATGTTATTTAGTCTAAGTGAAAGAAATTGCATAGACTAAAAATTAATAGCATTTTTATAATTTCCTGGTTTATTTGCTTTACAATCATACTTACTATTTTTCATTTTAGTACATTAAATTATTAAAATATTTCACCTTTTTCCTATCAATAAAATAAAAAATTTCATAATTTTTTTTGTATAATTTTAAAAATTTATAAGCTTATTTGTTTGTACTATTATCATTTTTTCTGTTAACTTGATTGATACGTAATACCTGTGAAGCCAACAATGTGTATGAGCGAAATAAAATGAAAATTCAACTAAAATTTGTAATTACTATAGAAATATTTATAAGGATAACCAAAATGGGACTAACTACTTACTTAACATCACACTAATACAAAAATGACTTTTCTTAACACTTAGTTTTCTGACACTTTGTACAAAGCGTCAGTAATTGTGAACATATGCACCCTTTTCCGCTTTTATAAATAGGTATTATAAATTACTAGTACTGTTATGCCACTAAATTAAATATTAGATTCACTAACATTAAAAAATCAAAGGATAAAACAATCATTAGAATTTGTAAATCTTCCCAACTCGAACCTAAGACTTCTAAAATTAAAAATGCTAAGGTTTGGTCAACAAACCACTAGGACCTATAGAATTGAGACATAAGTAATACATTTAATGAATTAAAAAACAAAAATTAAAAAGCAAAGTCCCTTGTCAATTTCTTTCTTCCATTTTATCATGGTGAAATCGAAACTTACAAAATAAAATTACAAAATCCCTAAATGCACTACGCTGTCGATACACCCAAAACCTCTCCTGTCACTAATGTCATAGTTTTCGACTAGCCATTGCGGCACTCCAATGCACCAAATTCTGGTCTCTTTTGTTGTTGCTATCTCCTGCCATCTCTCGTGCACTAATTTGAAAATCCACTGCCGTGACTTATGGTTTTGTGTCATCACTAATAATAAATCCAGTGCCATCATCACCCTTAAGCATAACAACTTCCAGCTATGATCAATACTTTGTCGTTTATCACCGATATAACTTTTCAACCTCTCTTTAGCAGCTGCCATAGCTGCTATACTGCCTCAACCTTTACTGTCGTTGTCGTACTACCTTGATCTCTGTTCAAGGTAAGCTCAATCCAGTGATTGCCTCAATCTTTGCCTTTTTTTAATTTGTTTCATTGGTCTTCTTTTTCGTCCTTTGCTTAATTTTTAATTCATTGTAATTAAAAATTTTATTAAGATTTATTTAAAATTTTTTTTTATAATTATTATTTAGATGACATCAAATTTGTTTTGAAAATTTACAAAGAAAATTTAGTTTTCTTTCCATTACCATCGACTTATTACTCATACATGCAATGAGATTGAATTTACTTACCACCCACATTGACTATACTAATTTTGTTGAAGAATAGCTTTTGAATATGTGGTAAAAAAATTGTTGCAATGAGTCTTTTGATTATTAACATGCTATTAGCATCTCTTAATAGAAACATCTAGGTTATCCACGATCTTAAATTGAAAAATGGACTTAATTGAAAATGGCATGCTAGGCAAATAAAAGTCATCAACAAAAAGGGGGTGGAGGAGGAGAGGCAGTAGCATAAGGCAAGTTACTGGAGATGGTCATGGTTGGTATTGTGATGTAATGAAGAAAAAAAGAAGTGCAAGTGAGTGAGTTTCAGTTGCAGTCGTAGTTGCCAATTGAAGAGTGAGATGGACTCATGAACCCATTTGTAATATTAAACAATATGTATACACATATCTTATACATTTGTCTGCATGTACTTAATTCATCTATATTTAGATTGCTATATTTGGATTGCTATAAAGAGGGGTCTGCAAAATTATGTTTGATTTCAGTTTTCAATGGAAATTTTGAAGATAATCCCACACTAATGAACGATGGAGTAGAGAGGAGAGTTAAATGGTTGTTTCCCTTTTCTATTTTGTTCTTTCCATGTTGAAATAAAGACGAACAGTAAAATAACATGGCCCTGACAAGCCTTTTATCTTTTTACTAGCCTTTTTATTTGGGACAATGGCCGAGAAATAGATGGAAAAATGAATGGTTTAGAAATAAATTGATTGGGACCATTGTAATTTTATAATTTTTTTTATTTGTTTTCCATGTGATAAGAGAATTAGTGACTTTATAATGTGAAATGGCACACTACAGTATTATAGTTGAAGGTTAGTTTGTATTTGGTTGCATTGGTTTTAGTAGAAGTGTAGAATTAAATGGAAATATAGGTCATCGTTATTAGTAAAATTGGTGTTCGCAATCTTTAACTCCACTCAGGCAAGATAATATCACTATTTTTTAATTAAAACTATAGCTTGGTGCTTTTTTTTTTCCTGTGTGGAGAAAATTTAATTCAAAAGTATGTTATAAAATTGAGCTCTTTTTATTTCTCTCTCTAAATGTGCTTTAAACATGAAAAAAAATCTAAATGATGATTAAAAATGCCTATTTCAATGAACACCTTACAGATTTAAAATTTTGTAATAGCTTTATAACTGTGACGATATGACTTACGTAATAACTGTCCGGTGATGTTTACAAGTAATATGCAGCTCATTAAAAACTTTTCATTAAAAACTTTTCACATAAAAACTTAAGTAGATTCATTCATAGCAAAAGCCCCAATCAGCTCTGTATTTCTATTGCATCCGAAAGCACAAGCACATATAGAGAGAAGAGAGATTATAAGCGTGCCTATTTGTGTGTGTAGTAAGAGAGATGTCTAGGAGATTAAGCACTTGTGTGAGGTGCTGTCTTGTAATATTTGCAGTAATTTTAGCATTAGCTATGTGTGGACCTGCTATGTTTTGGAGATTTAAGAAGGTTATTAGTCTAGGCGATAACAAATCTTTGTATTCTCTTTATAATTGCAGTTGCCTCCTCCTCCTCTTTTTCTTTTCAAGTTTGTGCCTGGTAATTTTTGCTTTCATGATTTCCACTAGTAGGTTATTTTCAAGTACTTAGTTTGATTATTATATGTTGATTAAAGTGAGTTTGTAGATTGCATATTTTATGCAGTTGACAACTTTTACCTTTTGTTTATGGCCTCTACTCGATGGTAGGTTTTAATGATTTCTTTTTATGGGTTTTCTTTCAAGTTATGATTTTGCTTGATTTTATATGGATTATAGTGAATTTGATGAGTTCTCACTTTTGTGGGCCTAACCAACTTTTGGCCACCTGGCTTGTTATCAAGTACTGATTTTGTTTGATTGAATGTTGATTAGAGTAAAAAATTTGCTTGAGGTTTTGATATGTGATTGTTACCAATTTTGAAATCTGAGCTTTGTGTATCATGGATTGTTACTAATTTTAAAATCTGAGCTTTGTGTATTATGGAGAAGTTCTAGTAGACTGAGAAAGAAATCCTAATTGAAGTCATATTTATTTTTCATTCTTTTATGCTATAATTAAGTTTGCTTGTGTCATCAATTTTGAGGCTCTAATTATCTATTGTTGGTGGTTCTTTGTTTGGCTCTCATTTTCCTTACTTATTGGAGTGGTCAAGATAAGCTTAGTCTTGCTTAAGGATTATCTTTATATTTTAGTTTCATCACGTTTTAATTAGAATGAAAATGTAGGCATGCATCTAAAATGTTTAAAGATCAAGCATCCAGTTTTTGTTTTAAGGGTACTAAAATGATGAATTGCAGAAAGTAAATATAGGGTAATTGCAGTTGGAAAGCTAGACTGAAGATAAAATTAATTAACGTTGTTCTCCAGAAATTGCAACTCAATGCTGCTACTATTTTTGCATCTTACGAATAGTGAAATTGCCAATTAATTTTTCCAAACCAATCAAACAATTGAAATTATCCCAGTGAATCTCACTAAATATATATATGATGATGACTAAGATACAACAAAAGCCAGCATAGATCTCAACTTATATATGCTATACTATATATAAATATTTAGTTGATTATAAACTTTTACCAAAGTGATATTTTTTTTTTCCTTTGTGTGCTGTGAATTTCCAAGGCCTCAGAGGTAGGTGCCTTAGATCTATCATAAACAAATGTTCATCTTTTTAAGCACACATGCTTTAAACTCAAGGGAAGAATTTGAAATACTAACTAAGCAACCCAAGAGAGAGATGAATTAGGTTTTTAAAAATTATGGAATAATTAAATCAAAATCCAATGCAAATATCTAATAAAATTAAGCAAATAACAATCAATAAATAACAACAAAAAAATGTAAAAAGAGAAAGGAAAAAGAATCAAACACGAGATTTTTACGTGGTTTGGCAAACTTCGCTTAAGGTCTATTCTTCTAAGCTCACTCGCTTGAGGATTCCACTAATTAAACCTTATACCTTGAGGCTTTAAAATCTTTTGCAATTTATTTGAAAGATGTCAATCATCCTTTACACCAAGAGGTTATCCCAAATATTTTAACCCAAATGTTTCTCATACTTTCAAACACTCAATTTGATAAAGATTATACAAAATTTTCTTCGTCAAATTTATGTTTTTACAAATCAAAGCTCAAGATGTGATCTAACAAGTTTTAAATATAAGAAGGATTGAATGCACAATAACAAAGCTCAATGTTGATTGTAGAATCCGTGCTGATTAGAATTTGATTGAGCCTTTTTATAGTTGGAGAAGAAGACTAGTTGTTGTTGGACATAATCGGATTGTTGTTTTGACATTGTGCAAGTGACCGTTATGCAGAATTTTTGAAATGCCGAATTGACATTAAATGGATATTAGTTAGGCATTATTTTCCATTGACCTACAAGAAGTTTGTTGGCTATCCTTTAACACTAAATGGTTCCTCGTCTGCAAATCAAACTCCTCTTTGGAAATTATCAGTTAGTCATTCTCTCATAAACGGTTCACTGTTATTTTCCAAGATCAAAATAATATTTTATCTACAAAAAAAAATCCTTTCTAGAAATTATGGTTTAGTCATGTTCTTATAAATGGTTCACTGTTATTTTCCAGAATCAAAACAACATTTTAAATTTTATCACAATGGTTTGCCATTAATTATTAGCGGTTATCTGATTTTCTCCAGAAACTTAAACTTATTAGAAACAATGTACAACTTAAGAAACTAATCCAATTTTAAAGACTTGAACATCCTTAACTAATGATATATATGGTTTGTTAGTATCAAAATCAATATTATAAGAGTATTAATGTCAACATTCTCCCCCTTTTTTTTGGTTGATGATAAACCTTACATGTATTATGAATGATTCAATGACATTAGATCCCCTTGAATGTAGTCTCCTCCTAAGTGTTTACAGGTTTCAATTTAAGCAACACAACTCCCTTAACAAATTCAAAATCGTGTATTCTTCACTGCTTTCATCATAAAAAAGAATACTTGATTGTATATTAAAAAGAAAAAGTAAGAGAGAAACAATTTTACCCATTTTAAGAAGTGATATCTAAACAGTAAAAATTGTGACAACGGCTCCCTTATCACAAGCTCAATCTTAAGAGAAGTTGATTAAGCATCAATCCATCAACCGAATATATAATAGAAGTAAAGAGCATAAGTAAAGCATCAGTCACAAAATCAATCTCCAAAAGCATTAAACCATCAATACTAAAAAAAAATGTATATACGACACAATTGAAAGGTCATAAACAAGACACAGAGAAAGAAAAGTTCATGCGAAATATAAAAATACAAAAACATAGAATCTACTGAGAAGGATTAATGGATATTGAGGAGGTGGAACATGAAGGACTGAAATAAGACGTTGTTGATCATCTATAATCTTCTACTGTTGCTCAACGATGTGTTGTTGCTGAAGCTAAAATGCAGTAAACTGAGACTAAGTCTGAAGTTGAAAATCAACAAGCTGAAGCTGAAGCTGGAAATCAGTAAACTGAGATTGAAGCTGACTTTACTGCTCAGAAAGAGATCTAATATCTCTTAACATGTACCACATAAGTCATCCAAAGGCTCCTCAGGAACTAGAGGCTCATTAGTGTCCATGTCATCATCCTTAAAAGTACAAGCAATTGATGTTTCTACATCAGTAGTATGAAGTAGTACTTGAGCCCTCGCTCCTAAGTAGAAGTCAGGTAGCTAGTCAATTGAGTACACATCGTTAAGCATCTTCTCATCCTTCGGGGCAACTAGAGCGTCTCAGTTCTTGGCAGACCCAGTCTTTAGCATTCCTTGTTCCTCTGGTAAAAACCTAGATTGGCAACAGTCTCTCCTTCTACTCTCTCAGTCTCATCGAAGACGAGCTCTCTAATGGGTACATGAAAGTATCAAAGGATCCTAGTAATAATACTACCGTACGGATGTAGACGGCTGTTTACCACAAGAGTGTTCAGCATATGTCTAAGAATTATACCGGATGTTAATCAGTCTACTCTTAAGAATACAATCCAATAGACGAACGTCTAGCCTAGTCACCTCATCCATACGACATTATCTACATGTGACAAAATGTCGCAGAATACTATGAATCACTATGACCTAAAGAGATAAAAGCTAGGACTAAAAAGAAAATAGACAGACATCATCTAAAAGATCTGTATGTCTACAAATGTTTTTTATAGCATGAGAATTATTAAAATAATTCAAATCAAGCTCTTTCCTAATGGTATACAGCTCTAAATCTTTATCCTCGATTCTTAGAATCTTGTTAAGATCCCCCATATCAAATTCAATTGGTACACTACCCACATTGGTAACAATCCTATCTTGTCTAGTAGCAGAAATCTCCATGTTTGAATAAAATATTCTAATAAGAATGGGATACACTACTTCCACATATTTCAAACTCATCAAAACCATCTATATCAACAAAATAAGAGGTGCTAACTCGAGGAGACATAAATTTGATGTGAAAGTGTTTGGTCGATGGAAAAGATTGAAAATGAACTATCTCAAACTCAGGGAAATGTCCAAAGTGTACTGGACTCATTGCTGCCTTTTGTTTTATCGTCTTATATTCTTGATGGTCTTGTGTCATCCATTTAAGAATAATTTTATGAGTTTTGGAAATTTAGTGTGCTAGAAGAGAAAGAACTAGTTAAAGTGAAGATAGAGGAAATAGAAAATGATGATGAGATTAAGGATAAAACTATCATGAGCACATAGGATGAGGCATATTAAGATCTTATTTAAGATCCGGTCGGACCTGTTACAAGAGCTCGAGCAAAGAAATTCAAAGAAGCATTTAATGGATTAATTCAAGCAACTTGGGCTCAATCAAATTCATGGAGGCCTATTGAAGGAATTGCATATGATAAATGCATAATTCAGCCTCTTGAAGTTTCCAAATACTCACTTCTGTGAAATAGGGAGTTGGCTTAAACATTATGGCGGGAAAATATATTATTTTCCTTTTACAGATACTTTCCCATTTCTTGAGGAGGCTATTAGGGAATCAAATCAGTTATTTCTATTTTAATCGCCCAGTTCCATTTAATTGATTGAAAACATTTAAGACAATTGGGATTCTGATTTAATTTAAATTATTTCCTATTAGGGAAGATTTAGATTTAGATTTGATTTTTGGGTTAGGGTTTATTTTTAAAAATTCTTGTAACCAACCCTATATAAAGTATTCATATTCAATAAACAGAAAAGAAGTTTTTGATGCAATTAGTGAGAGAGTTAATTCTCTTTGGTTCTTTACGAACTCATTGAACTTATCGAATTTTTGTAGCGTTCAAATTCTTAACTTATCAATCAGACCATCCATAGCTGATTGTGGCGTCTTCACATACCAAGGTTTGTGCTTTCAATAAGCATTGGGTTGAGGTTCCATTCCACTCCTAGTTTAGATTCGATCTTAGGAACTAAATTGATTAGGGTCGCGTCAGTTCTTGACGGGGTTCATATCAGTGATTTGGTGCTCACTTTGGCTAAAAATGGGTGAAAATCTAGCATTTTTTAAGGAAAAAAGGTTCGGTTCACTGTTGGGGTTCCAAATTGGTGTTTTTAGATATTGGCTATCAAATATTGTTTTGATGATGATTGATAGCTCTATGAAACGAGTGTTATCACAATGTTTTTATGCTTAAATCAACATTACTTAAAGAGTAAATGATTTTTTTTTACTGATTTTAGTTATATTTTGCATGAGCATCCATTTTAGTTTACTCTCAATAAATTTTATTTGATTTAGAATAATTGGTGTGCTTAGTTCATATGCATAATTGAAGGTGATTGGAAGCTCAATATTCAAGGAAAGAATATTGCTACAGTAGGCTTGTACGGATAAGGAAAGAGAATGGTTATAGAAGAATTGAAACAAGTCTGAAACAGTGTAGATGTTGAAGCCAATGCTGTAGCACTATTGCTATAACAATCCTAGGGCAATGATAGAGAAGATGTTGTACGAGATACTTAGAAGATTATGGTCTGGAGTTTTCTGAACTGGAAAGTGTAAGCTCTAGGCTACCAATTGCCTTAATTCTAAGCTATAAAAGGAGCACACAAGCAAAGAAAAAAAAGGAGGTCGTCATTACAGAAAAAGAATAGAGAAACAAAAGAAAAGAAAAGAAAGAAAGATTAAAAGATAGAATTGAGGACGAGAACAAAGGATTTTAGAAGAACATCAAGCGGATCTTAACTCTTATTTTTTTGTTCTCTTATTTTTCTCTCATTATGATGGAGTGTTTGATGGCTGAAACTGTTTTGATCTTTGTTTTATCGTAGATTATGAATAAATTTACTTGTGGTTGAGTAATGAACAAACTTGATGGTTAATTGACTGGTATTCTATATTACTGCATGTTTGCTATGGTAAGTTGTTTTGATATACTTATTTCAATTCACTATTTCAATTGGCCACCCATTTAGTGATACTATCTAAGGTAGGGCCTAAAAAAGGCATGTCTTAGTGGAAGATATCATAACAATACTGGGTTTTAGATTGGGTTTCCTGAGTTGGTTTAACTTGATTAAAAAAGGGGCATGTTTAGTCTAAAATTAGTGATGAATTAGATATAAGGATTTACCTTATAGGGTAATTAGAATCTAAAACGTGTAATGCTATATCTTATGTTAGTATAACAATTGGTCACTATTAAGTTGCATTTTGGTATAAGACATTCAACATGCGACAACTGAGGATACATAAGGATCTAATTACCCTACATTATTGCATTTTGTAGCAGATGTTGTAGCAACCGAGCTAAACATTAGAAAAATAGTAAAAACCATTAAGGAAGTTTAATCACTCAACTACTCCATTCCTCTTGGTTACATTGTTATATTTGATATGATAATTTACTTTATTACATTTTTCTTACTGCATTTTTATCTTAATTAGTTTATTAGTTTAACAATTTATTTTAATTATAATTTAGAATAAAAATTACATTGATAAAATTGTTGTAGCAATTCCTAAAATTACAATCATTCTAGAGACGATCTTGAATACTTATCATTATACTACTTGTTGTATACACTTGCACATTGACACCAATAACATTAGAAAATCTACAAAAAAAATGTTGGTGCCGTTGTCGGGGATTGATGCTTGTTGTGATTTGTGAGATCAATTTTAGTGGTGCAAAAGTTTAATCTTCTTTTATTTGTTTACTATTTTTGCAGAATTGCTCTAGCAACCCTTGCTTGCACAAATACAAACCTGTTGAATTCCAATTTAATCTAGAGATTGAAAGAATTGTAAAGAGATTGAGAAAAGAGAATAGAAATTTAAGAGCTGCTGCAGACATAGATGATTTGCAAGATACAAGAAACTTGAATCCTCACAGAGAAAGACAACCAATCAATTGTAAAGAAGGACAAAATGGGCATAATATTCAGGGACAACCATGAAACAACAATGTTATCTACATGAAAAATGATAAAGATAGAGCCATTAGAGACTGTCGTGTCAACACCTCAAGTTTAAATCCTAGAATAGTTAGACCTAAAGTGCAAGCTGCTAATTTTGAACTCAAGTTTCAAATGTTGCAAACAGAAGGGCAATTCAATGGATTGCCGTCAACGATCCTCATCTTTACCTGATTATAGTTTATTTAAGAGATCAAGCAAGGGCATGGTTGAATTTTTTACCACCAGATTCCATCACTATGCCCTTGCTTAATCTCTTAAAGAATACAGGAAATGTCTGAGTTTCAAAGCATCCTGTGATGATCCGGTAATTTTGAAAGCATCACTCACCTCCAAAAACAATTTAAGGTAAATTTTTAATGAAGTATTTTCCCCCAACCAAAAATGCAAAATTGAGGAATGAGATCATATCCTTCCATCAATTTGAAGATGAAAGCTTGAAAGATGCATGATAAAGATTTAAGGAGTTACTCAAGAGATGCCCTTGCCATGATATTCCTTGTCGCATGCAATTGAAAACTTTTTACAGTGAGTTGAACCCACGCACTAAATTGATGGTAAATGCTTCAGCAAATGGAGCTTCATTGTCAAAATCTTATAATGAAGCTTATGAAATTTTAGAGAGAATTGCTAATAATATCTATCAATGGCCATCAACTAGATAAGTTGCAGCATGACGAGTAGCAGGAGTGCACAATGTGGATGCATTTACAGCTTTGTTAGCCCAAGTAACCTCATTGACAAATATGGTAAAAGCTATGACCACTGCTCTAGCAATAGTTAACCAAGTTACTGAAGTCTTATGTGTTTATTGTGGAGAGGGGCATCTATAAGATAATTGTCTTGGAAATCCAACTTCAATTAATTATGTGGGCAACTTCAATAAACCAAATGAGAAAAATTCATATTCAAACACCTATAACCATGGATGGAGACAACACTCAAAGTTCTCTTAGAGCGATCAGAATCAACATGTTGCAGCATCCAGCGAATAGAACAAACCTACTCAACCACCTGGTTTTCACTAGCAAAGTCAAGGGTAAAGAAACACCAGTAATGATCAATTTAGTTCTCTTAAAACCTTAATTAAAGAGTATATTGTGAATAATGAATCAGTTATCCAAAGTCGGGCTATATTATTGAGAAATTTAGAAAATCAAATTAGACAACTTGCTACAGTATTAAGTAACAGACCTCAAGACAATTTTCCTAACAATACAGAATATCCAAGAAGATAGGGGAAATAACACTATAAGGTGATCAACTTGAGACTTGGAAAAGAAGTTCAAACTCCAACTATGGTACTAAAGAGAATAATTGAGTCCATCAAAGGCCAAGAAGACACTCAAGTAAAGGAGGAGTTACAGTCTTCCATTTTTTAGAATATAAATCAACACAGTTTTGCAGCGCTAAAAACAACATACCAGAGTAGAGTAAAAGAAAAGCAGTTTGTATAGTATACTGCAGCACAACAGTTTAGACATCCACCACCCTTCCTTCAAAGATTTTAGAAGCAAAGCTAGACAAACAATTCAACAAATTCTTAGATGTGTTGAAACAACTGCATATCAACATTTCTTTTGTAGAAGCATTAGAACAAATGCCAAATTATGTGAAGTTTTTTAAAGATATATTGGCAAGGAAAATGAGGCTTGGAGAATTCGAAACAGTTGCTTTAACATAAGAATGCAACCATATGGTGCAGAGCAAAATACCCAGAAGTTAAAGGATCTAGGAAGTTTCACAATTCTTTACTGTATAAGAACTAAATATAGTAGTAAGGCACTTTGTGATTTTGGAGCAAGCATCAATCTTATGCCATTATTAGTGTTCACGAAATTGAGAGTTAGAGAATTCAAACCAACCACAGTGAAATTGCAACTTACTAACAGATCTCATGTTTATCCTGAAGGCAAGATTGAAGATGTGCTGATTAAAGTGGATAAATTCCATTTTCTAATGGATTTCATAGTGTTGGACTTTAACGCAAAAAAAAAATACCAACTATTCGAGGCAAACCCTTTTTAGCCATAGGAAAGACTTTAGTTGAGGTTAAAAAAGGAGAACTGACCATGAGGATTAATGATTAGCAAGTTACCTTTAATTTACTAAAAATAATGAAGAGTCTGATGAGGTCAAAGATTGCCATTTTATCAGTACTGTAGAGCTTGTTGTCACAGACAGCTTGAATAATTACCACAGCAGTGAAGAAATCAAGGCTGCCACGTTTGAGGAACTTGAAAATGAAGATGTTACAGTAGTGCATATAGCATGGTTATGAGAGAAGCAACTTGTTAGGACTTACATACATTTTGAGTCTCTAGGTCTTTCAAACAGGGAAGTGAAACTTATTGTACCATCTATTGAATTACATCCTGTTTTAGAATTAAAACTTTTACCTTCACATTTAAAATATGTTTATTTTAGTGATAATAACACACTGCTTATCATAATTTCATCTTCTTTAAATACAAATCAAGAGAAGAGCTTGGTGGAAGTGTTCAGGAGATACAAGAAGGCTATTGAATGGACCATGGTAGCTATCAAAGGAATCAACCCTTCTATATGTATGCACAAGATCCTGTTGGAGGATTGCTATAAAAACTCGATAGAGCAGCAAAGAAGATTAAATCCCATCATGAAGGAAGTTGTGAAGAAAGAGATTATCAAATGGCTTAATTCTGGGATCATCTACCTAATTTCTAACAACTCTTGGGTGAGTCTAATACAATATATTCCAAAGAAAAGTGGAGTGAAAGTTGTAGCGAATGAGAATAATGATCGCATCCCCACAAGAACAGTGATTAGATGGAGAGTTTGCATGGATTATAAAAAGCTAAACAAAACCACAAGGAATGATCATTTTCCATTACCTTTCATATATCAGATTCTGGACAGACTTACTAGAAAGGAGTACTACTATTTCTTGGATGGGTATTCAGACTACAATTAAATTGCTATAGCACTAAAGGATCAAGAGAAGATGACATTCATTTTTCCTTATAGGACCTTTACTTTTAGAAGAATGCCCTTTGGTTTGTGCAATGCTCTAGCAACATTCCAGAGGTGTTTGATGTTCATTTTTTCAGCTTTGGTGGAGCAAACACTTAAGGCATTCATAGATGACTTCTCAGTTTTTTAGGAGATTTTTGATAATTATTTGCATAATCTAGAAAATGTGCTTAAAAGTTGTGAAGAGACAAAGAGTATTCAGAAAAGACATTTGGTGTTTCTTGGGATATGCAGGATTCTGTATAGATTCATTATGGATTTTTCCAAAATATCAAAACGTTAATGTCAGCTACTGGAGCATGACAGGACTGTCCATTTTGATGAGCACTGTTTAAAGGCTTTTATTGAATTTAAGAAAGTTTTTGTTATAGCACCAGTTGTTATAACATCAGATTAGAACTTACCTTTTGAGTTGATGTGCGATGATAATGACCACTCTGTTGGAGCAGTGTTAGGGCAAAGAAAGAATAAAATTTTTGATTCCATTTCTTATGCTAGTGAAACTCTAGCCGATGCTCAGATTGATTATACTACCACTGAAAAAGAGTTACTAGCAATTGTTTTTGTATTTGACAAATTCATAGCCTATTTGGTTGGCACAAAAGTGATTGTTTACACAGATCAAAAGTGATTGTTTACATAGATCACTTAGCCATAAAAAATTTTATCTCAAAGAAAGATGCCAAACTAAAGTTGATAAGGTGGATCCTCTTGTTATAAGAGCTGGACTTGGAGACCAAGGATAAAAAATAGATTGAGAACTAAGTAGCAAATCACCTTTCAAGGCTAGAAGCAGACGAAAGCATTGTGACCAAGTAAGAAATCACAGAAACATTTCATGATGAGCAACTGTTAATGCTACAACATGCACTAGCGCTACAACAATCTAAGCTTCCATGATATGTAAATTTTGCTAATTACTTAGGAAGTGGAATGTTACCACCTGATCTGAGTTACTAGCAGAATAAGAGATTTCTCTATGATTTTAGAAGTTATCAGTGGGGTGACTCTTATCTGTACAAGATATGTTCAAACCATGTGATCAGAAGATGTGTATCTAATGAAGAAATTTCAAACATATTGCAATCACATCATGCTGCAGCATATGGAGGACATTTTAAAAGATATCGAACAGCAACTAAATTTCTACAATCAGGTTATTACTGGCCCTCTATTTTTAAAGATGCTTATGAGTTTGTTAATATTATGACAAGTGCCAAAGAACAAGAACATCTCTCAAAAGTATTAAATGCCATTAACCAACATTTTCAAAGTTGAACTCTTTGATGTCTAGAGGATAGATTTTATGGGTTTATTCCCACCATCTTTAAGAATTTATACATTCTAGTTGCTATAGACTGTGTTCAAATGGGTGGAAGCTATAGCACTACCAAGAAATGATGCCAAAGTCGTGGTGAAATTCCTTTAGAAGAATATATTTACAAGATTTGAGACTTCTAGAGCCATTATCAGTGATGAAGGCACTCATTTTTGCAATAGGATATTTGCTGCAGCATTAGCTAAATATGGAATTAAGCACAAGATTGCGATAACATATCCCCCAGAGTCTAATGGTCGGACAGAAATGTCCAACAGGGAAATAAAAAGGATTTTAGAAAAAAAGTGGTGAACCCTACTAAAAAGGATTGGTCTCCTCAACTACATAATTCCTTATAAGCCAGCTGCACAGCTTAGAAGACACCACTTGGCTTGTCTCTATACAGAATTGTCTGTGGTAAAACCAGCCATTTGTCATTGAAGCTGGAGTATAAAGTCTATTGGGCACTAAAACAATTGAAATGGACATGCATGCTGCAGCAAAGCAAAAGAAATTATAACTTTGTGAGCTTGAAGACTTAAGGTTGTTGTCCTATAAAAATGTAAGACTTTACAAGGAGAAAATAAAACAATGATATGATAAACAAATCCATAAAAGGGAGTTGATTTCAGGCCAACAAGTTTTGCTATAAAACTCTAGATTAAAACTTTTTTCCAGGAAAGTTCAAATTTGGATGGTCAGGACCTTTTACACTTATTAAAATCCATCCTCATGGTGTTGTGGAGCTCAAGGATGAGAACGGGTCATGAATTTATGGTAAATGGGTAACGAGTTAAACATTATATTCATGATGTTTTGCATAATTCAAAGGAGGATTTATGCCTCACAAACCCAAATTAAGCAATTAAGGGATGGTCAGATTGAAAAACCTTAAATCAAGCATTAAGTGGGAGGCAACACAATAAGGGAAGAAAACTTTAAATTTTTACACAATTTGTTTTAATTTTAGTTAGTGTAATCTTTTATTATTCTTTATTTTATTTATTATTTACCATAAATTATATTTGCCCAATAGGCTTGTCTCTATACAGAATTGTCTGTGGTAAAACCAGCCATTTGTCATTGAAGCTGGAGTATAAAGTCTATTGGGCACTAAAACAATTGAAATGGACATGCATGCTGCAGCAAAGCAAAAGAAATTATAACTTTGTGAGCTTGAAGACTTAAAGTTGTTGTCCTATGAAAATTTAAGACTTTACAAGGAGAAAATAAAACAATGATATGATAAACAAATCCATAAAAGGGAGTTAATTTCAGGCCAACAAGTTTTGCTATAAAACTCTAGATTAAAACTTTTTTCCAGGAAAGTTCAAATTTGGATGGTCAGGACCTTTTACACTTATTAAAATCCATCCTCATGGTGTTGTGGAGCTCAAGGATGAGAACGGGTCATGAATTTATGGTAAATGGGTAACGAGTTAAACATTATATTCATGATGTTTTGCATAATTCAAAGGAGGATTTATGCCTCACAAACCCAAATTAAGCAATTAAGAGATGGTGAGATTGAAAAACCTTAAATCAAGCACTAAGTGGGAGGCAACGCAATAAGGGAAGAAAACTTTAAATTTTCACACAATTTGTTTTAATTTTAGTTAGTGTAATCTTTTATGATTCTTTATTTTATTTATTATTTTCTTTCTTTCAGTAAAGGAAACGAACGGGTAGGAGACATCACTTTGATGACTAATAAAAGTGCCCAATTTGTCAGACATTGAGAATGCTATAGCATCGCTTATCGCAATGATGACATCAGGAAGCTAATATTATAGTTAAGCTACTAATAGTTCTTCTACAGCATTATTCAGTTGCTTCAATAAAATGTCATTTAGCTGTTACTAATTTTTACCATAGTAGATAATAGACCTCTGTTAGGGGCTGATGTAAGCAAGTAGTTTAAAAAATTAAAAATATTCACTTCTATAATTATCTTGTTATTTAATTACCTCTCTCTTCCTCACTTTTGCAGCTATAAATTAAGGTTTTAATTTTCTTTATTTCATATTAGCTTATCTCATGAACCTCTATTTCTCAATCGGCATGATATTTTCTCCCAATTTCATTTTTCTAAACACAATTTAGTTTTGTGAATTGCTACAACAATGTCGAAAATCAAAGAAAGAGTTGGACGATTGAAAAATCTTGAACGCTTTCACTATTACAAGATTGAGGAGAAATTCAGAGATACCATCAAGCCAAAAAAGATCCTAGAGGAAAAGAGTTTTTCAACTTCCTCAACAACGATTAGGAATCATACACACAATTTATACTGTTGTAGAAAAGCGATGCTGGCTAGATTTTTGCACTCACACAAGGGAACCTATACTACCAATTGTTAAGGAGTTTTACTTTAACATGCTGCAACAGGACCAACGGACAGTCATAGTAAAGAATGTTCAAGTTCCCCTAGATCCAAGGTCAACTAATGTTTTCTATAACTTACCACATGAGATTGACTGTGAATATTTAGACATGGTTGAGAATATGACTGCTAAGAAATGGAGTGATGTGCTTAAAACCTATACGGTGGAGGCTAGTTCATGGTTGAATGAGGAATGCAGAGTAGTAAATAGAATTGACTTGAATCTAGTACCCAAAATGTGTGTAAAATTTCTAAAATCTAGATTAGTGCACACCACACACACCACCATTGTATCTCATGAAATTCTTAATCTGTTATATGTTATTATCAAGAGTTTACCAATTAATGTTAGGAAAATCATAGAGAGAGAGATTAGAGAATGTACCATGAAGAAGTAAAAAACTGTTACTTTGTTGTTTCCCTCACTTATCACTAGTATATGTGCAGTGTCTCAGTGAAAATATCTACCAAAGATGAGAAAATTAAGAATGAAAGAGCTCTTACAGCTAGAACTGTAGAAAGAATTGTTGGGCAAAACTATTGTGCAGCAACACCAAAACATGTTGTTGTAACAAGGGCAGGGAGGGTCACTGGCATTGAGAGGAGGTTGCAAGAACTGAGTGACAACATCAATGACTATGCAGAGGCACAACGAAAAGAAAATTGAAAATTCTAGAATTATGTGATGCACCTTGAAGACCATATGCACCAACTTGCAGTCTATATGAAGAGAAAGAATAGAGACTTCCCTGACACCTTGTTGTAGCAGTTTAATTTTCAAGCGACAGTATAAGATACTCTATCAGTAAAAGCAGAAGCTAAAGGTGAACAAGCAACAGAATCTGAAGAGGAACAATAACCAGCCAAGGAAGAGAAAGACAAGATAAAAAAAGAACAAAAAGAAACATATGTGGAATAGAGTACAGAAGAAGACTCAGTAGAGGAGCAGGATGAGGCACCTTCAGTAGTACCTCCTAAACGAAGTAAAAAGCACATCACAAAATTTGATAAAGAGGAGATAGAGGATGAGCAAGATGATAAACCCCCAGTTGCAGTATTTCTAAGCGAGGCGAGGAAAAAGTCTTGATTAATGAATAATCAAAAGAAGACCATGACACTGATGCAAAAATTAAAGCAGTTGCTACCAGAGTTACCAATACTGCTGAAGTAAAGAAGATTTTGCTAGATATTATTGTTGAAATCACATCTAAGGAAATTGCTATAGCAACCCCTCCGACAACTACTCAACAACCTCCCATCAAATCTCCTAACCGAACTCTCAGGGCATCCAATAAGCGTAAAAGGGCACAACCTTCTGGAGATATTGTAGTAATGCAAGCATCAGAAGAACTAGAAACTAAGAAAGCAAAGTCCAATCAGCCCGAACCATGAGAAGCTGCTAGTAGCCCATCAACTAGTCCAAGGAAGAAGGTGAAGAAATCAGTTGCTGCAACACATATCTCACCAAGGAAAAGTGCCCGAAGTGGAGCCCAACAATAGTATCCTACTTCACTAGTGTTGTAGCACAACCTTCTCTTTTTATTTAATGTATACAAGTTTATTATTATTTGGTTTAGTATGCTTGTGAGGACACAATACCTCTTAAGTTTGGGGGGAAGTTGTATTCTTGTTGTGTTATAAGTATGTTCTAAGTGTGTTAAGTGTATTTTTGTAACTTAGTTTCAAGTTATGAAAAAATGAATATATGGAGTGTGAAAAATTTTAAAGTTTTGACTTTAAAAAAATTTGAATGTTTGTGATTAAGTGTGTAGCTCTATTTTTAGTAGTTTTTTTAATTAAAAAATACCCAATGAGGATGATCTGAGTGATGAATAATAGGTTCAAGTTTGGGGAAATTTGAATCTTTTTTAGAATTTGGTGCAAACTGTGTTGACATGGAATAAAGTTTGCTCAAATGGCTAAGCTGCTCAGTAACTAAAGTTGTATGTGTACCTCACATGTAGACTTGAGTAAAAGGCAGCAAAAATTCTGAGCATTGCTATAGCACTGACTAAAAAAATAATTTTTTTTGGTCCTCTGTCTAGGATGTCGAATAATCAGATCTGTTCATGAGTCTTATGTCCATCTTTAAGTAAAAGATGTCCACAGATAAAGACCGCGATAATAGCATCTTGAATGCTATTACTGCAACAACTCTAATTTATGTGTTGATGAAGTAATTAGACATCATCAGTACCCCTGATAAATATGCACATGAAAAGTTTATATCACATTAAAAGGTACCTTGTTAGTAAAAAAAACAAAAATGATTGTTATAACATAGTTTGCAACTTTATTAACTTGTGTTTCCCCATGAATAAAAATGTCCTAATAAGTTTTATCTTTGAGATTTATTAAGTAATTGAGTAATGTTGCAGCAA
This sequence comes from Citrus glauca, assembly GCA_029633175.1. Classification (NCBI taxonomy): domain Eukaryota; kingdom Viridiplantae; phylum Streptophyta; class Magnoliopsida; order Sapindales; family Rutaceae; genus Citrus; species Citrus glauca. The sequence goes on from JAQOOD010000008.1 coordinate 19,937,467, forward strand.
CTCTAGACTTGATCAAAATACACACACGCACAAAGCACAAAATGAAATCTAAGTCTAGAACTGGATTTGTTATTAGTAACCTTGTATGTGAGAAAGAAATCAAAGGGTTGTTGACAAATCAAAATAATTTAGATGACAGAGCTTATCTATTTGTTTAGTGCATGATTGTGTTCGTTAATATTACTTAAGGCAAGTAACATGTTACATTTGGGGGTGTGATAACTCTATGAAATGAGAGTTATCCCGGTGTTTTTATGCTTAAATCAACATTACTTAAAGAGTAAATGACATATTCTTACTACATTTTTGTTATATTTTACATGAGCATCCATTTTAGTTTACTCTCTAGAAATTTTGTTTGATTTGGAATAATTTGTGTGCTTAGTTCATATGCATAATTGAAAGTGATCGAAAGCTCAAGATTCAAGGGAGGAATGTTGTTGCAGTGGGCTTGTAAGGATAAGGTTTAACACTCCACTAACATATTTATTAAAAAAATGCTTAATAATACGGTTACTTTCAATATAAGTACGAATTCTAAAAGTTTACAAGAAACAAAACTTTCTTACAAAAATAAATAGTCATACAGAAACTCCTTAGTATAGAAACTTTATTTTACATAACACTAAATCGTTTATTTTTATTGAAAAAAGTTGAGCCCATCATAAAATCCCAAGGTCTGTTATGCCCATATGCATTTTGTCTTGATTATATGCCCTTGGGCCTCATTAGTTGATCTTTTGGGCGTTACATATCGTTGTCTCCAAAAGATTTTTTTTTTACATAGCTTTGAAGGCTTGCTCTCCTTATAAACTTTGCCACCTAGTTGTACAACCATCTATTTTTCACAAATTCATTTTCTAAAACATCTTCTTCATAGTCTAATTTATAATATGCATGCATCAAATGCAATTTATGTCATAACATTTGAAGTTCCTAGATGCATAAAAAAATCAATACATAACACTATTTAATAATAAGATTCTTTAATATAGGCAACATAGCTTACTATAGCATAATTAAGTATAAGTACCATAGATTAGGCGGCAGAGTCGGCCATAACATAATTGTATAATAGCTTAGGCAGCAGAGCAACCATAACATAATTGTATCATAGCTTAAAGCGGCAGAGTCGACCATAACATAACTAATCACATCATAATAGCCATCACAACATAATGGAATGGTTAAAATTGAAGTTAAGTATGAAAAAAATTGTGTCCTTTTATTGCAGTTGAAGTGTTACTTACCTCTTGACCTTGACTTCTTTAAACCTTTCTAAATTGAAGATTTCTCTACTCTTAACATTATGACTTAGAACAGAAGAGAATGCAATGTCTAGGTTCCATTGAAAATGAAAGGGGTAGGGGGTATTTATAGGATTTCTTAAGGCTAATGGATGACTAGGATTTTAACACCATAACTCTTGATCAATGGTTGAGATTAACCTTTATAAATAACTTACTAAATTCTAGAATTCTTAACTTTCTCTACATACCTCTACTTACATTATCACTTATGTCATCGCTTATGTCATCATTCCTTAAAATTAAATATTATAAACTTAAGGGGTTTGTTAGTTTAAAATAAATTCCACTATATTTAAGTTAGAAAATTGTACCTCACAAAATCCTCCCCTGTTTTAAAAATTTTGTCCTCGAAATTTACTTACTGAATAGCTTAAGATGCTTATTCTTCATCTCTTCCTCATGTTCCCATGTTCCCTCCTCCACTGAGCTATTTTGTAATATTACTTTAACTAAAAAGATCTTCTTGTTCCTTAACTCCTTTATCTTTCTATCAAGAATTTTAATTGGACGTTTTTCATAGGTTAAGTATTCTTCTAGTTGAAGAGGCTTGTAATCTAGCACACGAGAGGACTCTGGAGCATATTTCTTTAACATGGAGACATGAAAGACATTATGTATTCTTGATAATGATGGTGGGAGGGCAAGTCGGTAGGAAACATTCCTGACATGATCGAGTATTTTAAATGGCCCAATAAACCTTGGACTTAATTTTCCCTTGTTCCCAAATCTCATTGATGCTTTCATTGGGGAAACTTTTAGAAATATTTTGTCACCAACTTGAAATTCGAAAGGCCTTCGCCTTTTATCGGCATAAGGTTTATGTCGACTTTGAGCTGCCTGCATTCTTTGATGTATTTTCTCAATCGCTTCAGAGGAGGTTGTAATTAAGTCGGGTCCAAAATGCCTTCGCTCGCCTATTTCATCCCAATGAATAGGTGATCTACATTTTCTACCGTAAATAGCTTCATATGGTGTCATGCCGATTATTGCTTGGTAGCTATTATTATAGGCAAATTCAACCAATGGCAAATACTTGCTCTATGATCCTTGAATGTCGATAACATATCCTCGCAACATATCTTTGAGTGTTTAAATCGTTCTTTCTTATTGTCCATTTGTTTGAGGGTGAAATGCAGTACTAAACTTCAATATTGTCCCTATAGCCTTATGTAACTTTTCAAAGAATGTCAAAGTAAACCTGCTTATCTCCTTTATATATATTTCTACAAGCTAGTTCATGGTATATGTCATTCGAATAGGCAAGAAGTGAGCAGACTTTGTAAGTCGATCAACGATTACCCAAATGGCATCATGCATTTTTATAGTCTTTAGAAGACCAACGACGAAGTCCATCAAGATTTCTTCCCATTTCTATTGAGGTGATTGCAAAAGTCCTACTGGTCTTTGGTGCTCTACTTTGATTTGTTGACAAATGAGACATTTTGCCACAAACTCCATTTTATATTTCTTCATTCTAGGCCACCAATAATGCTCTTTTAAGTCTTTGTACATTCTTATTGTGCTAGGGTAAAGTGAATATGGGGTTTCGTGAGCTGTAAGTAGAATTTCTTTCTTTATATCTTTATTGTTTGGTGCACATATCCTGTCCTTAAACAAGATGATTCCCTTCTCTGACTTTTTAAATGACGTCTCCTTTGAGTTGGCTTTTATCTTTAAGTTCTTCAAGTAGGAATCGCTTTCATGTCCCTCTTTAATCTTTTCTAATAAAGTTGAACGAAGTGTCATGTTGGCTAATTTTCCTACTACTAACTTGATTTCTGCCTTGCATATATTATCTTGTAATGGCTTAAATAGAATCCTTAAAACTGACAGGCTTTACTTTCGACTTAGTGCATCTGCTACCATGTTTGCTTGTCCAGGATGATAGTTTATTTCAAAATCATAGTCCTTGGCAAGCACTAGCCAACGTCGTTGTTGCATATTTAACTCTTTCTTTGTAAAGAAGTATTTGAGGCTCTTGTGATCAGTGTAAATCTGGCAATGCCCCCATTAAATAGAGACACCATATTTTTAATGCGTGCACCACTGCTACCAACTCCAAATCATGTGTTGGATAATTTTTCTCGTACTCCTTCAATTGACTAGAAGCATATGCAATGACTTTTCCATTTTACATGAAGACACTATAGATGACAAAATCCTCAGAGCTATTAGCAATGGCTAGGATTGGAGTAGTGACCACTCGTTGCTGTAGTTCTTTAAAGCTTTTCTCGCATTCAGGTGTCCATACAAACTTGACATTTTTCTTTGTCAATTGGGTCAATGGCGTTGTGATCTTCGAGAAACCTTCCACAAATTTTCAGTTGTATCTAGCCAAACCTAAGAAGCTTTTGACTTTTTTAGCATTAGTCGATCGGAACCATTGGCTTACAATTTCCACCTTTGAAGGGTCTACTGAAATTCCATCGTTAGACACGTGTGTGCTAGCATATATGTATCCATAATGTTGATTTTGATAATAACAAACAAGATTAAGAATAATAAAGTTTTTAAAAGCTCAAATTATTTTAAATAAATCATTATTTTCATAATATAAATGTTTTATACTTAATGGAAAAATGATTTTATGAAATTGGTTATTTTCAATTAATGGTCTTAATTAGAAAGAAGTTTTGAAACTCTGGAAATGAACTTATTTGTAAAGTTTTTATGACGATTTGGGCCATAGTATAATTTTATGAAGTTTTAGGGTCAAATTATAATTTTACAAAAATAGTTTACTATAGCAGTCACTGTAGAAAACGGCAATCCAATATCTTGATAACGGCTTGCCAACATCAAACAGAATTGAAAATTTGCCTTAGGACACTAACGGCGATTCGACATCTAGATAACAGTGATCCGACAATTTGAAAATCCTGCCCAACGATTATATTGACCAGTCAAACGGCGATCCGACAATGAGTAGAAAGTCAATAATGGCTAGTTTTCAACTCCAACTATAAATAAGTTCAATCTAATTCAAACAAAAATAAATCCAAGAGTTATCATTGAGCTTACTATTGAGCATAAAACTATTATTGAGCTTTGAACTTATTTTTGTTTTTTTGATTCACACATTGAGCATTCATTTGTAATCAAACAAATTATGTGAGAGAAAATTCATTTGTAATCTTTATCCTTCAGAGGTTGTAAGTGTTAGGATATACTTGGGTTAAGAGATTCAGGATAATCTCTTATTGTAAAGGTCCATTGACACCTTGGAAGTCAATTGTAAGCGTTTGAAGCCTTGAGAGGCTTGCTTAGTGAAATCCTTAAGCCTGGTGAGCTTGGAGGCGTGGGCGTAGGTGGGGATTACCGAACCACATAAAAATCATTGTATTTGTTTCTCTTCCCTTACTATTTTATTATTGTGGTTTATTAAATTTATTAATTCGATTCCATTAAGGCATTAGATTGAATAATTGTATGGTTTGGTTAGCTTAATTTTTAAAATTTCAATTCACACCCTCTTAGGTTGTATAACTAGAATTTCAATGTGTCCTAGGAATATAACGTCTTCAAGCCAAAATTCGCATTTCTTGAGTTTTGTATAAAGTTGTTTCTCCTTCAAGGTCTGAAGAGTGATCCTTAGATGCTGAGCATACTCTTCCTTTGATTGTGAGTACATTAAAATATCATTGATGAACACCACTAGGAATTTGTCTAGGTAGTCTTTAAATACCTTATTCATGAAGTCCATGAAGGTTGTTGGGGCATTAGTTAGACCAAATGACATGACGACAAATTCATAGTGTCCATAACATGTTATGAATGTTGTTTTAGGAATATCTACCTCTCCGATTCTTAACTGGTGATATCCTGATCGTAGATAAATTTTTAAAAATACTAATGCTCGTTGTAGCTAATCAAATAAGTCATCAATGCGCGGAAGCAGATATTGTTCTTGATAGTCACCTTATTTAGCTTTCGATAATCGATGCACATTCACATTAATCCATCCTTCTTTTTCACAAACAATATTAGTGCTCCCCATGGTGAATGGCCTAGGCGTATGTAGTCTTTGTCTAGTAACTCTTGCAATTAAATCTTTAACTCCTTTAATTCTGATGGGGCCATCCTATAAGGTGCCTTTAAAATTAGAGCAATTCCTAATAGCAAATCGATTTTGAATTCAATTTCTTAAACCAGTGGCAATCCTAAAAGTTCGTAAGGAAAGACCTTAGGAAATTTGTTCACCACTAGAATATTCTCCAACTTTGGTCCTTACTCTTTTTTTTCGATGACCACACTTGCCAAGTACCCCTTACATCCTCCATTCAGTAGTCTGGCTACTTTTAAGGCATAAATGACAGATATTCTGTTCTCTTTGCATTCTCCTTTAAATATAAATGATTCCGTTTGTAGTGGTCAAAAAGTTACTTTTTTTTCTTGCAATCTATCTTGGCATAGTGCATTGATAGCCAATCCATGCCAAGAATTACGTCATAGTCGTGCATTTCGAGGATTATTGGGTCAACAATAGTGTATTACCATTGATGCTAACTTTACATGCCATAACTAATTGTCCTGAGTTCAATACTTTACCCGATGGTAACATGACACTAAAAGACTTATTTATTATGTTAGGGACATTTTTTATTTTCCTAATGAATACTGGTGAGGCAAATGAATGTGTAGCTCCTGAGTCTATTAGCACGTATATAGGAGTTTTGAAGATATATAGTTCACTTGATATTACTGAGGGGTTTCCTTCCGCATCTGCCTTAGTGAGTGTGAATACTCGAGCATTATCCTTTTCTTGTTGTGTACCATTTTCTAGGTAGTCCCCAATGAAGTGTCATTCCTTTCCACATTTGAAACATGTTTTGGTATTTGCTCGACATTCCCCAGGGTGAGTTATGCTGCATTTATTGCACTTTGGTTTTTGTGGGACTTCTTTATAATGATTTTTTAGGCGTTTGCTTTTACTATGATCCTAGACCACTGCCGTTCCCTTTCTCTTGTTATTATTTGAACGTTGTCTTTCTACAAAGTTCCCTTAGTCCACACTTTCTTTGTTTCTTTGTTTTTCTTCATTCTTTTCTTTATCTGCATGCTCAATCACCAAGGCTCGATCGATGAGTTTGTTGAATGAAGCATCATGAACTCCAACCACCTTTAAGTCTTTTATGAGATCTTTGCGCAATCCTTGCATAAAGTGGTCCTTTTTCAAGTCTTTCATTGCAATCATATGTGTGGCATATCGAGAGAGCTCATCAAATTTTCGGATGTACTCTAGCACAAACATCATTCCCTTTTGTAAATAAACAAACTCTCTTCTTTTGGCCGAGCAAACAGTCGCTAAAAACTATTTGTTATAAAATTATTCTTTAAATTCCCCCTATTGCATTGTTGTTTCATTATGAATTCATTTAATAGAGTCTCACTAGTATTCCGCCGCTCCTCATAGCATAAAGGAGACATATGTGACTTTTTCTCCTTCCGGCACTTTGGCTACTTCTATCATTCTTTCTGTGGTCTTCAACCATTGGTCTACTGCAATAAGATCTAAACCTCCTTCGAATATGGGTGGATTCAATCTTCTAAATTCGCTTCCAGTATTGTTCATTGTTTGAGCATGTTCATCCCTTCTAACTTCCCTTTCTAAGAGTTGTGCCATAATGTTTGTAAGTCAATCAATTGCAAATTGCTCCCTTACAGTTCTTTCCGCTCTTCTGCTTCTGTTACCCTTATCACTTGACATCTTAATGAGTTTTTTTAATCTAATTTCTACGTGTCAAACAAATCAAATGTAAGATTTCTTACTAACCTAATTATAAGTCTTTACTAAAAATCGAGCCTTGTCCTACCCCTTGGCTAGTGCATATAGACGGTCTACAGAATCACTTTAAACCTTGGGCTCTGATGCCAATTTGTAACACTCCACTAACATATTTATTAAAAAAAAATACTTGAATTTTTTATTAATTTCAATATAAATACGAATTCTAAAAGTTTACAAGAAACAAAACTTTCGTACAAAAATAAATAGTCATATACAAAAATAAATAGTCATACAGAAACTCCTTAGTATAAAAAACTTTCTTTTACATAAAACTAAGTTGTTTATTTTTATTGAAACAAAGTTGAGCCCATCATAAAATTCCAAGGTCTGTTATGCCCATATACACTTCGTCTTGGATAAGACTTGGCACCAGCTTACTCTACTCATCATTACATGCAATGTAAGGACTTTGTGAACTAAAGCCCAGTGAGATAACACTTTGATGTATTTATAAATTATGATGCATATGGATGACCATATAAAGTTTTTAAAAGAAACTTAAAAAATACAAAACAATTTTATTAGGGCCCTCGGTATATTGCACTATAAGGCTAACACTTTTACTCTTTAAACAATATGCTCTTGGGCCTTATTAGTTGATCTTTTTGGTATTACATATCGTTGTCCCCAAAAGATTTCTTTTTACTTAGCTTTGAGGGTTTGCCCTCCTTAGAAACTATGCTACCTGGTAGTACAACCACCTATTTTTCACAAATTTATTTTTTAAAACATCTTCTTCAAAGTGTAATCCATGATATAAATGCATCCAATGCAACTTATGTCATAACATTTGAAGTTCCTAGATGCATAACAGAATGAATATATAACACTATTTAACAACAAGATTCTTCAATATAGGCGGTATAGTCGACCATAGTATAATTAAGTATAAGTATCACAGATTAGGCAGCAGAGCTGTCCATAACATAACCAGTATCATAGATTAGGCAGCAGAGCCAACCATAACATAATTGTATCATAGCTTAGAGCCGACCATAATATAACTAATCACATCATAATAGTCATTATAACATAAATAAATGGTTACAATTGAAATTAAGTATGAAAATAACTTTATCCTTACATTACAGTTGAAGTGTTACTTATCTCTTGATCTTGATTTCTCTAGACCTTGCTAAATTTAAGATTTCTTCACTCTTTGTATTATGACTTAGAATAGAAGAGAATGAAATTTCTAGGTTGCATTAAAAACGAAAAGGGTAAGGGCTATTTATAGGATTTTTTAAGGCTAATGGTTGGTTAGGATTTTTCCACCTTAACTCTTGATCAATGGTTGAGATTAACCTTTATAAATAACTTACTAAATTCTAGAATTCTTAACTTTCTCTACATGCTTCTACTTACATTATCACTTTTGTCATCACTTATGTCAACATTTCTTATGTCATCATTCCTTAAAATTAAATATTATAAACTTAAAGGGCTTGTTAGCTTAAAATAAATTCTACTATATTTAAGTGAGAAAATTGTACCTCACATAAGCAAAGAAGATGGTTATAAAAGAATTAAAACAAGTCTAGAACAGTGCAGATGTTGAAGCCAATGTTGTGGCACTTTGCTGTAGCAATCCTAGGGCAACGACAGAGAAGATTTCACGCGAGATACTTAGAAGATTGCAATACGTAGTTTCCTAAACTAAAAGATTCGCACCCTTGGCTTCCTGTTGCCCTAATTATAAGTTAAAAAAGGAGCACAGACACAAAGAAAAAAGGACAGGCCATCATTAAAGAAAACGAATAGAGAACAAAACAAGAGAAAACAAAAATCAAGAGAGAGAATTGAGGACAGTAACATAGGATTCTAGAAGAACATCAAGCGGATCTTAACTCTTATTTCTTGTTCTCTTTTTTTTCTCTCATCATGATGGATTGTTTGATGGCTGAAATAATTTTGATTCTTGTTTTATCGCAGGTGATGAACAAACTTGATGGTTAATTGACTGATATTCTGGCAATTAACATGTTTGCTATAGCATATTATTTTGATAATACTTATTTCAATTCACTATTTCAGTTGACCACCCATTTAGTGATATTAACTAAGATAGAGCCTAAAAAAGACTTGTCTTAATGGAGCATATCATAACAATACTTGGTTTGAGATTTGATTTCCTAAGTTGGACATATTATAATAATACTTGGTTTTAGATTAAGTTTCCTGAGTTTGGTTTAACTTGATACGAAAGGGCAATGCTTAATTTAAAATTAGTGATGAACTAGATGTAGGGATTCATCTTGTAAGATAATTAGAATCTAAAACTTGTAATGATATATTTGATGTTAGCATAACAATTAATTGCTGTTAAGTTGCATTTTGATATAAGACAAACATGCGATAACTGAAGATACATGAGGATTCTGCCCAGTATTGTAGCAGATATTGTAGCAATCGAACCAAACATTAGAAAAAATGGTCAAAACCATTAAGTGAGTTTAATCACTCAACTACTCCATTCCCCTTGGTTACATGCTTATATTTGCTGTGATAATTTACTTTATTGTATTTTTTATTGCATTTTTTTATCTTAATTAGTTCATTAATTTAAAAATCTATTTTAATTCTAATTTAGAATAAAAATTGCACTGATAAAATTGTTGTAGCAATTCCTATACCAACAATCCCTATGAATACGATCTTGAATGTTTATCATTATATTATTTATTGTGTACATTTGCACATTGACACCAATAGCATTAGAAAATCTACAACAATGATTAAAGGAAGTTTAAAAGGTTTAGAATTATTATTGAAGTTCAATTTTGCAAGAAAAACTCAAGATAATGAGGAATTTTAGAAAGAGAAAGGTGCAGCCATTGCGGATAGAGAGATAACAGTGAGGGATTATCATGAATAAGGAAGAAAACCTAAGAACTGTTGTATAACTTCGTAATATCGGTGAGCCATCTTCCTACTATCATCGAGCCGTTATCATCCAAAATCATAGAAACCTTGTAACACGCAATCAATTCTCTGTTTTATCCATATTTTTTTAACTATGTTATCAAGTAGTGAGCATATTTCAATTTTCTAAGTTTCTATTTTTAAATGATTATCCATTATTTTTTAACTATGATTTCACACATTTGTTTTAATCTTTGGCCAACAATTGATTCATTTGTATTAATACAAAATGTCTTAAAGGACATTTTAATGGATGATTTATGAATGCATATATATAGGTATACAACTCAAACATAGTAACCAATCCAACAATAGCACATTCTTAAACTAATAATCATATAATGAAAAGCAAGATAGTCTTGATATCATATAGAGTTGTGCTAATATGCAATATTCATCATCCCAAGCTCATGTCTAATTTTAATAAACCGTTCTTCGCTAATAGGTTTTGTGAAGATATCTACGAGTTGTTTTTTGATTGATACAAATTCTAATGTAATGTCACATTTGTTAACATTATCTCTCAAGAAATGGCGTCTTATCTCAATGTGCTTGGTTTTAGTGTGTTGAATGGGATTCTCTGAAAAGTTTATAGCACTGGTATTGTCACACATTATAGGTATATGATCAACATTAATATCATAGTCTCCAAGGATTTGTTTCATCCAAAGGGTTTGTGCACAACAACTATCGGCGCACTACAAAAAAAAAGTGACCTATTGTGATCGAAAAAATTTGTCTCTATATATGTAAAGTCTGTCACTAAGTAAATTTGGTGACACACTATATGTCATTATTTATGTGTTCCATTGGCCACCGTCACTAAAACATATAATGACAATTAATAAATAGTTACAAGTGTTATGTTCACTAATACGCACCTTATAGCGACAAATATAAATTTATGGCAAGTAAGGACAGAAGCAAAAATATGTCATTATAAGCATACTGTTAGACATAAGTCTATCTCTATTTTGACATTAGTAGCTATTAATGTGTCACTATATTGATACTAGCGACTGTTAAAGTGTCGTTATTTATTTAATTAAGGACAATTAAATTACTCATTGATGATCATTATTGACAATGAAATGCACTACTATAAATTCAGTTAGTGACAATTTATTTAGGCATTAACAAATTAAATATGACACTTGAAAGTGTTGTTATTGGACTAATTAGTGACAGTTAATTTGGTCGATATGATCTCAATAGTGACATAATTTTGTCTCAATGAATATATTACAGACAATAAATCAATTATTATATATATAAATTAGTAAATTCTGTAACAATTTATTCAGCAACCAACAATGTAAATGGTGACATTGTTTCAGTCTCCAATTAAAAAAAGTGACATTTTTATATTACAAAAAAATGATCTATCTATCAAATTTGTCAGTAATTAAGCTTAGAGACAATTAATTTTGTTGCTACATTTATAATTTATAAAGTAATTTAGCATAAATAATATGATTTGAGGAAATTAAATCATAAAATTCATTATCAAATGCACAGTTCAGTAACGACAATAACCATTTTAAAATTGCATTTTACACTACGTCATAAAAAAATGTTGTCAATTGTTAATATTATTACCATCCAATAAAGAACTACTGAAAATTGCAAACAACTCTAGTAATTATCAAAATTTCAAAAATCGTAAGACATCAACCATCAAAAGTTTCATTTGCATTTGCCTCATTTTGCGCTTGAATGTATTTCAAAAATTTTGCAAGATTTGATTGTACTCGATCCATCTCTTCCTACATATTCTTAAGTTCATTTTTTGTAGCTCGCCTATGACTTTTCTCTTCCTTTAACATTTTCGAACTCTCATTTCGACAAGATTGTGTTCCAAAGACATCTACTCTAGGAATCTCATGACCATAAATGAGAGTAGATTTTGTATGCTCACCTACAACCTAATTAAAGATCTGATCCTTTGATGCATTGGCCTGCTAGTTCATAAGCTCATTCATTTGATTCTGAAGATAAAAAAAGAACAAAATGAATTATAATGAAATATACAATGAATCAATCAAATTAAAATTATAATATAAGATATCTTTTCATACATGGAAAAATAAGCAAATAGCATAAATTCAAAGTCCATTTTGGGACAATTTGTGTTCCTTTCATAACTAAATATTGGGGAGAGATAGGTATTTCCCCTATTAGTTTGTAGGTGGAGTACATATCCAGCCAGTACTTGTGAGAGTAAAAACCTGGGTTATGCCACAATAGAACTTAATCTAGTTGGCTTCAATATATGCCTCATACAAGTATGACTAGACTTTTACTTGCGTAATAGATATATATGATTCCCCAAAAGAAAAATTATTCATCAATCATAGAAACTATAATAGTACTTAAAATTGTATTGCTTTATGCTCATAACAAAAATAAAGCAAAAAGCACTTGAAGTTGCATAACTATTATATACTTACAATTGCCTCTCTTAGTTGAAATCAATAGGCTAGCCATTTTTTTGGGCAAGTAACTCTAAACATAGTTATCATGTCTGGTTCTTTTCCTTCTGGGTTATTTGATTGCTGCAAATATACAAACACATCAATATTAATGTAATTACAAACAAAATATGTAATAATAGGTAAAGTAAAATGATCAACTAAATGATTCATCTCGAATTCTAGCGAAGCTTTTTGTTCCAGCAGTGTGATTGGTCTTCAATTTTGAACTGTTAACTTTGCTTGTTGCAAAACATTGCTGCCATAAAAATAAAAGGTTAACTTCCATGTACAATTTTTGTGAACAAGTATGAAGCTAAACAAATAACTAAATAATATATGTTCTTTGAATTAAAATAATATATGTTCTTACTTGTCCTTTCTCAGATTCCCGAATTTAACCAGCCAATCCCATTGATTTTCACCCACCTTATTTTTTAAACCATTTATCGTCTCTTCATCATTTCTTGACTCATAAGACTTCGTCTTTAATGCAGATTTTTTATTTCGCCAACGATGAGCTAATTTTTCATTAACACATCTACCCCTTACAACCCAATTGATAATGAATTTTGCCTACACATATCTTAATAAAACACTTAATAAAACTCATTGAGTTAAAAAAAATTCAAAACAAATTATTAACGTCATGTACGTTTATAATAATTTTATTGTAGGATTGACATAGCTCTAGTAAATTTTTGATTTCTTGCTTAACATCAACCGGTACATCTCTTCAATTATCAAAATTAAATGGCATTATTAATGAATCACATTAAAGGTATCCAATGTATTGCCCTAATGCTTTACCCCCTTGCCCAACAAGGTTAAAATCCACTTGTTTGGCTACTGTGATGAACTTTAGTATCTAAAAATAACAAAGGAAAAGTGAAATTGGACTTATCTTATGGTAATATCACACTTTCTTGTTTTTTGTAAGTAATCTCAATAGTATTACTAATAGCTTAAATGTAAATTGTAAAATTTTTCCATTTTCCTTTTATCGTGGCTAACAGAAAAAGAGGTCAGCTTAAAAATTACTTAAGTAAACTGTATGCTAAATAACGATCTAAAAAATGAATTTTTTTTTTTTTGCAAATGTCATTTAATAAAATATAACTGAAAGATCTTGAGAAGCACTTCCATGACCACTTGTTTAGCCATTTTGATGAACTTGGGTATCTAAAAATAACAAGAACAAATGGTAACTAAAATTTTTTCCTCTAACAGTATCAAATTTTCTTATTTTTGTAAGTTATCTCAATCATGTTACTAATAGCTTAAATGAACTTGAGCAACTAGAAATAAAAGTTACAAATTGTATTTATTAAAGTCTAAACGATGACTAGCAAATAACTAAGATATTTACTGACCTATATGAGCTTGATTTTCACTTAGAACTTTGTTATGAATTTGCTTAATCTTCGTATCTTTGTTTCTGCTACTTTGCTTGGAGATAGGACTTCTTTCAACATAAGGATATGTGATAATTTGGTCTCTTATGCTCAACCATTCTCTGCTACATATTGTTATCAAACTAATGCAACCGTATATGTCATATCTATAATAAGCAAATTATATGAAGACATATATGGAAAACATTATAAATAAAAATAATTATTTATCAATAAAACAAGTTATTAAACAACAAAACTTGTGTCAATTAAAAGAAAAAAAAGCATGAAATGTAATTCAACTCTGAGCTTATTAATCAAAATCACTATTAGTAAATATTATCATCATCACTGTCAAAATCATTACTAGAAGCATTTGATTTTTCTTCTGCTACATCTAAAGGAGTATCAATCATTGTCCCAGGCACATTATCTCCAACCAAAGTATTATTGTTAAAGTTGTCTGGAAGTTCCTCCAATCTTTGACCACTAAATAATTCATTAGCTACAAGTGATTCTCCATCATCTTCAACCTCATTCGCTTCCATATTAAACAAATCTCTAGGTTTTTAATCACTGCAACATGCCAATCATTTTCAACAAGGTTTGCCACATAGAATAACTATATTGCTTATGTTGCAAGAACAAACAATTCATTAGTACTAAGTGAAGAATTAAGATTCACAAGTGTAAAATCTAACTCATATTTTTTTATCCCTCTACTAGAATTTACAGCAACCTAATCACACTTGAAAAGAGTAACTTGAAATTCTAACTAGGCAACCCAAGAGGGGGGTGAATTGGGTTTTTATAAATTAATAGACTAAAAACAAATTATCAAGCAAATTCAAAAATGAAATTAAAAAAATAATAAATAAATTGATCACAAATTAAAAGGATAGGGAAAGAGAGAATCAAACACGGATATTTTTACGTGGTTCAGCCAACCTCTCCTACGTCCACGCCTCCAAACTTTCCGGGCTTGAGGTTTTCACTAAGCAAGCCTCCAAGGCTTCAATTGCTTATGCTTGACTTCCAAGGTGTCAATAACCTTTACGATAAGAGATTATCCCCAATCTCTTAACCCAAGTGTATCCCAACACTCACAATCCCTCAAAATGAAAGATTACAAATTGTTTTTCTCTCACACTATATTTAAGATTACAAATTGAAACTCAAAGTGTGAATAGATGAAATGAAACTATGTTTCTAGCTCTTGTGAAGATTGTAAACTCGAGTATAAGCTCAATGGTTGTGTTGTGATCAGTCTTCTTTGAATTTGAATAAGCTTATTTATAAGTAGAGCTGAAAAACTAGCCGTTATTTGTTGTCTGCCAGAAAACGGTTCACCGTTAGTTGGTTAACGGTTAACCGTTTGCGCTAGTCAATGTTACCGTTGGGCCAGTTTTCAAATAAATGGTTGGCCGTTAATATTACCCTTTCGCCGTTAACGTCCAGAGACCTGCAAAATGAATACCGGTTATCCGTTTCAAGTAAACGGCTAAGGCTTTGCATGAGATGACTCTCTGGATGTTATCAGTGAAGCGTTTACAAATAAACGGTTCACCGTTAGTGTCCAGTAACCTGCAAAAAGAACAACGGTTATCCGTTTAAGTAAACGGCTAAGGCCTTGTGTGAAATTGCTCTTTGGATGTTATCGGTTAACCGTTTGTGGTAAACGGTTCACCGTTAGTTTCCAGTAAGCTTTCCATTTCTGTTTTCCACTAAACGGTTAGAGCCTAGGCAAGCCTTTGCTCTCTAGTTGTAAACGGTTAACCGTTTATAAATAATCGGTTCATCGTTTTCTGTCAGAAACACATTTTAAACCAGTTTTAGCAAAGAATCTTTTTCCAAATTAAAATCCATCTTTTATAAGTATGAATGGAATAGTTTTTATGACTTTCATTTGTTAAGAAATAACTCCAATAAATTTATCAAAAATCATTTAAAGTTTGTTATTATCAAAATCAATATTATTAACATATTCATGTTAACATAACTTTCTTCTCCCCATAACAATATAGCTCAATAACCTCTGTTAACCTTCCAAAGTATAAAACATCTCCTAAAACGGGATTTTTATTTCAATCTTTAAAGAAGATTTGAAAATTTTATTGGAATTCAATTTTAATTGTGTACCAAACTTGTGTAATCTAATTGTCAATCATCTTTTTGATGGTGTCTACTTTGCATGTTCTCAATATAGAAAAGACACGTAGTAGAGAAATTAATAGTTGGTCACTACAAGCATATAGTTTTAGAGAAGAAAAATGAAAATCACACCAAATTCAAATTGAAAGTATAAACTATTAAGTAAAATCACAATAATCCCAAAATGGAACTAAATAATATATAAGTTATCTTTTGCAGGATGTAACATGCTCAACCAAAGACCAAATATTTGTTTTATTTTACTATTATTAGAACCCACAACAAAAATAACTCTTAAGATAGAAAGGATTTTGGACAGCTTGTAAGATTTTTCAAAAACTGTAAATTTAGCATAATAAGAAATGAAGTACAAATTTAAAGAAATTTAGTTTTTGAGACTGCACAGCTTATCGATTGTAGAATATAAAAACAACACCTTACTATCAATTGTAGAATATCTATCAAAATCAACACCCAACAATAAATTTTAGTAAGTAAAATAACAAACTTAGTGGACTATTAAGAAGAACAAAAAATGAAAACAAAAAACCATGACTAGATTACCTTTTTGCTCTTAAAATTAAGAGGAGAGCAAATTGCAGCTTTAGATTTCGACAGAAGGACAAAAAAAATTACTAGGTTTTTGTGAAACAATGGAGGTAATAAAGTAGAGTTGCTGTAGGCTTTGTAATAGACAAATTAAAATAAAAAGGAGAAATTTGATTGGGATAAGGAAAGAAAATAAGAGAAATCCATACTTGATTAGGTTTCAAAAAAATTGATGGTCTTGAAATTGAATTATAATATGGAGATTGAAGGATTGAGGAATTAGGGAAGAAAGTTGTTTTAGGGAGAAAAATATGCATGATTTGTGACATGATTAATTTAGATTATTGACAGGGACGATTTTATTATGTCTTAAATAAAATAAAATTGAGTCTTTTCAATTTATTGTGACACAAATTATGGATATTGTCCCTAAAGGGTTAAGTATTTTGGCACCAAACTAATGCGAGAAAAATTTCTTTAACTATTAGTGACAAAGGCTAACATTTGTCCCTAAAAGGTCTTTTTTTATAGTAGCGGCAATAAATTCAGCCTCAGTGGTTGTGATTGCAATTAAATTTTGCTTCTTACTACATCAAGAGACAAGTGAGTGACTTAGAAAGTAACACGTTCCACTTAGAAAGTAACACGTTCCACTAGTACACATCCTATCAATCTTATACCTAGCAAAGTCGGCATTCAAATAACATGTTAGATCTATATCAATTCCTATAGGATACCAAAGGCCAAGATCTATGATTCTACTTAAATAACAAAAAATTCTTTTAACAACAAGTAAATGAGATTCCTCAGGATATGATTGAAATCTTGCTCACAAGCACACACTAATAAAATATCAAGTCTCCTATTAGTCAAACAAATGAAGGATTTCATCATACCTCAATATGTTTTCACATCGACTTTTTTAATTTTTCATCTTTGTCAAGCTTGATTGTTCAACTCATTCAAGCTTGATTGTTCAACTCATTAGATTGTCTTTAACCTTTTCATATTCAAATCCAAATATTTTAAGTAAATCTCTTAAAGATTTGGCTTGATTGATGAATATTCCTTATTTGGTTTGCTTATCTGAAGTCTATGGAAGTACTTCAACTCTTCCATTATACTCATCTCAAATTTTTTTCTCATACGAGATGAAAATTCTTTACATAAAGACTCATTAGTAGAACCAAGATAATATCATTAACATAAACTTGAACAATAAGAATAGTTTCATGTAGTATCTACTTTTCCTATTGAAAAATTATTTTCCAAATGAAATTTACTAAGCCTTTCACACCGTGCTCTAGGTGCTTGTTTTAAACTATACAAAACTTTAGACAACTTGTAAATATAATTTGGAAATTTTTCATTTTCAAAATAAAAGTCATTTTGAAAATAAGATGTGCACTACAAATAAATAGGTAAAAAAATGAACTAATAAATTCAAAGTAAAAATCAACCATAAGAAACACATATTTTTATGTAAAAAACCCAAAATGGAAAAAATTATGGGACCATAGTTCGATATAATCTTCCACTATAATAATGTGATTATAACATAAATTCTTCTCTAGATAATACTAAAGACTATCAATATCAAGAATCTTACTGTTCTTGGCTTACAGTAAAAGTCTAATAACTCTCTCTAACAAGTGGGTATCTCAAATAATAGCTAAAGAGATAATGAGCTAAAAATCAAGACCAGTAGAATTGTAAAGGACAATACCAAAAATTTACTCTTAAAATTGAGGAGAAAATGAAATTAATTTTCTCTTTTAATCGACCAATTAAAGATTGAAATTACTATTTCCAATTTGAAAGCTCCATTGCCTTTTTCTCTCTCTTCCGCCGCTTCTTTTTCTTCACGTGCACATATACTCAAGGCAGTCGCTTTCACTTGTTTTTATCGGTAAATTTCATGATAACTTTTATTTATCCCCTTTGAGTTGCTATTAATTATTTAATTACCCAAATTTATTAAACTTCAGACTTTTAAACCCCAAATGAGATGGACCCAGTACTTGGCAACCAATGTTCAAGACAAAGCATGCTTTCTAATTATGCTTCTTTCATGTGCTGGCCTCCAATAGATTCAATCAATTATCCCAAATGCTAGCATCAAGCCCATTTGATTTGTTGTGCACTTGCCATGCATGTGCAGCCATTAAATTATTCGTTTAGCATTTTAGCCGCTCTTGCAATAATTCTTTTATTTCTCTTCCATTTTAATTCTTTTGTGCATATTTAATCTCCAAGCATTGATTGATTGTCCTCTTCAATAAAATAAATTGTTTATTAAATAAGAAATAAATAAACTAATAAATAAAGAATTGGAGGGAAAATATGTCACTAAATTATACCCATCAATATGATGATGTTAGTGACAGATGTGTATCGAGACATTTGATGAGTAAAACTGATTGAGTTATTTTTTAAAAAAAATGTACATATCACATAACACATCAAAGTGAGTTTTAGAGCTGATTATAGTGACCCTTTTTGAAAATACAAGTGTGCAACCCAAGAGGGGGGGTGAATTGGAATTTTAAACTTTTCCTAGCAAATCCACACAACAATTTAATCTAATGCCTTAATCAAATCAAAAACAATAAATTCAATCAAGCACAATATTAAAAGAGTAAGGGAAGAGAAAAACGAACACAATGATTTTTACGTGGTTCGGCTATCCCCGCCTACGTCCACGCCTCCAAGCTCACCCGCTTGAGGATTTCACTATCCAAGCCTTTCCAAGGCTTCAACGGATTACAATTGACTTCAAGGTGTCAATGAACCTTTACAACAAGAGATTATATCCCCAATCTCTTCACTCAAGTGTCTCACACACTCAACCTCTTACAATTGAGATGAATAAATGAAGATTACAATGAAACTCACTCAATGAGTAGATATTCAAAAATGAAGAACAAGAAATGATTCAATCTTTTGTGTTTTACAAATTGAAGGCTCAAGATATCTTGTGTGCTTTTTCTTTTTGCTTGTTGGAGAGCTTGAAAATGAGTTAGATTTGAGTTTATATAGTTTGAGCTTGAAAACTAGCCGTTATGCACTTGTCAGCCCGAAAACGGTTAGAGGGTAACTTATAAACGGTTAACCGTTTGCGCTAGTCAATGTTACCGTTGGGCCAAATTTCAAATAAACGGTTAAAGCTTAAAATAAACGGTTAAAGGTTAAAATAAACGGTTAAAGGGTAACTTATAAACGGTTCACCGTTTTGTTCCAGAATCATCATTTTAACAAAACTGGACAAAACAAGCTTTCTGGACGTTATCGGTTAACCGTTAAAAAATAAACGGTTAGCCGTTTGCTACAGTGACTGCTACAGTGAAAGCTACAGTGATACAGTGATTACTACAGTGAAATTATTTTTCAAATTCACAGTTTGACCTCAAAACTTTATCAAACTGTAGAATGACCCAAAACGATAGAAAACTTTTCAAATAGGTCCATTTTCAGAAATTCTAAAAATTACTTTGTTAACCACAAAACTTTCTGAAATTATGATATGACCCCAAAGAGTTTACTATTTCGCACAAAGGTCTTTTTCTACATAATACCCATATTTTCAAAGTTCTCAAAACCTTTCACTTTAGTCCAAAATATTCATAACTTATAATATGACCCAAAACATATAAATAGATTCAAATAGGTCCAAATCCGAAACTCATAACAATATTAAAGGTTTAAAACACATTTATTTTAGTCCAAAACATTTTGATTTCATAGCCTCATTTTCTTATTATAAAAACACAATTTGTAAATCTTTGTTTATTCAATACATGTGATTTGTTATCATCAAAATCAATATTATGACAACATATATGTTAACAATCTCCCCCTTTTTGATGATGACAAACATTTCATGTATTCCAAATTGCCAATTAACTAAATTAACATATTTAAATACATGGATTTTTCTCCCCCTCATCATCAAAAAGAAAACTTAATTGGCAAAGAAAAAGAGTTGTAAAGTTTTATAAATTTAAAAACATAATTTAAAAACATGTATTCTTCTCCCCCTTCATCATAAAAAAAAAACATAAAGGAAAAGAATAAGAGTAGCAAATTTATTACGCATGTTTGTCCTAAGTAGAAATTTCAACACATTCTCCCCTTTAATATTTTAAAACCATGCATAAATACTTCAAGATCAAAATACATCTTATATATCTCCATATTCAAAATACATGATCTCTCCCCTTTTTTTAAAAAAAATTGAAATAAGCAATCAAAACAAGATCATAGAAAAAAAATAATTCGATAAAGATATTACCAATTTTATGCGAGGAATAATTTCAGTAGAGTCTCCCCTGAAAAATTAAAAATCCTCAAATACAAGATTTAGTAATAATACATCCAAATAATTATAGATCATGATAAAAAAACAACTCCATATACAAAAAATCACATAGTGCATCAACCATAAAAAGATCATGAACTATTATTCCATCAATTACCAAGTCAACAACTCATGACATAAAATTATCATATAAAAACACCCATGAAATCAAATCATCATCATATCTCAAAATCATCAAAATCATTATTATAATCAAAATTCAATCATCAAAAGAATACTCAAAGTGCATATTATTCAAAATCATATTATATGCTCCCCCTAAATGTATGGCCAATTTAAAAAATTTAACCAAAGTAAAACATATTACATGCTCCCCCTAAATATATGGCCAAATTAAGAAATAGTCAATAAAAAGATTTTTGCTCAAGTAATCATTAAAAAAAATCTTCCCATTTGTAAAACATTTTCAAAATCATTCTTAAAACTCCAAAAAATTTCCAAATTATCAAACTCTCAAATTATCTCCCCTTTCATCATCAAAAATAGAAAGAGAGAAGAAAGAAATGTAAGTCCGATTTTTGGTGAGCAAAAAATTGGTAGAGTTTCCCCTTAAAAATGAGTAAAATCATTTATACACAAGAGAGAAAAACACTTCCAAAAAGATTTGTCAACAACTCCATCACCAACCCAACAACACTTCAATATTCAATAATCCATAAGTTTTATCAAGCAACACACATATAGTCATTAATCATCAAAAACAATATGAATTCCTCCAATACTTTCAACAATTAAATCCGAGGATTCCATAATCATAAAGCAAGGGAATGCATAAGTCATAAGAGCATAATGTCAACAATTCAAGCTCTATAATTACTAATCACATTTTAGAAATCAAGATAATTAAACTCATCAATTATCTAATGTGATATTTCAATATAACTTACACTCACATATGCGCCAAGATCTCAATGATCATGTATTTCTCTTCCTTTTGATATCATTTAAAGCAAGTAATGCATATTCAACAATACATCGATAAAATATAAAAATATGCATTTATTTACTAATCATAGATTGCATAAGATCAAAACTTCATATATATAATGCAATCATCAATGCACATTCTTTATCATCAAAACTTAAAGCATAAGTACATTAGTTTCACAATATCCAAATATCAAACATCCAAATATCAAACAATAATTAATATCAATCCATAATGAAAGCAACAATGCATATGAAAATGTAAGTGCATAATATAATAGAAAACTATGGTACAATCCATAAGGAGAGCACACTATAGAAATGGTAATTTGAAATACTCAAAATGCACAAATTCGGATTTTCAAGTTATTGAGTAAAAAGAGTAAATTTGAAATACTCTCTCAAACGGCTTACCGATATTAAATTTCCGGTTATCCGGATTTGGTCCAAAAAGCTCCAAAATGAAAAACGGCTTTCCGGTTGATTAGAAGTGGTATACCGGTTAAGCTTTGGAAAATATTTTGAAATTTTGCAAGCTCTTAGACTTGTATTATACATACCATAAATTTTTGACTTAAAAAAATGATCAATAAAAAAAAAATTTAACTTTTCAAAAATGTCAATTGGTGCATGAAACATATATGCATACAAGATCAAACATATGAAATCATATCAAACAAATAATCCATCCAACAAGCATACAATCATGAAGCATTTTCAAAACTTAATAAAATGCAGAAAGGTCAAGTTCGGAATAAAAACTGTATTGATTGAGCCAGAAGTAATGTTCAAGCTATATACCGTTAGAAAGATAATTGAGTTAGCTTTCCAATAAATTTTACAGAACTGGATTTAGAGTTCTCTAGAAGGAGTTATGACCAATTCATTGCAGCTTGTGCAGACTAGGATTTTCAAGGATTTTCAAAGACTCCTTTGTTTTCCAAACAATTTTAAAACCATTTTAATGCATGGATCAATTTAATTAGCATCCAATCATAAAAATCAAATTTATAACATATTCATCATGCATATTCATCCCACAATCATGAAATATATTTACTCAAAGATTGATAATTAAAGCATATCGCTTATTTATCATGCTTAAGCATTATATAATCATTAAAATCAAACAAATCTATCATGATGAATTGACAAGCTATCACCATATATATATAACCATGCATCATAATAGAACACTTAATGTTAAACACAATGATAATTCAATCATGTAAACGTACAAGCATATTATCACAAAATCAAGCTACTATCCATTTATCATGATCCACTCAACAAAACTAATATAGCAAGAATTGTTACCAAAACAATTAAATCATCTTGCCTCATCTTTTTCTCTTAGATCATGCTCAAATGATTATCCTTATAAGCTTCATCAAGGAACTCTCCACCATTCCTTGTTTGTGGTACCTACAAAAGAAATTCAAGTTGTGTGCTTTGATACCCAAATACTCTTGGGTCCTTGAGTGTTAGCAATGGTTCCTTTTGGAACCCAAATACATTTGACACCATAATATACTTTTCTTTTAATAGGACAATCAAGTTTCATATGACCATTTTGATTACAATAATGACAAGTAATTTTATGATCACATGTGGAGGTACCCTTAACAAAATAACTCTTATAATATTTTTGTTTCAAGTAAGGCTTATATCCAAGTCCTCCTTTATCAAATACACATTTTTGAGAGTTGAGCAATTTTTCTAAGTTCTTTTGACCATTTGTAAATTTTAAGATAATCTCATTTAACTCATTGCTCTTCTTTCTAAGCACTTCATTTTCTTTCATCAACTCATCAACATGTAATTTTTCATGCTCATATGAAGTACTTTGTTTACATTTAAATGATGCAATTCTATCATTTAACATTTCAATATCTAATTCCAATTTTTTGATCTTTTCATTTAATGAAACATTGGATTTTTGCAAGGCATCATTTTCATTTCTCAAGTCATTCATGTGTGACTCTAAGTGCTCATATGAAGTGCTAGAATTCTCAAGCAAAGTCATGCTATCATGCAATGTCTTATTTTCTAATTCTAGGCATGTAATCTTTGCACATAGAGATTCATTTTCATTTGCGAGCTCTACCATTTTCTTTTTAAAACATGCATTCTTTTTACCAATTTTTATCCAATTATCATGCAAATCTTTAAAAGCATCATACAACTCATCATAGGTTGGATCACTTACCTCATCAAGCTCGTCATCCGATTCATCTCCAATTGCCATGAGAGCTAGATTTGTCATTTCTTGATGCTCATCTTCATCACTTGTTTCCTCATTGCTATCATCTCATTTGGCCATCATAGCTTTCTTCTTGAGTTTGTTGAGAAGAGGACACTCCGGTCGTATGTGCCCGGGCTTCTTGCATTCATAGCATTTGATTACTTCATTTTTCTCCTTTCGGTTCTTGAGGTCTCTAAATTTTCTTCGCTCACCGGATTTCTTAAAGAGTTTTATGAACCTCCTAGCCAGCATATCCATCTCTTCCTCATCCAGCTCGCTTTCCTCATCACTCTCATGTTTCGAGGCTTTGAGAGCAATGCTTTTCTTCTCATTGCCTCTTTCGGCTGCCATGTCTTCCTCATAAGAAATAAGCGAACCAATTAAATCATCAATAGGTAAGATATTCAAATCTTTAGCTTCCTCAATGGCAGTCCTTTTTGATCTCCATTCCTTAGGTAATGACCTAATGATTTTCCTAACTTTCTTGCTATTTGAAAAGGTCTTTCCTAGGGCTCCTAGAGTGTTCACTATGTCCGTAAATCTAGTATACATGGAATATACACTCTCATTTTGTTCCATTTGGAACAATTCATATTGTCGAGTGTACCTACTAATTTTAGCCTCTTTTACTTGATTCGTGCCTTCATAAACAATTTCAAGTTTATGCCAAATTTCATGAGCACTTTCACAACTAGACACTCTATGAAACTCTTTCTTATCAAGTGCACAAAACAAGGCATTCATGGCTTTGGAATTTAGAGAAGCTTTTCTCTTTTCCAAATCATTCCATTCCCGTGACGGTTTTGGAATATCTTCCCCGACTTCATTTTTAGTCAAAGGCACAAATAGACCATCACAAACAGTTTCCCAAATTGCATAATCTAAAGCTTGTAAATAAATTCTCATTCTAGTTTTCCAATATGGGTAGTCATTACCGTCAAAGAACGGTGGTCTAATTGTGGATTGTCCTTCCCTAAAGGTTGAGTCACTATAGGTTGCCATGGATGTTTAACTCTAGACGGTTAAGTCTACACAAGAGCACCTTGCTCTGATACCAAATGAAAATACAAGTGTGCAACCCAAGAGGGGGGGTGAATTGGAATTTTAAACTTTTCCTAGCAAATCCACACAACAATTTAATCTAATGCCTTAATCAAATCAAAAACAATAAATTCAATCAAGCACAATATTAAAAGAGTAAGGGAAGAGAAAAACGAACACAATGATTTTTACGTGGTTCGGCTATCCCCGCCTACGTCCACGCCTCCAAGCTCACCCGCTTGAGGATTTCACTATCCAAGCCTTTCCAAGGCTTCAACGGATTACAATTGACTTCAAGGTGTCAATGAACCTTTACAACAAGAGATTATATCCCCAATCTCTTCACTCAAGTGTCTCACACACTCAACCTCTTACAATTGAGATGAATAAATGAAGATTACAATGAAACTCACTCAATGAGTAGATATTCAAAAATGAAGAACAAGAAATGATTCAATCTTTTGTGTTTTACAAATTGAAGGCTCAAGATATCTTGTGTGCTTTTTCTTTTTGCTTGTTGGAGAGCTTGAAAATGAGTTGGATTTGAGTTTATATAGTTTGAGCTTGAAAACTAGCCGTTATGCACTTGTCAGCCCGAAAACGGTTAGAGGGTAACTTATAAACGGTTAACCGTTTGCGCTAGTCAATGTTACCGTTGGGCCAAATTTCAAATAAACGGTTAAAGCTTAAAATAAACGGTTAAAGGTTAAAATAAACGGTTAAAGGGTAACTTATAAACGGTTCACCGTTTTGTTCCAGAATCATCATTTTAACAAAACTGGACAAAACAAGCTTTCTGGACGTTATCGGTTAACCGTTAAAAAATAAACGGTTAGCCGTTTGCTACAGTGACTGCTACAGTGAAAGCTACAGTGATACAGTGATTGCTACAGTGAAATTATTTTTCAAATTCACAGTTTGACCTCAAAACTTTATCAAACTGTAGAATGACCCAAAACGATAGAAAACTTTTCAAATAGGTCCATTTTCAGAAATTCTAAAAATTACTTTGTTAACCACAAAACTTTCTGAAATTATGATATGACCCCAAAGAGTTTACTATTTCGCACAAAGGTCTTTTTCTACATAATACCCATATTTTCAAAGTTCTCAAAACCTTTCACTTTAGTCCAAAATATTCATAACTTATAATATGACCCAAAACATATAAATAGATTCAAATAGGTCCAAATCCGAAACTCATAACAATATTAAAGGTTTAAAACACATTT
This sequence comes from Citrus glauca, assembly GCA_029633175.1. Lineage (NCBI taxonomy): Eukaryota > Viridiplantae > Streptophyta > Magnoliopsida > Sapindales > Rutaceae > Citrus > Citrus glauca. Next base: position 19,963,875 of record JAQOOD010000008.1, read on the forward strand.
ATTTTAGTCCAAAACATTTTGATTTCATAGCCTCATTTTCTTATTATAAAAACACAATTTGTAAATCTTTGTTTATTCAATACATGTGATTTGTTATCATCAAAATCAATATTATGACAACATATATGTTAACACTTTTGACCATTTTCATTCATACAACTTGCTACATTTGAAAATTAATTAAACTAATACATATGGAAGACTATTTAGAGCTCTAAAAGATAACAAAAAGGTCATATTTGATCCATTTGAGTCTTTTCGAACCATCCTCATTCTCAAGTATCCATAGATAACCTTTTGAGCCTAAAACATTTTTAAAAAATTATTATTATCTTGTCATCTTAAAGTATTATCTTATGTTCTATGTTTTCCATCTCTTATTTGTATTTGAGAAAAATATAGATGATTATTTTATTAAAAAACTAGTGCATTATAACAAAACAAAAAAACAAGTGTGGGAAAAAAATGATGTGCCATTGAAAAGAAACAAAAATGCAAGATTGAAAAAGAAAAGCAATGTGGAAAGTAAATTGAATTTTTTTGGTAAAAAAAATCTCTATTTTTCTCAAGCATATATTTTATTTTTCCTTATTATGCTCAAATCATTCAAAAATTGGCAAGATATTTAACAACATTAAGAATAATAATGAACACTCAATTATGGAATAATAAACTAAAAATAACAAAGATTTATGAAACTAAATATTCATAATTAGGCTACATCATAGTCCTACCAAAATAAATTATTTCATGGGGATATAAAGAGATCCATAAATATCGTAGAGAACATTTAAGTAAGATAATATAAAAGAGGGCAAAAAACTCAAGAATTAATCCAATCTCTCTCTGGATGTCTTCGGGCTGCTTTTCCTTAATTCTAGTCGTGCAGCTGCTTCGACTTTTCTCTAATTCCCTTTTTTTTCCTTGGTTGGTGCTCTTCTTCATCTCTTTAGCTTTGTGTCTTTGCTTCCTTTTTATAATCTTACTAATTATGTCACCGTAAATCCTTGTATGGAAAAGATTAACACAAAAGCCAAGCGGCCTCTTTTTGTTAACTAAATCTTCAATGCTCCCCCTCACATGATTGCATGCATGATGGTAAATCTTAGCTTGATTTGTTTAAATTAAATTTCTTCATTTCTTTCCCTTTCTAATTCCTCCAAGCAAATTTTTTTCTGAATGTTCTGATTTAATTTTTTTAATGCCAAATTATATCTAAAATAACAAAATATAAAAATTAAGATACAAACTAACATAATAAAATATAATTTAAAATAAAATTAAGTTTGCGAAAATAAAAATAATATATAAATTACTAGCACATCAAATACCCCCAAACTTAACATTTTGCTAGTTCTCGAGCAAAATTAAAATAAAAACTATGAAAAGAAAATTCTTACTAAACCACTTTTGCAGGTGATTGCGATTACATTTAGCATGCAACAAACTTTTAAACCCCTGAGCAGCCCTAGTGGACGAGTTATAGTCTGATGAGGCTTTCCAGCAATGATGCCTACAAGCATCATCAAAAATGCCTCAAAGATTCTATAAAGTATATAGCTCAAAGAAAATTATAAATATTGGCGCAAAGTTTTAACCTTAATTCAATAGCCAATCTCATCTTATAGCGGATTCTTGTGTTATGTGTGAATCAATTCAATCAAAATTCATTCTCAAAATTTTCATTATCAATAGGCCTTGTATTCGAATATTAAATAGAGTAGGTCAAACTAACCTCATTATCTTGATCCTTTTTTAAATAAATATCCACCGGCATAAATTCGTATTTTCTTTGGATTTCTATTGAAGCACGTGTTTTTTTTTTCTAAGATATCCATAATTATGAGCTTTCACTCTACCCCTTAAGGTAGTCTTCTTCTCAAGAAAGATTATCTTATATATATTGATGGCGCATAAGCCAAAATTACTCAAGGATATCTTCACTTTTAAGGGTTATAGGTAGTTATTTCTGACAATGACGCTTGGGCAAACTTAAGTAAAGTAGAATCAAGTAAACAATCATTTACTAAATGCAAAATTCTCAACTCATATTGTATAATCATTGGCATGCAAACAACATAATTTTTGGCATGCAAACAATATAATTTTTTTGTTTCTTTTTTCTTGTTCAAATATATACTCATCATTGGCACGCAAACAACATAATTTTTTGTTTCTTTTTTATTTTATAATTGTTTTAACAAAAGCAAATATTCCCACCCGTAAACTTAAAAAAAACATTGTCCTTAATGTAAATAAAAACAAAAGGAAAAGAGAAACTACCCTCGTTTCGCACTTGAAGATATAAACCTGTAGCTCAGTTATTGAAAGGCATGTAAATAGTTGATGTTTGTCAACCTCCAAACTTGTATAGAAACCTAGATAAAATATTAGAAAATAAGTAAAAGAAATACTAACAAAAGTAAGGAAAAATGAAAATAATAATAATAATAATAATAATAATAATAATAATAATAATAATAATAATAATAATAATAATAATAAGGTTTTGAAAGCTTGTGTTGCCTCCCAAGAAGCGTTTAATCTATAGTCATTAGCATGATAGCCTCTAGTTTTTTATTCATGACTAGACAGCTCAATAGCTATCTTCTGCTTATCGAATGCATCATCTAGATAAGGTTTCAATCGATGACTATTAACCTTAAATGTGTCCTTTGTATCATAAGAAACTTCTGAAATTCACATCTGAGCATATGCTTATCATGCCAAGTTTTAGTGCGGGCTTTATAGATTCGAGCATTTTCATAAGCTGCATCGCGAAATTCATCCATTTCACTAAGTTGCAACAATCTCTTACTTCCTGCTGCTTGCATGTCAAAGTTCAAAATCTTCATAGCTCAATATGCCCTATGCTCAAGTTCAACAGGTAGATGGCGTGCCTTTCCAAATATTAAGCAATAAGGAGACACACCAATAGGTGTTCTGAAAATTATTCGATAGGCCAAAAGTGCATTGTCTAGTTTTCGACCAATCCTTTCATTATGCATTTACTGTTTTCTCCAAAATTCTCTTTAATTGTCGATTTGAGACTTCAATTGGCCTACTAACTTGTGGATGATAAAGGGAGGGCTTCATATTGCCAATTCCAAAAATGTTTCCCACTATCACTTATAATTGTTCTTCGAGTGCCAAACCATTTGAAAATATTTTTCTTCAAAAAATTCACAACAACTCGAGCATCATTGGAAGGAAAAACAATAGCTTTAACCCACTTGGAAGTATAATCAATAGTTACTAGAATATATTTATTTCTTAAAAGAAGATTGAAACGGACTCATAAAGTCAATTCCCAAAACATCCAACAATTCTACTGTAAGAAAATTATTTAACGACATTTTATTTTTCCTTAAAATGTTACCCATCCTTTGACATTGGTCACAAGTAGCAACAAACACGTAAGCATCTATAAATAAGGTGGGCCAATAAAAACCTGATTGAAGCACTTTTACTGTAGTTTTCTTTGTACCAAAAAGTCCACTAACTTCACGTAAATGACAGTGTTGTAAAATGCTTCTCATCTCTTCTAGGACACATCGTCAAATGATTTGGTTTAAACAATACTTATATAAGAATAGATCTTCCCAAAAATAGTATTTGACATCTGAGAGGAAATTCTTCTTCTGTTGGTATGATAAATGAGAAGGAACAATAGTGCTCACCAAATAATTTCCAATAACTATATACCATGGTGATTCGAAAGTTTAAAGAGCCAATAACTTTTGATCAAGAAATTCTTAGATAATTGAGACCACTGCATTATCCCCTCGCTCCACTTACTCTAATTGAGATAAATGATCTAATACTAGATTTTCAGATCCCTTTTTGCCCCGAATCTCTAAATCAAATTCTTGTAGTAAAAAGGCCTAACAAATTAATCTTACATTTTCCATTGTAAATAGATACTTAAGAGCTGAATGATCAGCGTAAACTATCACCCTTGAGCTAATCAAATATGAGTAAAAATTTTCAATTGCAAACACAACGACCAAAAACTCTTCCTTAATAGTAGCATAATTCAATTGTGCGTCTATCAGAGTTCAGCCTGCATAGTAAATGACATGCGATACATTTTTATTCTGCTACCCCCAAAACTGCTCCAATAGCATAGTCACTCACATCACACATAACCTCAAAATGTGGATCCAAATCTGGAGCTGTAATAACTGGAGCTAAAACTAGTTTCTCTTTTAAAGGGTTAAAGGCCTACAAAAACTTGTTTGGTAAAATCAAAAGGAACATCTTTGAGTAAAAGGTTGCACAAAGGTTTCGTTATCTTTGAAAAATCTTTAATAAAATGTCAATAGAACCCGACATGCCTAAAAACACTTCTTACAGCTTTCACAGAATTTGTTGCCGGTAACTTCTCAATGACTTTGACCTTTACTTTATTTACTTCAATTCCTTTAGGTGAAATATGATGACCTACTTCAAGCCTTCTTGCACCATAAAGTAACATTTTTCCTAATTCAAAACCAACTTGGTCTCGTCACATTAATTAAAAACTAGATCTAAATTATTCAAACAATGATCAAATTAAGATCCAAAAACTAAGAAATCATCCATAAACACCTCAATGAATCTCTCTACTATATCAGAAAACATAGCCATTATACAACACTAAAAGGTGGTCGTGCATTGTATAAGTCAAATGGCTTTCATATAAGCAAATGTTTCATAAGGACATGTGAAGGTAGTTTTCTCTTGATCTTCTGGTGCTATAGGGATTTGATTATAGTTTGAACAATCCATCTAAAAAGCAATAGTTGGCATGGCTAGCAAGTCTCTCCAACATCTAATCAATAAAAGGCAGTGGAAAATGGTCTTTTCTAGTAAAAGCTTTAAGTTTTTTGTAATCCATGCATACGCACAAACCTGTGACTGCACTTGTTGGGATAAGCTCATTGTTTTCATTCTTCACAACTATCATTCCTCCTTTCTTTGGAACCACTTGCACTGGACTCGTTTATGAACTATCAAAAATTGGATAAATTATTCCAGCATCTAATAATTTAAGCAACTCTACCTTAATCACTTCTTGCATGATCGGATTTAGATGTCTTTGTAGTTGTACCATAGGCTTATAACTCTCCTCCATTAGAATTTTGTGCATGTAAATTGAAGGGCTTATTCTTTTGATGCCGGCGATAGAATATCTTTGAGTAATTTTATAGTCTCATAAAACCAAAAGTAGTTTTTCCTCTTCAAGATCTGTCAAGGTAGAAGAAATAATGACTGGTAGCTTAAAGTTATCATCTAAACAAGCATATATTAAATAAGAGGGTAGAGGCTTAAGCTCATTTTTTAGAGGTACTTTTATTGAAGGTTTTGGTCGAGAAAGACTTCTACAAGCTCCTTGAATTCTAGCTTTTTTAAACTAAAGTGGTGAAGCTTCCATATAAGGTACATACTCATGAATCCTCGAGTTCGTAAATTGAGTAATCCTCGGGTGAATGATACATCTTTCAAATGAGTCAATCTGCATTGTATTGCAAAAGCTTTACATTACCTCTATATCCATTGTGTTTATTTGAAGGCATGTGTCGATTTCATATGGATATTTCATTGCTTCGAACACATTGAAAGTGACTTGCTCATCTTGCACCATAAGGATTAGTTTTCCTTCTTGGACATTAATAAGAGTACTTCATGTGGCAAGAAATGGTCGGCCTAAATGATTGGTATCTCCCGATCTTCAGTTATATCCAAAATAACAAAATCTACAATAAATATAAACTTATCGACCTTAACAAGTACGTCCTCAATCATGCCTCTGGGATACTTTATAAACCTATCTACCAATTGAAGGGAAACAACCATTGTGATTAATTCATCAAGTCCTAATTTCTTGAAAATAAGGAGAGACATCAAATTAATACTTGCACCTAAATCACATAAAAGAATTTCGAAATAAGTATTTACAATAGTGCATGGAATTGAAAAACTTCCTAAATCTTTCAGCTTTAGTGGCAACTTATTCTGTAAAATTATAATGGAATCTTCAATTAACAACATTGTCTCATACTCTTCTAATTTTCTCTTATTCGATAAAATTTCCTTCAAGAATTTAGCATAGTTTGGCATTTGTTCTAATGCATCTGTAAACATAATATTAATATGCAGCTTTTTAAAAACATCAAGAAATTTAGATAACTGCTTCTCTAATTTATTTTTCTAAAGACACTAAGGAAATGAGATTAGAGGGAATGACTAGTGCTGATTGTTGTGATTGTGTAATTTCTAAACTTGGTGTCTAAGATATTTTAGTAGTGTCTTTAATTTGCTCCATGTAATCTTCTTCAGCTTCCTTTATTTCTTTTCGTGCATCTTTAAGTTATTTACTACTTCGAAGCATAATTGCATTCATTTGTTTCTTTAGGTTTGTCTCTGTGTTGCTTGACAGAGAGCCTTATAGTCTGTTGGATAGTTGATACAGCTTGATTTTGAAAAGTTGTCTCTATTTTGTTCATGAATTGAGATACTTCTATGCTAAGTAAAAGTATCTTCTAAATTTGATTTCTTTTCTTATAATAGGAACCCTGGAGATAGCTTCAATGTATTTTGAGTGTTGCTTCATAAAATATTCGAGTGGTTTCTCCAACCAGGATTGTAGGCATTAGAATGCAGGTTATTTTGTTGCCTATGGAAGTTTGACACATAATGAGCTTGTTCAGAAGACCACGCAAAAAGACCTCCCACTTGGCAATTGACACTAGTATGGTTTCCTCCATATAATTCACACACTTGCGTTTGAATATCACTGATATTCAGATGTTCCAGCCTACTAGAAAAAGTAGTCATTTGTGGAGATAAAGCAGTGACAACATCAACATTAGAGGCTCTTGTAGTTCTCTTTGGCATTGATCGCTCTGAAGACCATTGATAATTATTATAGGTCATCTCTTCCAATCATTTATAAGTTGTTTCTGGTGTTTTTCCTATTAAAGTTCCTCCTACTGCAACTTCAATCATTATTATAGTATTGGATCTCAAACCATTATAAAAAGTATGTACATGAAGCCAAACTGGTAGTTTATAATGTGGGTATTTTCTTAATAGGTCTTTGTATCTCTCCCATGCTTCATATAGTAACTCCATCTCAAACTGAGCAAAGGTAGTGATGTCATTCCTCAACTTGGCTATTTTTTATGAGGGAAAAAACTTCACAAAATTTTCTGTGTTAGGCCATCCTATTTTATGATTGTCCCAGCAGGGAGTGAGTTCAATAATTCTTTTGCTTTGTCCCCTAGTAAGAAAAAAAAAGCCTTAGCCTGATAGCATTGTCTAAAACACAATTTTGCTTAAATGTGTCACAAATTTCCCAAAATTTGCAATATGAGCATTTGGATCATCATTCAGTATCCCAACAAATTATAATGATGTCTGAATGATCTGGATTATAGTTTGCTTAATCTTAAAAGTATTAGCCTGAACAGTAAGTCGTACAATGCTTGAGCGAATATCGTTAATTATAGGAACAACATAATCTCTTAAAGGTCTTTCATTCCCATTTCCTTGCACTGCTTCATTGGCCAAGATTAGTTGTTGCTTCTATAAAGCTTCTCTCCTTTCTTTATTGAACCTTCTACACATATGTTCAATCTCTAGATCAAAAGGCAATAAATCAAAACTTCTTTATTGTCTTATAAATTTAAACAAGAAAAATAATAAAAATAAAATTCAAATTAAACTAAGGTTAGTTGGTATCGATACTAATCTATACAATCCTTGGCAATGGTTGTAAAAACTTATTGCGTAAATTAGCAAGTGACCAGTCAGCACAAGTAATACAATAAAGAGTAGAGTATCGTCCCACAGAGATTTTATATCATATTAACTATCGAAATTATTCTAACCCTAATTTATTTGAATAACTGAATAAGTGAATTCTGATTAATACATGAATAAAATAAAATAACTAAAAATTAAATAAAGATGCGAACAGTAATAGAAATCAACAAGAGATTGAGGCATTAGACATCCAATTTCACCATAACCAATCTAATTTAATCCTTTAGCTATGCTATTAAAGTTTATTACTCATGTTGACAGTGAATTTTCCTAATCTATTCAATATCCTCTCTCGAGTAATATCAAAAATACATTCACATATTAACCAACTATATCTCTACATAAATTTAAATATGTCTATCATTAAGCTCTATAGAAATTCATAGAAAACCTACATTAATCACGTTGGCACATCTCTCTAATTCATTCAATTCATGACATCCATTACATAGAGCAAAAATACATAAATCTCCTCTCGGTTTCATTATGTATCCTCAAATCATTCAAATATTGGCCAGATATTTAAAAGCATTAAGAGAATCCATAAATATTGAAATATAGCCCTAGTAAAATAAATTAGTTCATGTGAATATAAAGAGAATCCATAAATATTGTAGGGAACATTCAAGTAAGATAATAGAGAAGAAGGAAAAAAACATCCAACTTCTCTTGGATGTCTTGTGGTTGCTTCTCTTTGATTTTATTCATGCGGTTGCGTCGGCTTTTCTCGAATTCCCTTTTTTTTTTGTTCCCTCAGCTTGTGCTTTTACCCATCTCTTTGGCTTTGTGTCTTTGCTTCCCATTTATTATGCTACTAATTATCGCTAAATCTTTTTATGGAAAGGATTAACACAAAAGACAAGCTGCCTCTTTTCATCAGCTAATCTTCAATATGTCATGTGAAGATTCATATGTCTATCATTAAGCTCTATAGAAATTCATAGAAAACCTACATTAATCACGTTGGCACATCTCTCTAATTCATTCAATTCATGACATCCATTACATAGAGCAAAAATACATAAATCTCCTCTCGGTTTCATTATGTATCCTCAAATCATTCAAATATTGGCCAGATATTTAAAAGCATTAAGAGAATCCATAAATATTGAAATATAGCCCTAGTAAAATAAATTAGTTCATGTGAATATAAAGAGAATCCATAAATATTGTAGGGAACATTCAAGTAAGATAATAGAGAAGAAGGAAAAAAACATCCAACTTCTCTTGGATGTCTTGTGGTTGCTTCTCTTTGATTTTATTCATGCGGTTGCGTCAGCTTTTCTCTAATTCCCTTTTTTTTTTGTTCCCTCAGCTTGTGCTTTTACCCATCTCTTTGGCTTTGTGTCTTTGCTTCCCATTTATTATGCTACTAATTATCGCTAAATCTTTGTATGGAAAGGATTAACACAAAAGACAAGCTGCCTCTTTTCATCAGCTAATCTTCAATGCCCCCCCCCCCCCCCACATGATTGATGATGGTAAATCTTAGCTTATTTTTTAAATTTTAATTTCTTTATTTCTTTCCCTTTTAATTTCTTCAAGCAGATTTCTTCTTGAATGTTCTGATTTAACTCCTCTAATCCCAGATTATGTCTAAAATAACAAAATATAAAAATTAAGATACAAATTTACATAATAAATAATTTAACATAAAATTAAGTAAGGGAAACATAAAAATGATATATAAATTACTAGCACATCAACTCAACTTGTAAGCCTACATTTGTCAATATAAATGTGGCTTATTTTTTAGGGAAGTTATATGCCATGACCTAATAATCACGTGCAACAATAAATAGAATGGGCAAGAAAAAGTACAATTGCTCACTATGGACCTATTTAAATCAAACATGTCTTGGGAAGAGGTTAGCAAATTTCAGTTGAAAACTCTACAAAACATCAACCATGTTGCCTCTTTACCTTATATATGATCAATAACACCTAAAATCCCTTAAACTTCAGCTTCATTTCAATTTTATCTATTCATTTTCCTTATACACAAAATATTTGACTTAAGCATCAAGGGATATATGCGAAGACCCCCTTTGGTATGTCCTTGTCATATTTTGTGGTTGCAACTATAGAGAGTTGTGTTTGAGTCCACATTTGAGTTAGGATTCATGTCGTTAGCCCCAAAAATCAAATTTAGCAATTGAGGTCATTTATTGGCATCAACATCATTGGCCGGTTGACTTTACGAAGCACTTGTCCCTCTCTTTAATTATCTTATCCGAATATTCTTGTTGTAGAACATATCCACTTTCTACCTGTAAATTGTTGCTCGGACTCTTACTGATGAGATTGAGGACAAAACTGTCACAAGCACGTGGGATGAAGTATATTCAGATCCTATTCAAGTTCCTGTCGACCCGTCATAAGAGCTTGAGAAAAGAAATTCAAAGAAGTGCTTAATGGATTGATTCAAATAACTTAGGCTCAATCAAATTCACAGAGGCCCGTTGAAGGAATCGCATATGATAAATGCATGATTCATGCTCTTGAAGTTTCCAAATAATTACTTCTATAAAATAAGAAGTTGGCTTGCACATTATGGTGAGAAAAAATATTATTTTCCTTTTTTGGATACTTTCCTGTTTCTCAAGGAGGCTTTTGGAGAAACAAATTAATTGTTTCTCTTTTAATTGCTGAGTTTTCATTTTTTATTAATGTAAGGATAAACAAAGAATTACACATTATGCTTTTAAAACAAGAAATTAATATGGACTGAAATGAAAAAGTTTGGTTTTAATAAGTATTGTTTTAAATTCTGAATTTGGGCTTATTTGAAAATATTTAAAATATTTTGGATCATACGATAATTTTCATATATTTAGGTCATGTAATAATTTCAGAAAATTTGGGAATAATAAGTATTATTTAGAATTTCTGAAATTGAACTTATTTGTAATTATTCATAACATTTTGGGTCATAATACAATTACAAAAATTTTTCGGAAAAAACATAATTTTAGAAAAATAGTTCCCTGTAGTTTGTTACATGTACATTTGTCACCACTATTATATTTTCTTTAATTTTTTAAAGATTTTTATTTTAATTGTAATAAAAAAATTTTATTACATATACATTGTCACCACTATTAATTTTTCTTTAATTTTTTAAAGATTTTTATTTCAATTGCAATAAAGAGAATTACCATTAAAATTAATTTAAGAAATAAAATTTCAATTTTACCCCTTCATCATTAAACTTAACTGAGAAAATAATAAAATTAGGGGTGCAGTGCAACAAGTTAAATTTGTTGGGGACGCGGTATAAAATGTCAATTGATTTGGGGGTCGGTCATAATTTTTCCTTTTAGAAAATATATTTTAATGATATCATTCAAACTTATGAGGTTAAGAAAAAAAGCTAAAAAAATTAGCTTAATAACTTAATGACTGAAAATTTTTATTAAATTAAAAAAAGATTTAATGACTTAACTAAATAAAATTAAGTCAATTAAGTCAAAAAAATAAATGGCCCCTTAATCTTTAAAATTAAGTTGATCAATTCAAATTGAGAGATTGTGATCCCTCTCTTTTTTTTTCTTCTTTTAATTTATATCTTTTTATATATATAAATATTTTACATTGTCGGTTAAAATCCAAAGATGTAAGATGTGTTTGGGATTGAGATTGGGCAGTTGTAGTTTAAAAACTACAATACTAAAGTATTTGGTAAACAATAGCCGATGTAACTTGTAAGTTATGTTTATATAATTTTTCACTTATATAATTAAAAACTTATTATATGTTTAATAATTTTATGAAATTTATTATTTAAAATTTATATTTACTACATATTATTAACTTTTATTTAATAGTTACATCTTTTTTTCTACATCAATTGTAGCTTAAAACTACAACACCTTAATTCCAAACGGGACCGCACATTTGCTACACAATTGGTGCTGTAAAAAAAATGGCATCATAGAGAGACTATTTTTTTTTAATTCAAATATAATTATTTGACTTTTAATTAATTAAAGTTAAATATGATGGATAATCAAAAGAGAGACATGTCACTTTTGATTGGTTTTTAATTTTTAATATTAAAAAATTTGAAATAAATAATTATTTTAAGAAATATATTATATCTTAATTATTCTTTTTATATTTATATAAATTTTACACATCTCTTACCATATAATGTTTTAAAATTAATTACCATAGTTTTCATGCTTCAAGCTAACTGTTCCAATGGTCTCGTCTCGGGGGTGGACTGGGTCGCGCATCCAATTCAAATGAAGCCCATAACGACGGAGGCTCTCATAGTAATTAAGCGATGACAAAGGAGCAGTTACATAATCTAATTGATGTCCATAAATTGGCAGGAAAGTGCCTGGAACCTCAAAGGACCTTCCAGAGAGCTGCAATTACTTTACAGCCACACAGCCAGAGGCAAGCCCTAGCTCAGAGCTCTAATCGAAGAACGAAAGAAAGATGTCTCACTTCGGGAGGTCAGGACCTCCAGATATCACCGACACTTACTCTCTTCTCGTCCTCAACATAACCTTCCGTGAGTACTGTGATGAGATGATACCTCTTTCTTCGCTCTTTTGATTTTCTTATTAATAAACAGAAGTTTCTGTGTGAATTGTTTAATTAATTTTTAAATTTTTGTTTATCTCGATGTCAGGTACTACTGCTGATGATCTGTTTCCGCTTTTTGACAAGTACGGCAAGGTCGTCGATATTTTCATACCTAGAGATCGAAGGTATTGAAATTGTAGAGGGAAATTATTATTATTGTTGTTATTATTATTGTTGTTGTTGTTGTTGTTGTTGTTGTCATCATCATCATCTCCTCATGAAACTGTTTTTGGAAACTCACTTGGCCAAATGAAAACTAGATTTTTAGATAACAAATTTTGGGCGTTGAAGTTAGTTATCAGTTTTACTCAGAATTGTTCTGGGAAACAATATCGAATTTGGCCTTCATTTATTTTTTATTTGTATGATGTAGGACGGGGGACTCCCGTGGTTTTGCTTTTGTGCGGTACAAATATGCTGATGAGGCACAAAAGGCTGTTGATAGACTGGATGGTATACTCTTTCCTTTCCTTTATAGAAGCTTACTAATAATATGTGCATAATATGGGATCCATTGACAATGTTTTTATTTCTTTTTTGTCTTCTTATTTCAATTTTTTTAGGACGAGTTGTTGATGGTCGTGAAATAACAGTTCAGTTTGCAAAATATGGTCCAAATGCCGAGAGGATGTAAGTCCTGTGCTAGTGCTTTTTTCGAACTTTTGTATTTAAATTATTTCTGTGGATTTTTGTCTGACCGACTAAGGTTCCTACTTGGGTTTACACTGCTTTTGATTTAAGGAGCTAGGAGATTCTTTTTCTTTTCTTTTTTTCCTTTTTTTGTGGGGGGGATTGGTGTGTGAAGCTTTTTATTTGGTTGAGTGGCAGCAGATTGTTTCTCGGTTTCTGCCACCATTGTTTTGATATCTGTATTCCCTGAGGGTATTCACATCTTTATTAAATGGCATGTTAGCTTGATGGTATTGTTGCTGTAGCTTGTGATGATTGTACTATATCATTTGGACATTGATGAAAGTTTAAACGCAAGTTTAGTTGTGATTGTTCCCTCCTCTTATATAAAGTATGAGTGCCTAAGTTATGTTTGAGCTTCAATCAATATTTTACTTTTGATTGTATGATGACTGATTTATTTGAGTTTTTTCATTCACTTCTCCTACATTGAAACTGAAGATAATCACATTTTGAATTGAGTTGCTTATAAGAAAATCTCATTTTGATTTGAGTTGCTTATCTAGCTGCTGGTGTTTATGTTTTAGTCAGAAAGGAAGGATTATTGAATCATTCCCGAGATCGAAGCACAGGTCAAGGAGTCGCAGTCCTCGGAGAAGGTAAGTAATATTCCTTTTCCATTTTTTTATGTCAATTGTTGGCTGTTTCAGGTGGTCAGTAATTTGAACTCGTTTTGTTTGCATATTTGTTGACTGTGCTTCTGGCTATATGTCAATCTTTGAGACTTTTGGTTGTGTATCTTCTGAATTTCTGAGTAAAAATGCGGCTAGCTTTTAATAGACATTTTGACTTTAGTGACTCAGGTAATTAGAAAAAAATTACAATTGATTAATCAGTGCTTTGATTTATGTTTGTTGATTTTTATTTTTTGGGTGGGTGGGTGGGTTTTGAGCGTTAATGATCTGATGGTTCCTCATCCCACACTTCTTTTTTTATTAATCTTGGAAGCTTTTGTAGTTAATTATGCCAGAGCTTTCTGAAGCATCTTTTGCTTTATATTTTATGCTTCATTATTATGATTCACCTTGGCTTTCAACCTAGAGGTCAGCATCCAAACCTTGTTGGATGAACATGCTTGGGATAAGTTCCTATCTATGCAGGTTTCCCTGCTCTCGTAATGATCCTTGGTCCCAAATAGGGAAGTTGTAGTTGGGACCCAATTTATGTGACATTGATATTTCTTGTTTAGAGAGTTTTGTTTAAATTGTGATCCGTCATTTTTTTTAAAACCTTTTTTCAGGGGCTTGTAGTTTTGATGGCACTAAGACATTTATTCGAGATGTTTGGATAAAATATTGTCTTGCTTTCTTCTGAATTTTGTTGTGTTGTTAGGTCATTGCACAACTGAGTTGGATTTTTGTCTTCTTTTATGTGATACCCATTAGTTCTGCACTTTCAGATACAGAGATGATTACAGAGATAGAGATTATCGAAGGAGGAGTCGCAGTAGAAGCTGGGATAGGTACGAACGTGACAGATACCGTGGGAGGGATAGAGATTACCGTCGACGAAGTAGAAGCAGAAGTGCCAGTCCTGATTACTCCAGAGGCCGTGGCAGAGGCAGATATGATGATTATCGCCGGAGTCCTAGTCGATCGGTTGGCAGGTTTTTACACATTGTCTATTGAATTTCTAGGGCTAAATTTACTCGCTTCGAGTCATAGTGTACACACTTAAATTTGTTCACTTTTGTTTATGTGATAGTGCCTCCCCAGCTCAGCATAGCCCCAGTCCTGGCAGGAGTCTTTCCCCTCGCAAGAATTCTCCTCTTAGGGGTGAGAGTTCTGATGGACGCAGTCGTGGTGAGCGGTCTCCATCTCCTCGAAGTGCTTCCCCCCGAGGTGGACATGGTGATACCCGCAGCTATTCCCCAGGAAATTCAGATGTTGATGTGAGTGTTGATATCTCCTGTGTTCCTTTTTGCTGCATTAAGAAATTGATTATTGAACGATTTATTTTATGAATCTATTTTTTTGCAGGACTGATTTTTGTGTTCTGCTTGGGAATAGAGGGAGGCATCTCAAGTAGCTGATTGATGATTCCAGTCTTGAGGATATTTGATTACCTTGTATTTTCTGATCTTAAGTTTTCTGTGATATTGGTAGGACTGGATTTCGTTGGTATTTGATATGTGTTGAACTGAATGGCTTTTGTTACATAATTGTTGTTTGCTATATCTGGACTTTCAAGATTGTAGGTTGTTAGGTGGTATCTCTAGACTTTCAACTCTGTAGGTTGTTTTTTCATGTCAATCAATTATTTTGTTTGGTAGGTTGATTTTCTAAGAGTGCCAATTCATCATAACCTCTAAACCATTTACTGGGTTTTATAGTTGTGTTCGGGAAGAGTGACTGATGCTGATGGATGGACAGAATGTTGATATTGTGGCTGTTGATGCTGGTTGTAAATGGTAGATAGATGGTCGTTGGTTGTGCTGATTGTAGACTGATTGCAGGAACAAATATGATAACTAAATGTTCTTTGAATTGATTGGTAAGACAGTCAAATCTTGGTTTTGAAGCCTTCTTATGATAAAAAGTTTTCCAAATTTTGACCTGATTTTACTCTGGTCTGTTGCTGGTTTTAAAATGTTAGCCCTGAAACTCTGTAGTTGCTGTGATGATAAAAAGGATGGACACAAGTTGAACGTGTTTTGACCTGTGGCTCATAAATGCTGTGTTGATAAAAAAATGGTGGACAAAGTTGAACCTTGTTTCACCTGTGGCTCACATGCTGTGATGATAATAATGGTGGGCATAAGTTGAACCTGTTTTAATCTTTCGGTGATGCTGCATTTGAGATGGACCTTTGATATGCTGGTCTGAAATTTGCAGCCACAACAATAATTGGACAGGGTAAAACTGTTATTATTTAATTATTTGTTTGGAAATTCCCACGAGTTTTTAGGACCTTTAACTGTAGCCATTAAAGTTCATAATTTATGTTGCTTAATGTAGTGAGATGTAGCTCATCTGTACGTGCCTGTAGCAGTGAAGCGGCAGCTGATGCTTTGAAGTATTAAAGAATAACCACTTGTGGCAGGCGGTTGCTGCCCTTCTTGCAGTGGTCGGGGTGGTAATTGGTACTAGAAATTGTTCATCTCTCTTGCTGGGTTTTTTATTTCATTGAAGCCCTCTTTGGGTTTTCCAAAAAATGGGTGATATTTGGGTTTTATGTTGCTGTGATTCGATGTGTGAGATGCTATAGGAATTTCATTTGACTAAGTCATATCTACCTCATGGTGATTATGAAATTGATGAGGTTTTGAATGCAAGCTTTTGTTTTTCTTAATTTATTTTTCTTTTTTCAAATTTCTTGGAACTTTGGTGTCATTCTTTTTTTCTCTATAGCAATTACCATGCCCCGTGACGTATTGCTTTATAAATTGTGCAATATATCTATCTATTATATATCTGTGTGTATAGGTGTCCTCTTTATCTTCCTCTCATGATTGATTTAAGGAAAAAGAAAATATTTCAACTTTGAGTAGGTGAAATGTTTTTGATGAATTTGCCTTCATTACTTTAGTGAAGTGGGTTAAATGAAGGATCACCAAGGCTGCTGCAAATCCTTTGGGGAGCTTGTATGGTGTGGTGGAACTTTTGTTGGTTGCTCAGCTTCAAATTATTTGTTAATTGGATTTTCTTTAATATGTTTTGCAATTTATTATGCAATTACCCTTGACGAGGTACTTGAACAATTGTGGGTTCAAGGTCAAATTATAAATTAAATGTTAGGGTCTAGGGAGATTCCCTGCACTCCTAGAGTTTTGGCACAAGGTAGTTGGAGGAGTTCAATTGATGATTTTGCAAGATAGGAAGGATTTGTTTGTAAACCATCCTTAATGTGGGAAACATGCACTCGGATCAAACTGTTTCTCAGGTGGTTGAGTGAAATAGGATTTTTTTTAGGGATCTGAAATTACAGGGATCATTTTAGAATGTTTCATTTGGACCAAGAAAGTTACTGAAACAGAATGCATACAGGAATAAATGAACTATTTGTTGAATTTTGTCGGCATCGAAACTATGGGCATGCTTTTTCTTTATTTAATTTCAATTATTAATAATTGATTTTTTGTATGTATTCGAATATTTGGAATGGTTAGTCTTTTTTCTGTTGTTTTTGTATGAAAATTGTGGTTGATAAAATAGAAAAACCTTGGCAAATTTGACAATAGTTTTTGCTAGTACCAAATTTCTCCACTTCTAGTAGGTGATTGTTGAATGACTTAGTCACATGAAAGTATTTGTACAAAGGAGTTTTGAGAGCTTGTTAGTTGCTCTTATTTATTGCTTGCCGAAAGGTTAAATGCTATACCCTATTCTTAGGAGGCTAGTCTAATTCTAAAATGTTGTAACCCTAGAGAGTTTTCAAAACTTAGTAAGAGCTCTCATGCCTAGCTATGCTTGGAGTTATCTACAGAAAGTTATGTACAAGCTAAATGCTACAGTGCTCTAACAAAATCTAGAGACTTCATAGTTTATAGTGATAAGAAAGTGCTATAAATTGATAGTGATGGAACCTTCTAGGATCAAGCCAAACTAGCGCTTTTGTGGTTTGTGCATTTAGCCTCTTTAGTTTGAAAATTTTGGAGGGTTCGCAAAATGTTCTTGTGTGGTTATTGTAATTGTCTGTAGGCTTTTATGAGCTTGTTGTAATTGTTCTTATTGATTTAAAAACTATTGAATGATTGAATCTGCTCATTGGAGGAATTATTATTAATTTGTGATTAAAAGTGGGATTGATGTTATGAGTTGTGGGTTATAGCTCGTTTTCATTATTGTTGTTGCTTCAAAGTTTCCTGTGGATGGTGGTAGTAGTCGGGGTGGGTGTTTACCGGTTCGGTTTGGTTTAGGGCTAGAGTAGAACCAAATCGAAACTTATCGGTTCTAAGAAATTCAGACTGAATACAAATCCAATCCCTCAACCGAGCTGAAATTTTTTGGTTTGGTTCGATTCGGTTTGGTTTAAAATTTTAGTTCGGTTCGATTTGGTTCGATTCCCATATTTTCCTGAATTTTGTAATTTTAACTTAATCTTACTGAATTCTGTAGCTTTAACTTGATTTTACTGAATTTTGCAGTTTACACCTGTACTATCAAGTATACTTTACACATATAGTAACGATAGATATAATAAATAAATACAAAGTCTTCAAGTCAATAGCAAAATAATAAAGACATCTAAAATGAATAAAATAAAAATAAATAAGCAATCTTAATTTATTTACTAGTTTAATTTTTTCAATGAAAAATTTTGAACAATGATTTTATTTTACTTGAACAATTATACCAACCGATTATAAATTTATTTTCGATTTTTTTCAACACGGCAGTATTTGTTTACAATTCCCTGATTATAACAACTTAAATTCAACTAGTTTAAGTGGTAACAATGGGATATTTAAGTAACATCAGTCACCATATATTTCAAATGCTTGTTTTTCTTCTCATCCATTGTCAAAACTGAAAAAACCTAAAAAAATCTCTGTATCCGAATTCTGAAGCAACCCCTACGTACGTGAAGGGTGTTAATGATTTAATGTTTACAGATCAATATTATCGCAATATAAAGTTATACATCCATTTTTCAATTCACTTACGGTGACCACAACCATTTATTTACCCACTATATTCACAAGTCCAATAAGCAATATGCACCAGCACAAAATCAACCTCTCATACGGTTCAATTCAAACAGAAAATAAAACAAACACAATGGCCACAACATAAATTAAAATAAAAGAAAAAACAAACGCCTACAGCAATGAAGACTGAAGATGACAGGTTGATGGCAGGAGGTTTGGACTAGCAAGAGGGAGACCGTAAGGTGTGAGTGATGAGAGCCGACAAGCATGGTTAACCGTGAGGTGAGGAGATTAAAGATGATGGCTGATGGGTTGAGGAGCGGCGACCATGAGGCATGACCGTTTCGTTATAATGTCACCACGCTTGAGGGGCTGTGCTACCGCTGATTGTGAGGTGAGGGAGAGACAGCAAGAGATAGATGAGGCGACGGAAACACCGAGAGTCGAGAGAGATGATAACGTGATTTAGATTTTAGGGTTACTAAATTAGGATTTGAAGAATGAAATTTAGAATTTAAGTTGTTATATTTTAAATTAAGAATAATTTTTAAATAATTAGACCGAACCGATTGGGTTGTTGATTTGGTTCGGTTCAAAATCAAACCAAATACAAACCGACCGGTTCTTATAGTTTTTAAAATCATTTAGTTTTTACAACCAAACCAAATCGAACTATTTTTTTTTTGTTTGGTTCAGTTCAGTAAAAACCAAACCGTTTGCCTACTCTAGGAGTTACTTAGATTCAATTATTGATTTGATTAAAAATGTGTTACTACCTAAAAATTAATATTATATCCAATAACCCAATTCAGCGCATAAAGCTCAAGCACAAGATGTGTTACATGTTTCTCAGAGTTCGCGGTAGGCATTGCCTGATGAAAATGTGTGAAAAGGATGTGGAGTTTAGTTAAACTAGTTGTTGAGGATATTTAGCGGCCGTGCCTATTTGTACAGCCTAAATACAATAAAGTGGTAGTAATAAAAATTGTCAACCAAATTTGAAAAAGCAAATTATATTATTAAAATAATAATTTCATTTTAATAAAATAAATTATTATTTTAAAACCCACGAATTTTCATAAAACAATAATAAATAATTTTAAGGGCAAACCAAATATGATATTTTGGACTTTGCTTGCCCATAAATAGATCAGTTAGGGGCATGGAGAAGGCATCAATTGGAAGAATAAGAAAATCATAAATTAAGAGAGTATTTTTAGACCTTTAAGTTCTTAATTTAGTAGTTTGAGAATTTGGGTGTATTAAGGTATTGAGTTGTGAGATAAAATATTGTAATACTTGTAATTACATTTTACTAGTGCAATATCTTCTCTTATCTTTACCCATGAATTTAAGTTAAAAGTTAAACTATGTAAATTCTTGTGTTCTCTTTATGTGCTTCGCTTGTCTCCAAATTCATTTTAGCTATGACCCTACTTTACCCATCATTTTAGTTGTTGGAGCACTATTCACAACATTGTCCACATATACAATATTGTTCACATATGTAGAGTCAGTTTGGGATTGCGGTTGTTAATTAAATAAACTACTTATGTTGTACGGATGCAATAAGTAGCTGATTGAAAAAACAGTTTGATGTTTGATAAATTTTGTTATTACGGTTGCTATAAGTTTGAAAAGCAGTGTACATGCATTTTGTAAATTTTATTACAAATGTATTGTTCTTTTTAAATTACCTTTTAAATTTTAAATTTTATTACAAATGCATTTGGTAAAATTTATTATAAAGGTATAGACATAAGTTTAAATGACCTTTTTTTTGGAGTATATTTAATGAAGTTTAGACATGTATTTTTCTTTTTAAAACACGTAAAATTACACAAAGTGAAAAAAGAACTTGATAAATTTTTTATTTATAATATGATAAAAACTCATACTAAAACATACTTAAGATAAAATGAAAAAATAATGTGCATTATATTCGTATTAAACTTGATGCAATAAACACCATAACTATAGAAAAAAAAATATAAATAGATTGAATATTAAAAACCAGGGTTATGAAACCATGATTATGAAATTAATTTTAAAATTTATGGTTAATTTTCATGTGAAATTGTTCTAAAAAAATTACATAATAATATGCAAACCTATTGTAATCATCTAATAGAAAATAAAAGTAAAATATAAAAAAATGAAGTTACTAGATCAAAACTTTGATATTAGAGAGAATATACAATAGTTATGGCGGTAATTTGATAGTGATGATAATATGATATCTAATGACTTAATATTAAGGTGTATGAGAAAGTAAGATATAATTATTTTTTTCAAATATTAAGGTTATAATAGGAATTTTAAAAAGGTGTGACAACTTGTCAAAATGGAGAAAATTATAAAATAAACAGATTTTACAAATTTTATCAAACACTATTTTTGTCACAAATTATAAAATAAGCAGCTTATTGAGTTTTAAGATCAATCTCAAATGGTGCCATAGTGCTGTTCATATTTAGTAATTATTCACAATATTCAACATTCAAAGCTACTATTAAGCAATATCAAAGTCAAAGTTGCAACAAGAGCTTATTTGGGCTATATCAAAGCCTAAATACGTTTTTGGACCTTACTCCATGAACCACACAACAAATTAGACAGATTATAGACCAATTAGAGCATCTTTAAAAGGCTTTTCAAATAAAATTTTGTTACTTATTTGAAGAGTCATATCGGCATTTAAAACTTTAATGACACTCTAACTTCAAATAAAAAATGACTCTCTCTCTTTAATTTTGTAGAGTTATTTTCTCTCTCTTCAATTATATTTTATTACTTTTTATTGAGGAAAAAGAGAGAAGTGCTTTAATTACCATTTATTTTTTCTTTGAAAAAGATATTTATTTGATTAAAATAATATTAATTTATTTATATTTAAATAGTTTTTTGGAGAATAATATATTTTTTCACTCTTGTTTTTGCTACATAAAGTAAGCAAATTGATATTTAAAATATAAAATTAATACAACCTTTTGTAGATGCTTTTAGTCCAAGTTTCCATTCAAGCCCAACTCTATTTCAATTAAGAAGGAGCACATTCTTGTGACACTATGGCTTGGTGAAACTTCCGCCCCAAACAAAATGTTGTCAGGATTGCTACCATGTGTATGTCAAAATTTGTAATGTAGAAATGGTGTAGGAAATATTAAAATTATACTTGATATAGTAGGGAAAATACACGAAATACACAATATAGGAGGAATAGATTCTGAAACAACAGATTTACCAATTTGATTTTACATGTAACGAACTATGGAAATATTAATTAGAGCAATGAAATGACAATATAAATAAGATAAAGGAACATAATGCAAACTGAGGCATGTGCGATACCACAGTTTCTTTAAATCAAATTCTCCTTGAACTCTCAGATGCTTTAGGATTTGAATGGCATTTATTTTCTAGGACAGAACAACACTGAATAACTCTGGCGCATTACCAAATTGTTTCACAGTGAACTTCCATTGTGTTTGAATTCTATCAAAATGGGTATAAAATTAGAAACTAAAGTCTATCTAATTCTATTTTTCTGTCTATCACTTGTTTTTTTGTACATTTTGTATGTCCCTTTCCTCTTCTTACTGCTTCCTTGAAATGAAGAATATAAAATTCTGTTTGGAGTATTTTCGTCCATATATTTGATTACTATAAATTCTGAAATCGGCGCATTTAATTTCATATTTACTGCTTTTATAATATCTAATTGAAAGTGTAATAACTTCCTTTTAAACCTTTGATTTAATTTTTTAATTAAATTCAAATTGTAACCGCAACTTCATTAGCCATGTATTAAATTTTGGATTTAATTAATCATTAAAATCTCAGAATAAATTTTAAATTTAATTAGTAGTTACAAATAACAAATTCTAAAATTGATTGCATTAATTAATTCCAAATCTAATTAGCCGTTACAATCTCTATAACTCGTGCTTTTATCCAATGCCATCAATGGATATACAATGAGCGTGAATTTCTCATTCACCATTTTGAGTATATAAGTACATCATTTCGAAATACTTAGAAAGAAGATTTTCAATTATTCTTGACCTTCCACTTACATTAATTAAGTCCCACTCAAAATTATATTTTCAATCAGCTACTCATTATACTATTTTTGCAATGGATGCAATTGTAGTAGAAATGGTGTCTTGTACTTCGTTTTTAGTAACCATCTAGCAAAAGAATTACAGATTAGGAGAAACAGTCACCTGATGAATTCATTAACAGTCCTGTTATACATTACTTGAAATTGTTGATGTAAAGAAGTATCACCGGCCTTTTATTTATCGGACAATAAAATTTCTCATTTGGCTGATGATCAGCTGGATCACAATCATAAAGCAAGGTGGTATAGTTAGTTACGTATGTGTATGCTTAATTGGATTCTGGCACTACCTGTTAAGAGAAACCGAAACTGCGTGATTTTTGTTCCAAGTTTCTGTCTTTTCTCAATGTGTCCGAAAGATATCAAAAGGACCTTTCAAACTCGTGTTTGATGACTTCTAGTAGATTGTAAAAAATTAAAAATTATTGTCCACTTGTAGAATGTCCTATTAGCCAGTTGCCAGCTTCAATTCTTCCATTTACAGCACTACCAAATATTCTAAACATTTTACCCTTCATGATCTTGTAAAGTTTAAGGTCAAATATCACTGACAAAATCATTAATCAAAATAATGTGTATGGTGTTCTTTCTTTATCTACAGATAAAATTTTTCTAGGTCTGATTGCTAGTTTTGCAACATTTGATGATTTTGAAATATGTTTCTGTTGCTTTACCTTGCTGCCAAGTTCCTAATTTAGATAGTGATCTGAATTCATGTTGAGCATTTGTTTTGATGAATGTTTTAAGGAGTTGACCTCATTAGTTCATTTTAATTGCTTGGCTAGATATATAATAAGTCTTCAAATTTGCGTCCTTACTGTCTCACTTCAGCTTCGCAAGTCCATCTTTTGACTTTGTCTATGATCAATAGTTTGATGAGCAATGGCTACTCTAAAAAGGCATTGATAAGTGCATATTTTCTCTATATTTTACTATTAATTTTTCTATATTTTTTTATTTTGGTCTTAAATATTTTAATTATTTTATTTAACTTTTAATTTAGTATTTTATTTTTATTTAATTAAAATTTTGCATTTTTAGTTTAAATTATAGTTCATTTTACACAGTTGATTATAATTCCTCTTTTTCAATATTTAATTATTCTTAATTTTATTTTTAAAGTATATGAAAAAAAAAAAAGGAAAGTTGGAATTTGATTGGAATTTAGTTAATAATTCAAGATTGTTTTTGGAAGTGAAAAGGAAGCTAAGCCCAATTAACAAGTTAAGCCATCGCAAAGAAGAAATTGCCGTAATTAATTAAGCATGCATGTGAATTGCCTAAGCTAAAGTCGGTGGGTGCGCGGGTTGCAATTTGAATCCAATTGACACAAGGCCACAAGGGTTTGGGCATTATATAAAGGTCATCAATTGAAGACAGCAGGCAGAGGACGAATTGAGTAGAGGAGGCAGCCGCTTTGAATAAAAAAAGAAGAAGAAGCCGGAAGGAATTAAATTAGAGCAGAACCAGTTGTTTGGATTAATCTTCATGATTGGGTTTATCAATTCTTTTATTTTCAATTTAATTATGTTAAAATAGATTTTTTATTTGATTGAGGGTAAATTCAAAACCCTAAATATGTCATATGATTAATATTTAATTTATTTAATTGAAATTGTTTATGTTCTTTTATCATTAATGTTTATGATTTTATTCTTATCTTATTTGAGTGATTAATTATATAGGATTTGAATAAATTCTATTGATAGACTAAAATTCTTGATTCGTAATTTTCTTAATATTTTAATCATTAGTAGCAAATTGAAATCAGTGACTTAATTCGAGGCTCCAAATAAATGAATGGATGTCAAATTTGAATTTCAGATGTCCGAGAAGTTAATTCATTGTTGAGGAGATCCGTGACTTTTGATGTGAAATTATAAGTTTTTATGATATTAAGTGTGGCAATTGTGAAATTATAAGTTTTTATTATGTTGGGTATGCTTGAGTAAATTAAGTTAGGTTTATGTTTTATTAGTAGGACAAATGTATGACCATGATATAATTAGCCTTATTTATGTTTGTGGTGTAGATTAATATAAATAGAGGGGGAGAGGACACATCTCTCTACACATTTTCTTCACTTCTTTCCCCTCAAATTCTTATCCTCATATCTTTTTGTAATATATTTTCAATAAATAAAATTAGTTTTATTTCCAATTTCCAAATACCATTTTTTTAAATCATGTATAATTTAATTTTAATAATTACTTTTATTTCAATTATACTTAGCTAAAATACTAATATTTAGGGTAAGGTGAAACTCTTAGTAAAAAAAATGATTTAATCAAATTTTATTTTTAATTATATAAATTAAATTATTTTCTATCTAATTTTATCCATATTTTATAGTTTGAAATTTTGATTTATTGTAGACAAACATGAGAGTTTGGCACAATTAATTCTTAATATCTTATTATAAAGTATTGTAAAATGGTATTTTGACTTATTGTAGACAAATTAAATTTTGGCACACAAAGTACTTAATCCATAATGAAATTAATGGAAAAATAATTGTAATTTATACAATTAATCGTTTGGGTAATAAAATAAAAATTAAAAAAATTATTAAATTACATTTACTATTAATAGTGGATTCATAATCCTAACTGATTTAATTTCATAGTTTCACATAAATTAAGTTGCATATTTAAATTTTATTTTCATTTTTTGAGATATACTAAAATAAACAAATTAATTCTTTTATTTGTGGATTGACATCAGATTCACCGAACTATATCATACCTAGACATTATTATACTTGGGAGTAAATTAAACACTTTTGAATCATGTTACAAGGTGACTGGTTTATTTTGCTCAAGATGTTGTGTATGATAATTTGATGTGTGTGCTACATACAGTACATAAATTTCAAGAGGTGGGTAAACGTAATTCTTGGATATCCATCAGCTGATGATGATAATTGTGCCTCAGAAAATACCTATGGGATCAAACCACAAGCAAAAGAGGTATAGGTTAACGAATTATAAAGTGGCACTAGACTTGCTTCAAAACTACCTCATTTAAAATCTTTGCCAATAAAATCCAATGGGATAAAAACTTGGTCAGTGAACAAGTAGTATAATGTACACGTGTCTAGTTTATTTGTTAAAATTATTTCTAATAAATATTACGCTCACCTTTATGGGTGCTCTCTCTAATGAATGCTCACTCTACTGGTAATGTGTATCAATTTGATTGTCTATTGTAGTTGACCCAAGCCTATCCCATATACTATATTCTCAAATGCCGATACAGGTAGTTTAATTAATGTATCAACAGAATTATCTGTGAGTGTATTTAATATCAATTTTCTTGCTCTATTAGAGCTCACGAGTGTAGAAGAACTTCAGTGTTCTATGCTTTGTCCTATCGCCTTTAATATATTCTCCTTGGAGTTATGCTAAGCAAGCAGCATTATCTTTATAGATTATTATCGTGACATCTACACATGAAGATAGGAAGGTTGTCACTTTCTCCCCTACAGTAATTAACATATATAATTTTTTTCCTTATTGTTTTTATAATGGCTAAAAACCCCCTCTGATAGCATAAATTTACAATATTATTCTTATTTTTAATTAATTTTTTATTTATATTTATTATAAATTAAATAAATCTCATGAATAGAAACTAAATAAAAAATTAAGCATTAAAAATAAGAAAATATATTTTGATATGAACAAAAAAATTAATAATAAATTTTTTCTTGTACTTATTTATTTTGTGAAAATTTTCTTATAATAAAATATAAGAAAATTATTATAAAATGATAAAAAATTATTATAAGAAAACTTAAATGACAAATAAAAATTTATTATAAGATAAATAATAAAATATTTTGCATATATTTTTTACATTTAATTTTAAAATATTACAAAATATTTATTATAAGAAAATATTCACAAAATAAATAATTACAAGAAAAAATTTGTTATTAATTTTTTTACTCACATCAAAACATATATTTCTTATTTTTAATAATTAATTTTTTTATTTAGTTTCTATTCATGTAATTTATTTATTTATAATAAAAGTAAATAAAAGAGTAGTTGAAAATAAGGGTAATATTATAAACTTATATTGTCAAGGGGGTTTTTGGTTATTATAAAAATAATAGATAGGTAAATGGTATATGTTGATTACTGTAGGGGGAAAGTGACAATCCCCCTTCTTTTTTTTTTTATCTTTTTTGGAAATACGGCAACCATGAAGCATACTTATCAAGATAGCTTTTTATTAAATAAATAGATGATAAAAAGAGAATAAGGGAATACCGGAATAGGATACTTCCTATACAAGAGAAAAGTTGTGTTGATAATGTGTTGTAGATCAAATTGGAAAGTACTCAAAATATGCAAGTGAATAATGTAAATAATTAAAACTAAAGGAGCCGAAATCATACTGAACAAATAAATAAAAGACAG
Organism: Citrus glauca; assembly: GCA_029633175.1. NCBI lineage: Eukaryota > Viridiplantae > Streptophyta > Magnoliopsida > Sapindales > Rutaceae > Citrus > Citrus glauca. Next base: position 19,991,110 of record JAQOOD010000008.1, read on the forward strand.
GCTTGCATAGAGCTTTCACTTTACGTGCTTTTATTCAATTGCTTTAATTATGAATATAAATTTATTACAAATGGTGATGCTATTTTTCGGGAATTTGAGGAGCCCTGAGTGGTGGAAGGATTTGCGATTAGTATTACACTTTTTCATTTATGGAGCGAAAATGAAATACGCAGCTCCAGTAATCCCTAAACGTGTGCTGGAAAAATTCATTAGCACCACTAGATTTTTCTAATTTTCCTATAATAAATATTTTATTTTATTTTCATGTATGTCCCCAATGCAATCTTTTTTTTTTAATTAGAGTTAGAAACTTATTTTGTAAAATAATTAAATTATATATGTACTAAATAATTGAAATCGTTAAGAGGTTAAAATTTATTACTGTTTTAGCTTATTATAATAATAATTATTTGGTCCAATTGAAAGAGAAGTATGTCAATGTATAAAAATTTATCACTAGGATTTGAAACTTACACGATGGCATAGTATCAATTGAGAATATTTTCATAATTTCATGGTTTATTTCTTTCATAATCATACTTTCTCTTTTTCTTTTCAATACATCAAATATGTCACCATCTATGTCAATAAAAAAACAATGAATTTCATAAATATTTTTAATAATACAATTTAATAATTTATAATATAAGCTTACTTGTTACATTGTTGTCGTTTATTTTATCAAGTATGTGTTTTTTGTTAAAAGCTTTAATGTTGTGTTGCTCCATATATGTACTTTTTTTTAACTCTTCTACATGTCCCGCATTTGCACAAATACTTATAATAGATTTATAAATTATCACTAGATCAGCCCCTACATAGCTCAAATGAATTGTTATTTTATAGGTAAATTTCACTAAACCCCATTTATTAGATAGATATACTTCAATTTACCATCAAAAGTGTGAAAACTTCATTTTACTCCCAAATACCTGGGGATGACAATTAAATCCGGACTTGGATGAATCCGAAAAATCTAGACCGGGTTCAACCCGCACCGGAGTAAATTAAATTCGGTATCCTAATTCAATATTTTCAATCCGGATGTTTCCGGATCCGGATCTAGATTCGATAAACCTGCAAATCTGGAACCTGGACCCGGATAAGTTTATTTTTATATTAATTTTTAAATTATTTTGATATAAATAGAAAATTCTAAAAAAATCAGCCCTAATTCCCATATTCACAGCATGGCCGCCAAACCAAATCCAAATATTTTCTCTCTCTCTTCAACTCTTCCTTTCATCAAATCGTCGTCGTCACTCATCATCGTTTCATCACCTTCACTGTGTTTGTGTTCATCGTCATCATCAACCATCGTTCGTCCAACCATGTCACGATTTTGGCCACCGTTTGTCCACCTTCGTGTATTGGGATCTCGGTTTTGGTCGCTGCACTTCTAACCCCAGTTGTTTTGCATTTAGAAACCTAAAAGTTGTTGTGATTTACTCTCGAATGTTCATTTGTTATTTGGAGAAAAAGACTTCAGCCGCCATTTATGCTTTCCCCTTTTCTTGACCTAGCACCACAAAGTCCAATTTGTCATCATCATTGTCAAGACACCATGATTATGTTTGATAATTGAATTTGTGTTGTTTGATATCTTGGGTTTTATTTCTTTTTTTTTTTAATTTTCATTATTGGTGTTAATAGATTAGGGATTAGAAAGAAGTTCACTGAAGAAAGAGATGGAAAGATGCATGTCGTTAGGAATCACCTAGGTTATAAAGCCGGAATTCGGGACCCGAATTTTTTCAGGTTTAACTCGAACTGGACCCAGGAGAAAAATATCTGGGTTTACATCCGGGTCTGGTATTAAAAATTATCATCCGAGTCCGGAACCGAGAAGGTTGAACCCGGACCCGGACCTAGATTTTAACATCCTTACAAATACCGCCATATTTAACAGGTGAGTAACGTTAACTAATTAAATTATGAGAATGCCCCTAACTCAATAACTAACAGTTTTGTGGAGTTAATAGGGATAATTCTATTTCGCCCATTAAGGTCCGATATATTTTAAGTTAGATGAGAAAAATAAATTTATCAATGAAAACCCCGGAGTAATAAAAAAGCATAGTTTAATTAATTTTTACTGTTATTTTAATGTTTACTTATAATAACAAATTTTGTTTACAATATCACACAATGAAAATAAAAAAAAATTAATTTTTACCCTTATCTTGAATTTAAATATTTTATGGACATAAATCATTAATCAATTAGTTTACTTTTACCATTGAAATTACCATTTTACCCTTCAAAGTATCTAAATACAAATTAACCCATAAAACTTATTTACATTCCATTACTAATATAATTCAATGGATTAAAAATTAGAAAATATATAAAATTTAGCGAAATTCAATAACTGGACTCTTAATCCTAATCCCAAATTTTGTCGGTTTGTTTTTTATTAATATTATTTGTTATAAAGTTTAATCTTACAATTCTTAATAATAATTCTTTTTTATTGAAACCCATTTTTCTTCACAAACATAAAGCTAAGGGGTAAAAATAATAAAATAATTAATAATTTATAAATATTTAAATATACCAATATCTATCATTTTTCTTAAAATAATATTTATCATTTTTTATTCATTACTCTTAGGAATCTTGAAAGGTAACCCCTTTTTAATTTATGATTACAATGTTAAAAATGCACAGTTCTAATCTTTTATAATAAAATTTAAAATGACTTATTAAAAAGAAATTAATTTTATTCCCGATTTGGGCTTTGAAATCTAATAAATTACCATCTATGCTAACCACCACAATTTATCCTTAATTAAAATTAAAAATTGCACTGCATTTTTTTTTCAAATTCGTTTTTCTTTTAATCTTTATCTTCTTTTCCTTTTTTCTCTTCCTTATCTTCTTTTTCCTTTTCATCTTATTTCTTTGTCTTCTAACCTTTTTTTTTTTTCCCCATTTCGTCTTTGTTTCTTTATCTTATTCTTTGTTCTTTTGCTTCTCTGTTCTCCTTCTTTGCTCCAAATCAACCATCTCATAATCAAAATTAAAGATTATAACGAAGTCAAAAAATCAAAATCTCAAAAGTTATAAAAAAAGTGGAAAATTTTTTTCCTCTCTTCTTCTTTCTTCATCTTCTTCTTTCCCTTCCCTGTTCAGCTTCTTCTTCATTTCTTATTTTTCCCCCTTTTTTCACACACTTAACAACTCCACAACCACTTCCAAATCTAATATCTACAATCCCACTTTGAATCCATTATTAAAAAATGAAAATTAGTTCCTACAAATCAAAGTACAATAATCACAATCTTCATTTCCTTCTTAGAAAAAGACTTGGCCTTCATCATAATACACGAATCGAAACACTAATAAGCAAAACTCACTGAAATTAGCAACACATATAATTCAAACTATGCCCATTGCCCAACAAAACCTATGGTTGCATGCCAAGCAAGTCCATGGCCACGCGCAGCCATTCCAAGCAAGCCCATGGCTGCGCTCGGCCATGCCGAGCAAGTCCATGGCCGCACATAGCCATTCCAAACAAACCCATGGCCGCGCGCGGCCATGTCAAGCATACTATGATTCAAGCAATGGGTCTTGATGATTTCAATGATTAGTTTGGTTTTAGGTTTATTGGTAAATTTGGAAAGAAAGTATGGTTTGTTTAAAGGATAAGATGGGCCAAGTTTTGGAACAGAGGTGTTGGCACCCATCGCTCGATTCCAAATCTTCGTCCCGAGTTACTGCCGTGGCTTCCATGGCTCTATGATGCTTGAAGAAGATGAAGCATGGAGCAAATAAAGAAAAATGCGGTGAATGGGAAAAAAAAAGGAACTAAAGAAGGCGAAAAAATTTTAGAAAATAAAAAATAAGGAAAAAAGTGAGAGAATTTTGTTTTTCTCATTTAAAAAAGAAGTAATTTTTAATGCTCCTATAGTTAAATAATTACCTAATTAAAAAAATTATCAACTTGGGTAATTTTTATTGAAATGTTTGAGTGTTTGTTGAAATTTGTCAAATATTTGGGTTTGGTGAAAATTAACTGAAATGTTTTTACTTCTTGACAGTGAGTTGGTTGTTAAGGGAATACAATAATATAATATTACACCTTTTGATCATTAAAATTAACAGAGAGAAAATAATATTAAGAAATTATAATAAATGATATTAATAAAAAAGAAACGGACAAAAATTTGGGATTAGGATTAGGGGTTAAGGCTTTGGTTTTTGAATTTCATTAAATTTTATATTTTTTCTAATTCTTAATCCATTAAATTATAATAGTAATGGAATTTAAATAATTTTATCGGTCAATTTGTCTTTTAGATACTTTGAAGGGTAAAATAGTAATTTGGATGGTAAAAGTCAACTAATTGATAAATGATTTATATTCATAAAATATTTAAATTTAAGGTAAGGGTAAAAATTAATATTTTTTTATTTTCATTGTGCTAATATTATAAACAAAATTTGTTATTATTATAATTGTTTTTTAAATTAAAATATAAGTAAAAATTAATTTAACTTTTTAAAGGTCTTTTACTATTTGGGATTTTTTGTTGATAAATTTATTTTTTTCATCTAACTTAAAATATATCAAACCTTAAAGGACAAAATAAAATTATCCTTGTTAACTCCACACAATTATTGGGTTAGGGGCATTCTCATATTTTAATCGGTCAATATTAGTCAACTGTTAAAAATAATGGTATTGAGGGGATAAATTGAAGTTTTCACATTTTTGTAAAGTAAATTGACGTATGTCAATCGAATAAGGGGGTACAGTGAAATTTACCCTATCTTACAACATACAATAGACATAATTTAATAACCAAAGATTTTAATATTCAATAAACCTATTATAAGAAAAGTGAATACAAGACTTGATAGATGAAGGACTCGATGATCAATACCCTACTAGAGAGTCCCTTCCACAAAAACGACGAAACTAATTCAATGTGGCATGGATGTCTTAGTGCCAGGAGAGCATTAGCAGAAGTATATGAAACCGAGCATTTAAAGATTTTATTATTCAACAAACCTATTACAAGAGAAGTGAATACAAGACTCGATAGATGAAGGACTCGATGGTCGGCACACTACTAGGGAGTTTCTTTTATAAGGGTTGAGGGAATGTCCTTTTACTTTAGTCTTGATTAATAGCCATAGATTCTCCTATTCCCATTGGATTCCTCAATCAGTATTGCAGCCCAATATTAGTCACTGGCATCTGCTTGGAGATAAGATTCCCTTATCTGAAATCTTTAAAGGCAGAAGTGATTGACAACTTACTTTTAACTTCTTTACTGCTTTTGTCGCTTCTGCCGATCACAATGAAGATATTTTCTTTAGGTGCTTTGAGGCTTGACTTATCAGCTTTGAGAGATTTTAAATATGATCTGCTGCATAATTGATAATACCCAAAAACTGCTGAGTCTGCTTTCTACTAGACAACTCATCAGGGAATCGAGATATTTTTTCTGTAATGTATGGTTGTGGGATGATATGTCCATTTTTAATGTGTAGTCTCAAGAAATCAATTTCTTCAAGCCCAATATGCATTTTGGATTTAGAAAATGCTAGAACATGTTTGTATGTTAGTTTTTTTAATCTCAAAAGATGTTCAGCACACTCTTTTTACTGTTCTTGAAGATCAATGCATCATCAATATTATACCAAACAAAATCCTTATATAAGCTTGTAAACCTTATCCATTATGTGCTGAAATTCTGATGAAAAGGGCATGACATTCTAATCATAATATCCATATGGCACTACAAATGTTGTTTTATGCATATCCTCATTTTTTATCCCAATCTGCGAAAATTCTAACTTCATATCAAACTTGGAGTAAACTTTTGTAGATCCTGTCTTTTAAAAACGATGAGTTCTTAAAGTACAAAATAACTAAAATCTTATAGGTAATCATTTCCTTTAGTCAATGACCAATCTCTTTTTCCCACGGACTTATTCTGAATGCTTGTTTACATAGAATGTTGGACTCGCCTAATAAGACTTGGATGGCCTGATAACCTTAAGGTCTAGGAGTGATTAGATCTTGTGTTTACACAACTCTTCATCATGGGGCATCCTTAGATGAGAGGCCGTTTGATGCAGCATGACCCATCCTTCTTTGTGTTCGAGTGAAACAAAATATTTTTCTCTAGACCAGAACTTGTTTGAAATATCTGCACAATACTGCAAAAGTTATATGTGTTGGATTTCAAATTTATAAATCGGAGTCTTTTGAATTTTCCTTTTGTCACCCTCCCAAAGATGGACGGTTGCTCAACCCATGGTATCATGAAAGAATGAGGTGGTCAACATGATTGAGAAGTGTGTAACCAAAACCTTTAAAATGGAACGTAAATAGTGCGATGTGTACTAAGTGACAAATCTTCTCCTGATGAGTCATAAGCAAATAAACTATGTCGTTTGCCAAATGACAAAATCTCAATGGGTTTGGTGTACTTATGACTGTAAAATTAATCTCCACTTGCAGCTGCAAAACTGACTTGTGTCAATTAAGGTAGTGAAAGCAATTTTCTTGTCATCTGAGAGCTTGAGAATGACTTTCGCATATGGCCTGAATGCTGGTCCTGATGTGATTATAAGATCAATAGGTTGTTCTTCATAAACCATAAAAACTTGTTCATCTTTTAAAGATTCTTCTAAATCATCTGATTCAATGGATACATTAGACTCTTGAGATTGCACGTCAATTGCCAGCAATGTCTGTTTAGAGATTATCAAACCATGTGTAATATTCATCCTGGAAGTCTGGATCTTCAATCATTTGCAAGAGTTTCATAAGAACTCTTTTATTTAATTTACACTACTTTGCATAATGTCATTTCTTGCCACAAATGAAACACTTTTATAATTTTTTTGGAAATTTTTGTTTTTTCATAGAACGGATTTTTCTGCAGTTGTATGGTTTCCAGGATTTTTTTTCTTTTTGCTGTGGAATTTCTTGTGCTTGAGTCATGACATCCAAACTTATCAGGTTTTTTCACTGCATTATTTAGATAGATACATTTTCTCTATCAACTTCATGTGCTTCTTAAGTTCTTGATTTTTGTAATGGTTCTGGATCACATGAAGCTGATAGAGAAAATTTATCTATCTAAATGCGGCAATGAAAAACCTGATAAGTTTGGATTCATGACCCAGGCACCTCATGCTCGTGCTAGAAGAAATTCCACAGCAAAAAGAAAAAATCCTGGAAACAATACAAGGGCAGAAAACACCGTTTTGTAAAAAAATAAAAGTTTCCAAAGAAATCGGGAAGGTGTTTTATTTGTGGCAAAAAAAGGCATTATGCAAAGCAGTACAAATAAAAGAAAAGAGTTCCTGCAAAACTCTTACAAATGATTGAAGATCCAGACTTCCAAGATGAATATTACATATGGTTTGATAATCTTGAACATGCATTATTGGCAATTGATGTGCAATCTCAAGAGTCCGATGTGTCTTCAGAAGATGAACGAGTTTTTATGCTTTTTGAACAACAACCTGTTGACCTTATGATGACTTCAGGACCAGCATTCAGGCCACATGTGAAAGTCATTCTCCAACTCTTAGATGATAAGAAAATTGCTCTCATTGCCTTGATTAACATAGTAGCAGTCTTACCAATTATCCATGGAAATTGCCTGCCCAGAAGTTACCGTTTACCTACACAAATTAGTTTTTTAGCTACAAGTGGAGATCAATTTTACAGTCATATGCACGCCAAACACATTGAGATTTTGTTATTTGGAAAACAACATAGTTTTTTTTTCTTATAACTCATCAGAAGAAGATTTGCTACTTGGTACAGGCTTCCTTATCCTCATCAAACCATTTACGTTCCATTCTAAAAGCTTTGGTTACACACTTCTTAATTATGTTGATAAAAATTTTCATTCTTTCATGATACCATGGCTTGAGCAACAATCCATCTTTGGGAGCGATGACAAAAGAAAAATTCAAAAAACTCTGGTCTAGAAATTTGAAATCCAGCACAAAGAACTTTTACAATGATGTGCAGATATTTCAAACAAGTTCTGGTTTGGAGAAAAATATTTTGTTTCATTCTCATACAAAGAAGGATGAGTCATGCCGCATCAGACGACCTCTCATCCAGGGATGCCCCACAATGAAGAGTTGTGTAAATAGAAGATCCAATCACTCTTGGACCTACGGGTATCCGTAGATTGAATTTTACGGATCGAACATCAATCTATATCTAATTTACGATTTTACAGATTATAAATTTTCAATCTAATCAACTTCAAGGATTGGTAAAACCCAATCCAAATCCAATTTATATGTCTGCGGATCGGATGCGGATTTGACCCGATCTATATCTAATCCACCATTTTGCAGATTGATTTGTGAATTTAAAATTTTCAATTTTGCCCAATCTATGAAGTAATTAAATTAAAAAATTACCATAAAAATAATTTTACTATTGATTAAATTCAAAATTGAATAAATTTAAAGAAATAAATTGTTTAAATAAAGCTAGAATAACACATTCAAAATTTCAAAATATAACACACCAAAAAGAAAAAAAAAACTCATTTGTTTAAATCAATACATGAAAATTAACTAAAATTATAAATTTAAATATATACAAAAATTAGGAAAACTTCAGGAGCTTAAAAAGAAAAAAAGAAATTATAAGTATATCAAGTAGTGAAGTGAAACAGTGATAGCTTGTGCGTGCGACAGGGTAGAGGTTTAAAGTTTAGAAAGCTATATTTACTTATTTAATTATTTTTTATTTTATATTATTATCGAATAAGATATAACATGGTGTTGATTATTTTAATTTATTTATTTCTTATTAAGTAGAAATGCTACATTTATAAATTCTATTTTTTAATTAAATAATTTTTTTTGCAGACTCACGAATTTTTGTGGATTTATAGAAGTAAATTCATATCTAATCCATCGACTGTGGATTTTTAAATTTTCAATCCAATCCAATCCATCAATCAATAGATCAGACTTTTACGGGATCAGATTGATTGAGCATATCAAATTGGATTCTGAACACCCCTACCTAAACCTCAAGCTTGTCAGACTATCCAAGTCTCAGTGGCCCAACCCAACATTATATGTAAACAAGCATTCAGAACAAGTTCATGGGAAAAATAGATTAGTCATTGACTGCAAGAAGTTGAAGGATTGCCTACAAGATATTAGGTTTTGAAAAAGATAACATCTGTTGAAGTTTACTTCAAGTTCAATATAAAGTCAGGATTTCGACACATTAGGATGAAATATTAGGATAGTCGCAAAACAACATTTGTAGTACCACATGAACATTATGAATGGAATGCCATGCCCTTTGGACTAAAGAATGTTTCGTCAAAATTTGGGCATAGAATGGTTGAGGTTTACAAGCCTATATCAGACTTTTGTCTTATATATATTAATAATGCATTGATCTTCAATAGCAGTAATAAAGAGCATGTTGAGCATCTTTTGAGATTCAAATAACTTACACACAAACATGGCCTGGCATTATCTAATCCAAGATGCAAATTATGCTTGAAGAAATTGATTTCTTGGGACTACACAGTAAAGATAACATATCATCCTACAACCACAGATTGTAGAAAAAATATCTTAGTTTCTTGATGAGTTGTTAAGCAGAAAACAGATTCAGTAATTTTTGGGTATCATTAATTATGTAACATATCATATTAAAAATCCCTCAAAACTAACAAGTCATGTCTCAAAACACCTAAAGAAAAGATCTTCACCATGGTTGGCAGAAGCGACAAAAGCAATAAAAAAAGTTAAAGGCAAAACGTTAATCACTTTCGCCATTAAAGATTCTAGATAAGAATCCTCCAAGCATATGCCAATGACCAATATTGGGGTCCAATACTGATTAAGAAATCCAATGTGAATAAGGAAATCTACAGTTATAAATCGGGACACTTCAGTGAAGCTCAACTATACTACACATCATCTAAGAAAGAAGTTTTAACAGTCATTAAAGGCATTAAGAAATTTCAATTCTTTGTCTCTCTCACTCCATTTGTATTTGAAACGAATTATAAATATCTTCAAGTTCTACGCATACAGAAAGAAGGAGAAATCATAGATCCACAATTAGCATTGTGGTATGCATCTTTATCACGATAAAAGTTCGAAGATCAACACATCAAAGGAGAATCAAATACTATTGCATATTTCCTTTTCGGATCGTTGCCAACATTTTCAATAGCCTCAACCAGCAGAAAGTTACTAAAGGGATGACATATGGAGAGAATTCCCTTCATATACAATCTTTCAACTTTTATCTCTTGCTTACTACAATAAATCAAAGATTTAATCTTTGAAAATGTCATTGATCATCGTGATGACCCGACAATCCAAAAAGATATGCTCTTTATTTGAGAGCGTGGATGCTCATAAAGATGTAAGAATTTAGACAAACTCTCAGAGGACAAGGATCTCATCGCCCATTCAATCCATTTCCATAGCAAGACCGGATGCATGAAACAGTGTTGAGAATCTATCCATCTTTTCACTACGTGATAGATGAAAACAAATTGGAGACACTATGTCATCTACGACATATCTCGACAGGCATACTACATATTTTGTTTTTGGCTGAATATGTATCCAGTTGCCATACTGTTCGAGCATCTTATCCATACCTGTCGACAATACAACAAAGGCAAATGATTTGACAAAATGTTTGCTCTAATCTTTGAAGAAGGCTTTATATAAAAGACTGGCACGTTGGTCCGAAAGCCAACTTATGTCCTGGGTTTGTTACAACAAAACTAGAATTTTTCCCGTCCTTTTTCACTGCCTTCAACAGCTTCTTCCACATGTGCAACATGTGAGAATCATGTGCGCTAAATGGCATCCAACATCATCGTTTTAATTTTATAGAATTTTAAGTGAAGACTTGCAACTGAATTAGATGTCACATGCGCAATTAAGACTTGCAACTGACATGTCGTCAAACACTAATTGCCTCAGTCGACAATGTCGTTCGCTCTAGACCTCTGATTCTAGTTCATATTTCAACAAGACCAAGGACATTTTTTTATACAAAGTTCCTAAAAATCAAGTGGGGAACAAACGCAATGATAGGACAGAATTGATAAACAAAAGATGACAAAACAAATTAAAAGGTAAAAACGCTCATTACTCAGGTTGGATTGATTCACAATCTACTGCAAAACCAAGGGTGCTTTTGATATTATTTTTTAGATGGTTTTTTTGTATTTGTTTATAATATATCAATAATTAGTTTTTAGTAAATATAAAAATACCTTTGGCAACTTTTTCTTTTGTATTTGATATCTGAAAATAAAAATAACAAAATTGGGTTTAGTAGTGTGTCTAAAAATAATATTATTATACTATTAAAACAATTAAACAAATATATTTGTGAGTTTATATTTGAATAGATAAGTATAATTTAATTTTTGTGGGTTCATTTGCTTTAATTGCGCTGGTGCAATGGTACATTGACTTTACTTTTCAAAGGTATGGGACTGAATAATGAAAAATTATTGTTTTACAATTTCTTTCAGTTTCTTTATAAAATGAGTATAACTTGTTTTCATCTAAATAAAAAACACATGGTAATTAGAGCCCACCAAACAAGTTTTAGCCTTCTCATAAAATCAAAAACAATTTGCCCCAAACATTCCCTAATGGACCCGATTCAAAAAGGAACTAAATAAACTAATGCAGAATCGAATATGATATAGAAGGCCATGAGATTGGCATCAACCAAGTTCATCAAAAAGAACGAACCTACCAATAGGCCTTTGGCCAGTGGGAACATACTTCGAACCCTCATGAAATCAATTATGGAGTCTATTTTGAGGTTCAATTTCCTTCCTCAATTTTGAAAAAATTGAATGGAGACAAACTTCTCCCATATGAAATATAAGTGTAATAGACATCCCTCTCAAATATTAATAAGAGTTAAAATTGGAGCAATCCTTCATAAGAATAATGTAAACCAGTGTTCATAATAGTCTGCTTGTAAATATCAACTGTAGTATGATGTAATATCAACAATAATCATTGTAATTTAAAAAAAAAAAGAATGAACCTATTTCAGTTTATTGAGTTTTCAATTTTGACTCAATCTAAAGCAGAAGAGGAATCCTTGTAGAAATTGAGTGATTAAATGTATTAAAGTCAAAATATTTGAAAGTTCTTATGTACTAAGGAATTGAACAATATGATACAACCAACACATGCATGACGGGTTACCCACTTGTAGAATGCGACTCTTTTGCACCAAGTGTCTGAATTATAGCTTCCAGGAGTTTAATTTCCTTGTCACGCTTGGAGATCTGTTCTTGCTTTGCACGCAACTCTTCCATATGCAGTTCAAAAACTTCTGCAGCCAAAAACAAAATTGTTAGATGAAAATTTGAATTGTTTTGTGAAAGGCTAGAATGCTTCCTTCATTGCTTGTGGACAAGAGACACGATCTGTGGACATCAGCAAGTTGAATGCCCAGTGGCATATATTTTCAAAAATTCACCGACAGAAAGAAGCCTGTTTCCCATAGGTTTTGAATCTCTGAAACCTTGCAATTGGTTCGTAAATGAATTGCTCCTTCTCCAATTTCAATTATAGGTTCCTTTCTCATTACCATGTTTATAATGATATATTCATATAAATCTCATTTTGAGTGAATATTCAACGACTAGGAAGAAACCAAACATGGACATGAATGTCAAGAGGACCAATCTTTGCTTTCGATCCAATGGGATTTAATCAACAGGCAATTTAAATGAAGTAGGATGGTTTAAAGTGTGCATTTGGTTAGACAAAAGGTTAATGTTATCAACAGCTTGGCATAGATTTGCACTTGTCGGGTGGACATTCTGATTTTGGGATCAGCATTCTGATGATAAAAGGAACAGTAATACTTAAGCAGTCATGTGCACACATGACATCTTCAGGCAATCCACAAGGATTTATGGATTTGTCCCTTTCGGGTTGTTCTTCAATGGGGACTTGTTAGTATTTAAGAATCAGGAGTTTGGAGTTCTAGAAGAGGAAAATCAGATAGGACAGTATGTATAGATGGATCCACAGTGATGGCATATGATCAAGAAGAAGAATAAGCAAAAGTAAAGATAATTTAAAGAATGTGAATAGAAGATAGAGGACAAGAAGGTTGACTGAACAAACAAATTAAACTTTCAAGAAAGAAATTAAGATACTTCTTAAATCTGCTTTCTGCATGAATTATTGGTTATTTAGGAATTTAAAATTGTTTATTGAAGCCAAGAAAAATGAGAGGAAATTAAGCAACTAATTAAAATAGGCAAGCAAAAATCTAGGCCCAATAACTAACACAAACCCAACTAAGACAAGATAACTGCTTCAGAAAAACTAAAGAAAACCCAACAAAGTAATTAAGACTCAAATAAGCTAAAATAAAACCTAATCATACTAGAATAAGAAGATAAAAATAACAGCTGAATAAGCCTAGTTTGTCCTATATCAGTTTCCCTACTTAAAAAACCTGACTTCTGGCAGTTGAGCAACTAAATCTAAATTAAGTGGACGCATCTAGTAAATGAGAGAACATCAAAAATTGTCTGCACAGGTGTAGCAAACTTATCAAACTTCTGCAAGGAAATGCACTTGTGCTAGCAACCCCTGATAGAGTATTTAGAAAAAAGGTATCTTCAGTCATATTTCAGTTTATGCTCTTCTGTCTTGTAGCTCCATGTGTAATATAAAAAGATCCGCAAAAGATAAGGGCTGATAACTGATAGAAAAACCATATTAATCGAATACTCCAGTTATCCAAACATGTGACAGAGGTAAAATAATGATTCATTCCATCAAGATTTAATTCAATGAATAAGTAAATATACCTTAAGATGCTGCGTATACTAGAACAATTTTGAGTTATAAGTGAAAAAGAAACAGTGATACTTCAAAATTCTAAATCCTAACGCAGTTTCTTTCCAAATCTTTTGGACTCAGATCTATTTTTCAAGATGAATAAATGCTCATGGCTGCACTTACTTGTGGTATTTTCAAGCTCTTTTGTGATCTCTTGTGCACCTAATTCAGCAGCCTTTTGTGCTGCCTCAGCTTGTCGTTTCTCCAAACGAGCATGAGCAGCTGCTGTAATGGCAGCATCTAACTCTCTTTCCAGAGTTTCTACTCTTTGTTCAAGAACCTATATGCAAAAGATAGACAGAAATGAGTTTCTACTCTTTGTTCAACAACCTATATGCAAAAGATAGATAGAAATAAGACCCCTGGTAATTTTATGGGAAAAAGTCTCTACTCTTTGTCATATGCTAGTGGGCAAAAGAATTAGGAAGTAAATTCTGACTAATAAAGCAAGGTTTACATCTGGTTTCTGTTTCAAGCCATTTTAATGTTCTCAAAGATGAAAAAGATGTTTTCCAAAAACAATGATGTGTGTGTATAAACAAAAACAAAAACTGAAAGCTCTCAGAAATATCTTATTGTTTTCATTAATTTTCCATAGTTTTCCAGTGGAAATAGTATTCAGCAAAATGTAAAACCCACAAATGCTTCCAGATATAAGTTGATGAATTTTAGGTTATTATAGATATATACGCTAAAATTTCAAACATAGCTAGTGTGCATTACTTTCTCCCATACAGTAGTCCAAGATGCTAAATTCTCTCATATAATCCCAATTACCAACCAATTTACAAATAGAAAACATCTTACAATACATTAAACCAATTGGCTTGTTGCTACGAGGAACTTCTGACCTACCTTCTTCTCGGAAGCACCATAAACATGTGATAAGGATGATTCTATGTTTCCTATCAGAAAAAGACTATGGTAAGGTTGATTTATTATACTTAATGTGATAATGAATTTTCAATATACACATTGTTTATCATTTCGAGTGCAACTACTATTTTCTTACTAAATTTCTATCCACTTTATTTAAGAATTTTACAGGTTCCCGCGACATAAAAGAAGAAATGATTTCAATTTCATGGTTCTCTGCATCTCTCATTAGCCCTTAGTTTATCCTTCTTCCTCATTACAAGTTATCTCCAACCCATTGACATATTCATGCTCTCTTCTATCTGTTTCCATCTTTTTCCTCTCATCATTGAATTTCTTGGTTCCTCTCAGGTCTTACTATCCAAAGTTCATTCTGCAAGTCTCTATAATGTCAAACTTTGCTATGTTCGGTATTGTGCTTGGGTAGCTGTAGCAGAGCTATAGTATTAAAGTGTTTGGCAAACATTTACTACTATGATTTGGAAGCTACGTTGATTCTATCCCACGCTTGTATAACTAAAAACCTACAATACTTTTACTCTTTTTTCAAAATTATGATTTAAAAATCATTCTTACTATACAATATCAACTTTTAGTTAAAGTTACAGATAAAAGTTACTATACAATATCATCTCACAGCCCACAGCACCTCATTACCAAACAACACCTTTATAAAATGTGTCTCCTAGTTCAATTGAAGAATACGTAGTCCGAATGAACACAACTACCTTTCTTCCATACAATACCTAAAGCAAATAACAAACATAGACTAAAACATCTTGACCCAGTTATAAATCAGACAACAAATGATGACTATTTTGATATTCGTAACAATCCCAAAACCTCGGAACACTGTCCCACATACAAAATATAAGAATCAAAGACTGCTAATAAAATTCAATGCACAGAGAATTAACAAAAGAATGAAAAAGACTATATTAAAATTAAATAAATAGTGGAACCCAAGATCAAATCAGACCAACGTAGTTAAATAAACAATCACACAGCATTGGAAGTTGATAAACGAAAAACGAGATCAGGACAGCAGAGAGCGAGAAGAAAGACAAACTTTGATGGTTCTAGATTGTTCAGAGCTAAGAGAGGCTTTGGCGAAGGTGTCATCATCGACAAAGACAGCTTTCTTGAGGAGCAGACTTTGGAGAGATTCTAAATTTGAAGACATCTCCGTTAGATTGGCTATGGCTCCTCTCCATCTCTCCTCGCTTCCTTTCATCTTCTGCTTCTCTTTGTCTTTCTCCTGCTCCATTTTTGAAACTTTTAATTTTGCCTATTTTGCCGTTTCCCCACTTTCGATCTGTGAGAGAGGGATTTGTCCGTGGTATACCCCCAAAAAAGGGTATTTATTTAAAAACACCCTCATATTTTAAAATTTCTTATATATGTCTTTTTGAATGTGTAATTATGAAATTATTCTAATTAAAAATTTAAATCATCCAAATTATCATTGGACAATCAGTCATAAAATACGCGCCCATCCATGGAGTTGAAGCTAGAGGTGAATACAGAGCTCTTTTTCTTCTAATTGATTACCGTTCGTTTTTCTTCCAATTGATTACTGTCTCTTTTTCTTCAAAGATACAAAGCTCTCTCTCTCCGTCCGAAGAACATTCTTAAGTAGCGTAGGTGTAGTAAGAAGCCCCAAATCCTTGATTTGGCCAGGAACGATTGCACTGTTTTGGCCCCAGAAGCGAAGGGAATGAGCTCGGCTGCTTCTCCTCCACACTGATTTTTCTCCATGCCTGTTCTGCATGCGCTTCGCATGCCATTGGCGCTTTGTTCTCCTCTTATTCTTCACCGTCCCCTAAACCCAACACCTTACTCTCTTCTCCCGACTCTTTGTTGCCACAACCGTTGCAAAAGCACAAGGCACACATGCAAAAGCACAAGACAAACATGACTTACAAATCGGGCTTTTCTACGAAAAAGAAGTTCAAATCCGAAAAAAAATAAATAGGATAAGAATCAAAACCCTAAGGTCGTCAATTGTTATTTACTTTAATTTTTCCCCCTTCATTTATATAAATAAAATAATTACTATTATTGAATTTAATTTTCGTTATTGCTATTATCTTTTAGGCATTTGCTTTTACATCGTCTGTGAAATCCAAGTGATTACAATCACGAACAGTAGAGAAAGAGCAAAGTTGGCTTCACATTCCAACTATAGACCACTTTTACGGTGAACCACCATCATTTGTTGTTGTAGTTCAGGGACCTCCCCAAGTTTTCCATATTTGTTTATTTATTTTATTGTTTTAATTTTGAAAGTTTAGGTGGCTTTTTTTAGTTGTTATTATAATTTAGCCTCCAATACAGTTGTTTAAAGAATTTCTTTACCTGAATTTTACCCTAGAGTTGTGTAAAAAATTCTCCAATGCAGTTGTGTAAAGCATTTTTTTACTTGACTTTTACCCTAGAGTCGTGTAAAAAATTCTTTACTCGACAGCAGTTGTGTAAAGAATTCTTTATACGACTTTTGTTTTGTGAAGAATGCTTTACTCGATAGTAGTCAGGTATAAACACTTTACTCTGCTATATTCGCATAATTAGTTCACTCGACTGTATTTTGTAAAGAATTATTCACTGGACATGCGTCGGGTATGAACACTTTATTTCTAACGTTACAAAGAATCTATGGTTATAGTGGATTGTAGTTCAATGCATGTTTGACTCGACTGTAGTCGTGCAATGAATGATTTACTCGACTGGTATGTCGTGTAATTTTTATGATTGGTTTAAAATATATTATTATGCAACTTTTCAATCATTTTATATATTGATTGATAATTTTTTTTGTATTTATGCAGATGGAACCGAATATCAAGGAATTTGAATAGACTTCTATTTATGACTCCATGATAGACTTAACAAAGGATTCAGTTTTGGTGAGACAATTGATGCATGTTGTAGACATACTACCTTTAGTACTTTAGAAGATAACATATCACAAAACATATCCACACTGTAGTGAGGTTATATCGAAAATTCCTTGGCCCATCATGCGAGTGCGTGACATCCCACAACAAAAATCAAGGTATGTACTGTACATATAATATGTTATGAACATAATAATAAAAATGATGATTTTTAACAATTGATTTATATGAATTTTTGTAGTGGCAATTGTGGAGAATTTTTATTGCGGTACTTGCAGGTCTTAGCTCATGGACTTGATGTCAGTTCATATTGCCAACAAGATTATGTTACACAATTTCGAAAAGCCTTAGCTGCCAAATTATTCAGGCATAGGTCATGTAAAAAAACTTTGTAGTGTCATTTTTTGAACTATGAGATGTAATAGTTATGATGAGGATGTTGTTGATATTTGATGTCATTAAAGATAACCTGACATTATTAATATATTTCATTTCTTTGTTAATTATATTAATGATATATAAGATAGTTTGTACAATCTATGTGATACAACAGGATTGCCATATATGCACATGGAATACGCTGTGAGAAAATATACGACTGCAGTAGGCTATTTGCACAGATACATAATTGCAGTCGAGTATTGACAAATAAATATGACAAGCTCTCTATAAGAAAATACGTTACTGCAGTCGAGTATTTGCACAGATACACGACTATAGTCGAGTATTAACAAATAAACATGATAAGCTCTCTTTGAGAAAATACACAACTGCAGTCGGGTATTTGTACAGATACACGATTACAGTTGGGTATTTACACAGATACACGATTGCAGTCAGGTATTTACAAATAAATATGACAAGCTCTTTAGGATAAAATATATGACTGCAGTCCGGTATTTGTACAGATACACGATTGCAGTCATGTATTTACAAATAAACATGACAAGCTTTCTGAGATAAAATACACAATTGCAGTTGGGTATTGCACAGATATATGACTACAGTCGAGTATTTAGAAATAAATATGACCAGTTTTATAACATTTAAAATACTCAATTGTACTCAAGTATGTGCACTGAATAAAAACTTTCCTAAAACATTCATTATATTGATGACACAATCAATATAGACTTTAACATATCAAGCTTCAAATAAATGAAACTAACTGTAGTTCGGTTGCCTATCAAATAACATAAATACAATACTTATTGAAATCGTAAATAAGTCGTAATACAATAGAAGTTGTTTAACATTCATCATAAATTTTTGGCATCTTCAACCCAAACACTCTATCCATATTTTATAAGCCTCCGGTTGTCTCGTTTCAATACTTATTCTTAGAAAGCCACACAAACATGTTTATTCATCTGCGAAACAAAAAGGTAGAAAAATAAAATCCATTTACCACAAAACATAATAGGCACACGTACTAAAGTCATTTTCTGTAATAATAAAACAGTTGATTGTACAATAAATACAAAAATAAAATCAAACAAGATTTATAACGAAGTGTAAATCTGTCTGCCTATTTACACGATTGACGTCGTGTAATTGATAGTTTACACGACAATAGTTGTGTAACTTGCTAAAATACACAACTATAGTTCTATAAACAGTCAAATGATATATTTAATAAAAAATAATTGTAATCTTTGTACTAATAGAATACTAAGTGTCATTACAACTATTATATCTTTCAAACTTAAAAGATTGTTGTCGTGTAAATTTATACATACAGGACAGAAAGTCATGTAAGTTGCAAAAATACATGACTCAGTAAATAATCAGAAGACATATTTCTTCTTAAAAAAATGTTGGGATCTCATAACAATTGGAACATTTTACATATATACACAATTAAAGTATGTAAGTTCATACGTACATGCTAGTAGTCGTGTAACTTATTAACACACACGACTATAGTCCAGTAATAGCAAAAAGATATATATAGTGAAAAAAATATATTTTTTGAACCAATAGAATGATAAGGTGTCATAATAATTGAATTTTTTTTATATATTTTCACGACTACAGTCATGTCAATACATACTTACACGACTTCTGTCGTGTATGTTGGGTGCAGAAAAAAAATTGACAACAATTTCAAGTTTTAACGAATGGAGTTATAAAATCCATCAAATAATAGTCATATGATACAAATTTAATGAAAATATGAGTTACTTTAGTGTATATCACAAACCAAACAAAACCCTAAAATAATGTAATGTCAACAAAATGAATAGATAACACAAAATAAAAAAAAAGTTTCAAATACCTTATTCATGAGATGAATAACACACCCAGCTGCAAACAAAAATCTCAGTGCATTAGTTGTTTATGAGTGATTTTGAGTGTGGTGTGAGTTTTTGTTGTGTGGAATTAAAAAGGGTGAGAAGTAAAGAGTGTTGTGAGTTGTGTGTGTTTTATATTTTTCTTTAGGGATATTTTAGACAATGTACCATATAAAAAGGTACATCTAGATAATTTTTAAGAATATGGTATATTTAACTAAATACTCTATTTTTAAGATATATTTAATTAAAAACCCTGATGTGAGAAGCAAGAACCAATAGATTTCCATTGAGGGAATTGCGTGAGATGGACCCCATTTCCCTTGAAATAACCAAAATATACCTCCATCTATTAAAATCTATAATTTTACACATGCATACTTAAAAAAATAGGAAAAGTACAAAAATAACCTCAATAAAATGCCAATAAAAAATTAATACTTGACTCATTCAATCTGTTTACTCAACTTCTTACTTGATTAAATACTCGACTTATTCAATTGCTTTCACTTCTTACTTAATTGAATGTTCAACTTACCAGACTTTATACCCGACTTTGTACTCGACTAGATACTTAATTTATTCAATTGCCTTCACTTCTTACTCGACTGAATGCTCATCTTACCAGACTTCATACCCGACTTCGTACTCGACTTATTCAATTGCCTTCATTTCTTATTTGACTGAATGCTCAACTTACCAGACTTCATACCCGACTTCATACTCGACTATATACTCGACTTATTCAATTACCTTCACTTCTTACTCGAATGAATGCTCAACTTACCAGATTTCATACCCGACTTTGTACTCAACTAGATACTTGACTTATTCAATTGCCTTCACTTCTTACTCGACTTAATGCTCAACTTACCAGACTTTATACCCGACTTCGTACTCGACTTATTCAATTGCCTTCGCTTCTTACTCGATTGAATGCTCAACTTACCAGACTTTATACTCGACTTCGTACTTGACTTATTCAATTGCCTTCATTTTTTACTCGACTCATTTAATATGCTTACTCGATTTCCTACTGGACCATATACTCGACTTACTTATCTTCAATTCTTACTCAACTAAGTTTTCAACTTACCCGACTTCGTACTCGACTTCTCTTCTATACTGATTCTTCACTCACTCATAACTTAAATAGAGTCTTAAATCCCTACATTCTATGGAATAGTGTGTGTGCAAGCCCGAAAAAGAGAAACCATGAGAGGAAGAAGAAGAGAATGGTGAGAAAAGCCGTGAGAGGAAGAAGAAGAGAATAGTGAGAGAAGCCTGAAAGAGAGAAGTTGTGAGAGGAAGAAAGGTGTGGATTCTTGGTTTTTTTAAGGTTACTTTTGACTTGTCCTATCTTCATGAGGTATATGCATGTAATAGGGTTTAAATTTGGTATTTAAGGACAAATCAGGGATATTTAAATAAAAAACCCATTTCCATTAAGTCATTCTTTGATTAGTGATAGTTTACACTCGCCCCCCTCTACATTAGCCATCCAATTAATACTAGTTATTTTAAGGGGAAACCTGTGGTGCAATTGTGGGTACCGTGTTATAGTTGCATCCAACTATTAGGTGTCAATGGACCCTACTAACTCAAGTGCATCCAACGGCTGGATGTAACTATAACACGGTACCAGAATTGCACCGTAGCCTGATCCTTATTTTAATACCTATTGTATTCATATATTTAATTATTTAAAGAGCTAATTTTAGAGATGGCCAATAAGACTTGCCAAAATAGAAGACCCCATGTCAACTCATGCTCTCACTGTGTCATATCCATTATATCTTCATGTCATCCTTCATTCTTTTCTTAAGCTTACCCATCACGTGTTGATCTCACTCGTCCTGTGACAGGCCGTGTTGTATATTGTGCCTAAAAAAAACACAATAAATAATTTTTTTAAGAGGACAAGCTAAGGTGTTGGTGTGTTTTTCAAGACCATGCACTACTTTTGGATCCAAGTGCATTAACTTGAATTCAATACAATCAAAAGTTTAAAGGCCCGCCCAAGTTACATTTAATGTAACTTACGGTCTGGCTGTGAAATTTCATCCAGCTCCCCATATTCGATGTTATATATATTATATTCGTGAATATTATAAAAATTTCTGATTTAGAAAATTTCGTTTAATCCTTTACACTCAATTTTATTTTATTGAACCCTTACAGTTCCCCCTATAATTTTAAATTCTCAAAATAACCTCATTTAATTAAAAAATTTAATTATTATTAATTGAATTATAATTGTAATTATTATTTTATTATAATCATAAATATTTTATATTTTTTAAATAGATTATTGTTATTATTAATAACAAGAATAAAAAGTATTACAACTAATTCTATTAAAAATAATTAATAATAATATTTATTCAATTTTTAATAATAATAATAATTAACGATAATTATTATTACTAATTAATTTTTGAATAATAATAACAAAAATAATAATTAAAATACAAAATAATAATTATGATGAAAATTAATTAAGGATTTT